>JACEFZ010020406.1:0-72538 GCA_014155875.1 Cepaea nemoralis
GAACGACACAGAAACTCGACAGTATAGCTCGACACATGAACGGTACAACAGAAAGCTGACAGTATAGCTCGACACATGAACGGTACAACAGAAGCTCGACAGTATAGCTCGACACATGAACGGTACAACAGAAGCTGACAGTATAGCTCGACACATGAACGGTACAACAGAAGCTCGACAGTATAGCTCGACACATGAACGGTACAACAGAAGCTCGACAGTATAGCTCGACACATGAACGGTACAACAGAAGCTGGTAGTATAGCTCGACACATGAACGGTACAACAGAAGCTCGGCAGTATAGCTCGACACATGAACGGTACAACACAAGCTCGACAGTATAGCTCGACACATGAACGGTACAACAGGAACTCGACAGTATAGCTCGACACATGAACTGTACAACAGAAACTAGACAGTATAGCTCGACACATGAACGGTACAACAGAAGCTGGTCAGTATAGCTCGACACATGAACGGTACAACAGAAGCTCGACAGTATAGCTCGACACATGAACGGTACAACAGAAGCTCGACAGTATAGCTCGACACATGAACGGTACAACAGAAGCTGGTCAGTATAGCTCGACACATGAACGGTACAACAGAAGCTCGACAGTATAGCTCGACACATGAACGGTACAACACAAGCTCGACAGTATAGCTCGACACATGAACGGTACAACAGGAACTCGACAGTATAGCTCGACACATGAACTGTACAACAGAAACTAGACAGTATAGCTCGACACATGAACGGTACAACAGGAACTCGACAGTATAGCTCGACACATGAACTGTACAACAGAAGCTAGACAGTATAGCTCGACACATGAACTGTACAACAGAAGCTAGACAGTATAGCTCGACACATGAACGGTACAACAGAAGCTAGACAGTATAGCTCGACACATGAACGGTACAACAGAAACTAGACAGTATAGCTCGACACATGAACTGAACAACAGAAGCTAGACAGTATAGCTCGACACATGAACTGTACAACAGAAGCTAGACAGTATAGCTCGACACATGAACGGTACAACAGAAACTAGACAGTATAGCTCGACACATGAACGGTACAACAGAAACTAGACAGTATAGCTCGACACATGAACGGTACAACAGAAGCTAGACAGTATAGCTCGACACATGAACGGTACAACAGAAGCTGGTCAGTATAGCTCGACACATGAACGGTACAACAGAAGCTCGACAGTATAGCTCGACACATGAACGGTACAACAGAAGCTCGACAGTATAGCTCGACACATGAACGGTACAACAGAAGCTGGTCAGTATAGCTCGACACATGAACGGTACAACAGAAGCTCGACAGTATAGCTCGACACATGAACGGTACAACAGAAGCTCGACAGTATAGCTCGACACATGAACGGTACAACAGAAGCTGGTCAGTATAGCTCGACACATGAACGGTAACAAAACTCACAGAACACACAACTAAACAAACCACAGTATAGCTCGACACATGAACGGTACAACAGGAAAGCTCGACAGTATAGCTCGACACATGAACTGTACAACAGAACTAGACAGTATAGCTCGACACATGAACGGTACAACAGAAGCTCGACAGTTATAGCTCGACACATGAACTGTACAACAGAAGCTAGACAGTATAGCTCGGCACATGAACTGTACAACAGAAGCTAGACAGTATAGCTCGACACATGAACGGTACAACAGAAGCTAGGACAGTATAGCTCGACACATGAACGGTACAACAGAAACTAGACAGTAATAGCTCGACACATGAACTGTAACAACAGAAGCTAGACAGTATAGCTCGACACATGAACTGTACAACAGAAGCTAGACAGTATAGCTCGACACATGAACGGTACAACAGAAACTAGACAGTATAGCTCGACACATGAACGGTACAACAGAAGCTAGACAGTATAGCTCGACACATGAACGGTACAACAGGAACTCGACAGTATAGCTCGACACATGAACGGTACAACAGAAGCTAGACAGTATAGCTCGACACATGAACGGTACAACAGAAGCTAGACAGTATAGCTCGACACATGAACGGTACAACAGGAAGCTCGACAGTATAGCTCGACACATGAACGGTACAACAGAACTAACATATAGCTCGACAAGGAACGGTACAACAGGATGACTAGACAGTATAGCTCGCACATGAACTTACACAGAGCTACAGAAGATGGTCATAAATAGCTCGACACATGAACGGTACAACAGAAGCTAGACAGTATAGCTCGACACATGAACGGTACAACAGAAGCTAGACAGTATAGGCTCGACACATGAACGGTAAAACAGAAGCTAGCCAGTAATAGCTCGACACATGAACGGTACAACAGAAGCTCGACAGTATAGCTCGACACATGAACGTAACAACAGAAGCTAGACAGTATAGCTCGACACATGAACTGTACAACAGAAGCTAGACAGTATATGCTCGACACATGAACGGTACAACAGGAACTCGACAGTATAGCTCGACACATGAACGGTACAACAGAACTAGACAGTATAGCTCGACAAATGACGGTACAACAGAAGCTCGACAGTATAGCTCGACACATGAACGGTACAACAGAAGCTAGACAGTATAGCTCGACACATGAACGGTACAACAGGAACTCGACAGTATAGCTCGACACATGAACAGTACAACAGAAGCTGGTCAGTATAGCTCGACACATGAACGGTACAACAGAAGCTAGACAGTATAGCTCGACACATGAACGGTACAACAGAAGCTAGACAGTATAGCTCGACACATGAACGGTACAACAGAAGCTGGTCAGTATAGCTCGACACATGAACGATACAACAGAAGCTCGACAGTATAGCTCGACACATGAACGGTACAACACAAGCTCGACAGTATAGCTCGACACATGAACGGTACAACAGAAGCTAGAGAGTATAGCTCGACACATGAACTGTACAACAGGAACTCGACAGTATAGCTCGACACATGAACTGTATAACAGAAGCTAGACAGTATAGCTCGACACATGAACTGTACAACAGAAGCTAGACAGTATAGCTCGACACATGAACGGTACAACAGAAACTAGACAGTATAGCTCGACACATGAACTGTACAACAGAAGCTAGACAGTATAGCTCGACACATGAACTGTACAACAGAAGCTAGACAGTATAGCTCGACACATGAACGGTACAACAGAAACTAGACAGTATAGCTCGACACATGAACGGTACAACAGAAGCTAGACAGTATAGCTCGACACATGAACGGTACAACAGGAACTCGACAGTATAGCTCGACACATGAACGGTACATCAGAAGCTAGACAGTATAGCTCGACACATGAACGGTATATCAGAAGCTCGACAGTATAGCTCGACACATGAACGGTACAACACAAGCTCGACAGTGTAGCTCGACACATGAACGGTACAACAGAAGCTAGACAGTATAGCTCGACACATGAACTGTACAACAGAAGCTAGACAGTATAGCTCGACACATGAACGGTACAACAGGAACTCGACAGTATAGCTCGACACATGAACGGTACAAACAGAAGCTAGACAGTATAGCTCGATACATGAAACGGTACAACAGGAACTCGACAGTATAGCTCGACACTATGAACGGTACAACAGAAAGCTAGACAGTATAGCTCGACACATGAACGGTTACAACAGAAGCTAGACAGTATAGCTCGACACATGAACTGTACAACAGAAGCTAGACAGTATAGCTCGACACATGAACGGTACAAACAGGAACTCGACAGTATAGCTCGGACACATGAACGGTACAACAGGAACTCGGACAGTATAGCTCGACAGCATGAACGCGTACAACAATGAAGCTAGACAGTATAGCTCGACCACATGAACGGTACAACAGGAACTCGACAGTATAGCTCGACACATGAAGGGGGCGTTACAACAGAAGGCAAGACAGTATAGCTCGCACACATGAACGGGTACAACAGAAGCTAGACAGTAGTAGCTCGACATCAGTGAACGGTACCAACAGAAGATAGACAGTATAGCTCGACACATGAAAGGTACCAACAGAACTAGACAGTATAGCTCGACACATGAACGGCTATCAACAGAAGCTAGGCAGGTATATGAACAGGTACAACAGGAAACTAGACAGTATAGCTCGACACATGAACAGTACAACAGGAACTCGACAGTATAGCTCAGACACATGAACGTTACAACAGAAGCTAGACAGTATAGCTCGACACATGAACGGTACAACATGAACTCAGACAGTATAGCTCGACACATGAACGGTACAACAGAACTAGACAGTATAGCTCGACACATGAACGGTACAACAGAAGCTAGACAGTATAGCTCGACACATGAACGGTACAACAGAACGCTAGACAGTATAGCTCGACACATGAACGGTACAACAGAAACTAGACAGTATAGCTCGACACATGAACGGTAGTACACAGGAAACTAGACAGTATAGCTCGAACACATGAACGGTACAACAAGGACTCGACAGGATATAGCTCGACACATGAACGGTACAACAGAAGCTAGACAGTATAGCTCGACACATGAACGGTACAACAGAAGCTAGACAGTATAGCTCGACACATGAACGGTACAACAGAAGCTAGACAGTATAGCTCGACACATGAACGGTACAACAGAAACTAGACAGTATAGCTCGACACATGAACGGTACAACAGAAGCTAGACAGTATAGCTCGACACATGAACGGTACAACAGGAACTCGACAGTATAGCTCGACACATGAACAGTACAACAGGAACTCGACAGTATAGCTCGACACATGAACAGTACAACAGGAACTCGACAGTATAGCTCGACACATGAACGGTACAACAGAAGCTAGACAGTATAGCTCGACACATGAACGGTACAACAGGAACTCGACAGTATAGCTCGACACATGAACGGTACAACAGAAGCTAGACAGTATAGCTCGACACATGAACGGTACAACAGAAGCTAGACAGTATAACTCGACACATGAACGGTACAACAGAAACTAGACAGTATAGCTCGACACATGAACGGTACAACAGGAACTCGACAGTATAGCTCGACACATGAACGGTACAACAGGAACTCGACAGTATAGCTCGACACATGAACGGTACAACAGAAACTAGACAGTATAGCTCGACACATGAACGGTACAACAGAAACTAGACAGTATAGCTCGACACATGAACGGTACAACATAAACTAGACAGTATAGCTCGACACATGAACGGTACAACAGAAACTAGACAGTATAGCTCGACACATGAACGGTACAACAGAAACTAGACAGTATAGCTCGACACATGAACGGTACAACAGGAACTCGACAGTATAGCTCGACACATGAACGGTACAACAGAAGCTAGACAGTATAGTTCGATACATGAACGCTACAACAGAAGCTAGACAGTATAGCTCGACACATGAACTGTGGCTCTCCTTCACTTGTTGTCATGAAACAGAATAAAAAATGGAAATCAACTGCGTTTGTAATCTAACCAACAAAGATACTTCATACAAATTAAATTCTCTAATAATATATTTCGAAATCGCATATTTAGCCTACACCGACCGTTAACTTCTAAGTGATAAATGATATTGTTCAATTAGAAATGTTTTGTATTCTTTTGCTTTACAAATATCAGGTGATAATTTGTGATTTTGAATAACCAATGTCCACAGCAATTTAGGTGTAAACAACCAAACAAATATTAAACAAGTGCGACTTAAAATTAGCTATCCCAAGAGAATCATTATGGCATTTAAAAAATTCTAGTAATAAAGATTAATATGCACGTGTAAAAGACTAGAAATATCTAAATAACATAATACATAATCATTATTAACTGATTCAGTGCCAACCACAAATTAGGTTTGGACCAAACATGGTTCACAAAAAGTACATTTCCGTTCACTGTGCATTTAAATTGTGGAAGATGCCTTGAAACGAAACGCATAACACGATTACCCTATTATGTCGATATATCATCCTTCTGTCCATATAGGCCATATTTAGCGATATATGGTATGGTTGGTTCATACACCCCCCCCCCCCCCCCCCGACCCACCTTCCACCAACCTTTTCTGTTGGCACTGAATCAGTTAAATGGCTCGACAACAGCAGTAGGCGATCATTCTGCTCTGCACCTCGCATTCTTCTGTGCTGTCATTTTTCTCGAAAGTCATGATAAAAAGATAGCCAGAATCTTATCTAGCTGTCTTTTTTTCTAAATCTCTTTCCATAAATCATTGCAGCTGTTGCAATATATTACAATGTTTATCTTGTTGATTGTCTCTTTAATATTTGTAATCCGTTGGTTTGTGTCGTAACCTTTCTTACAACATTTAGATTATTCACAGTGGCTGCTCGGTGTTGATTATTATTCTTTTTATTATTTGCTTTCATATTTTTTTTTTTTTTAGCATTCTTCTGTAAAGCCAGATTTCTTGTGGTTCAGGTGAATGGTTTTTTGTTTTTGTTTTTTTAACTAACTGTCCATCATCCACAGTTATATGCTAACATTAATTACATGTGACAGGCATGAATTTTTGTTCTAATCTTTTAAAAAAAATATATATGTATATATTAATAACAAACACGTAACTTACTTCAGATAGACTTCACATTAGAAAAGACAACACAATAGAAAACAGAAAATCCTAAAGAATCATAAAACTATCGGCACTTGTATGTATAGCTCGACATCTACAACTGACGCTATCTGCCATGAGCAGCTGCACCGTGCGGCAGACGTCTAGAAATTCCGGACAGAAAGTATTGAAAAGTTATCCTAGAAATTCCAGACAGAAGTATTGAAAAGTTATCCTAGAAATTCCAGACAGAAAGTATTGAAAAGTTATCCTAGAAATTTCAGACAGAAAGTATTGAAAAGTTATCCTAGAAATTCCAGACAGAAAGTATTGAAAAGTTATCCTAGAAATTCCAGACAGAAAGTATTGAAAAGTTATCCTAGAAATTCCAGACAGAAAGTATTGAAAAGTTATCCTAGAAATTCCAGACAGAAAGTATTGAAAAGTTATCCTAGAAATTCCAGACAGAAAGTATTGAAAAGTTATCCTAGAAATTCCAGACAGAAAGTATTGAAAAGTTATCCTATAAATTCCAGACAGAAAGTATTGAAAAGTTATCCTAGAAATTCCAGACAGAAAGTATTGAAAAGTTATCCTAGCACACACTGGCAAGAAATTAAGAAGCGGACCATGTAGATAATGCAGGAACTAGAAGCAAATTGGAAACAGAAATATGACTTGGAAAGACAGAAATGAAAACTTTAATAAAATAATAACAACATCAGGGAAACTTTTGTAAAATCAAAACTGCCATCTGCTAATTAATTTTTTTTAAATATTCTATTTACAGGGCATCGATGTCAACACCATATTTTACAGCTGTTGTTGTTGTCTTGGCAAGTTTACGTTCAGTAGTTTGCCATTGCTTTCTGAACAACCGGCTCCCATACCAACACGTTAAAACCCAGCGCAACCCGGTCTGCTGCCAAATCGGTCACAGCTGTGTTTAGAACGTTGGTAAGCGGGCTTACGAATCGCATCCGTAAGCCCTTAGCTACGGAGGAGTACTGCTTAATAATTTTTTTGTGCATATCCCTTACAGGACGTTGCAGTCAACATCAGCATTTTTCAGCTGCTGTTGATGTACTAGGCAAGATTACCCTCAGTAGTTTACCATTGCTTTCTGAACGACCGGCTCACATACCCTGTAAGTTACCAACACGGCGAGAACCGCTACCGATTCTCGCGCAGGTTACGTTACTCACGAGAATATACGGGATTACGGAGAAATTAAATGCGACTCTTCAATGCTAGTGAATATTCTGTGCTTTTAAATATATGTGCAATGCATTATCATATAGATATAAAGCATAGCGTAGATGTGTATGTTTTACCACCAAAACAGTAGGTCTGGCTGGGTAGAATACTCAGTTTATCTTGCGAACATTTTGGCAACAGGACGATCTGCCTGGCCACTTCTTTTTGGCCCGGAATACATGGTACAGTATCTAGTCCATTTGACAAATTGACTTGATGCTGGGAACACAGGAGCCAGAAACTAGCGTTACAATACACTTTCGTGTTTAAAGAATAATTCTACAGGCTCTAGTAGCTATATAATCGATTAACCAAATTATTTAAAAGTATAAGAACTGTTCCCCAGTTGAGAGGTCTAATAACAAGAACTAGAAGACGCGTTGAATTGATTATATAGTTAAGATTTTAAGTATATATTTTACAGGAATTTGTAGTATAATTTCAGTGGTGGGACTACGCGATAACTACACTACTGATAGAGAACAGGAATCGCAAACTACAGCCTGAATATTTATAAACAACTAGCTGACCTGGCCCGGCTTCGCCCAGGCCCTGGCGGGGATCTGTCTGTCTGTCTGTCTGTCTGTCTGTCTGTCTGTCTGTCTGTCTGTCTGTCTGTCTGTCTGTCTGACCCTGCCCGACTTCGCCAAAGCCCTGGTGGGGAGCATCTCATTTAATTCACATAAGTAGTCATATAAGCTCCCGTTCCCGTTCCTATCTGTCTATCTATCTATCTATCTATCTATCTATCTATCTATCTATCTATCAGTCTATCTATCTATCTATCTATCTATCTATCTATCTATCTGTCTATCTATCTGTCTATCTATCTATCTATCTATCTATCTATCTGTCTGTCTGTCTGTCTGTCGGTCGGTCGGTCGGTCGGTCGGTCTGTCTATCTATCTATCTATCTATCTATCTATCTATCTATCTATCTATCTATCTATCTATCTATCTATCTATCTATCTATCTATCTATCTATGTTCGGCCCGTTGCCGTAAAATATATAGATAGAATAGAAGAATAGATAGATTGATAGAAGAAATTATGATTGGAAGAGATCTATCTAAAGTAAACTTACCAAGATATCACGAACAGCCAATAAATGGTGGGCGGTGGGTTGACTGCAGAGTACTGCAAACGATATGCAACTAACTTTCTCTCACAAAAAAAACTTTTTTTTTTAACGAACGAAAATCTTTATTTTCAAAGGGTTAAGAATTGGGCACGCAGGCCCGTCCTACATTCTGCCCTTCTTCTATATTTCCTCTCATACATTCTTTCATTCAACATCTCTTACGAAGCAATTCTTTGACAACAAAAGAACAATAAGCATTAAAATGCATGAAAAGTAACTCGTTGAGGAAATGTTTAACATGGGCATCATAAATACCCAACGTGGGTGTAACGCGCCATACATATGAGAATGTTAAAAAAAATTAATGTGCTGTTGAAGAAAAATAAAAAGATGAGTTAGAAAATTTTCACTATTTAAATAGATGCATTATTTTTATGAAAACTTTGAAAATGCCTTAAAGATTATATCATTATTTATTATAACTCATATGCCTGTAAATAACTGTAGACAAAGAGTTTATAAATCTTTGAAAACAATGCAACAATCTATATATAAAATATATAGCAATGATATTAAAAGTTATGCCCCTTGAAATAACTTTTCTTATGTTAAGTCCCCTCGCTATATAGAAATGATAATGTAAATTTAAATATTAAATTTTAGTAAGTAAATAGCTGATTGTACACTAACAAACTATGACAGTTGGCTGCACGGGAATGAAAAAAAATGAATGTAGAAAATTTCATCTCAATCGGATGGACCGTTATCGAACGCATAAAGAACGGACATACAGACATATATCGTCTTTTATAGATATAGATAATGGAACCATGCCGCTGATGCAAAGACAGCGACATTGAAGAAAAATGAACGAAGCGTGGGACACACAGTCGGCGAAATAGAGGAAACACTAAGGAAGTGATAAGAAACACTGAATATTTAAATGCTAAATATTAGTTTCTTTCATATAGTCTACTTGAGATCACGTGTGACAAATGTCAAACCATGACAGTGTGGGAATGTGATTACTCCACATTCACATTATTATCCTTACTTCAAGCGAAGGCATTCACTAGTCTGAACTCTAATCTATGTTAATCCTTCATCAATTAGTGTACTCTAAGTTGTGTGTAATATAATCTGTGTGTTTCTGAAATTAAGCATATTTAGAATCTACATTACTATTCCATGTTGTGAAATAGAATCTGTTTTATTCATAATCTATGTTGGTACTTCGTGGAGTGAATGTAGCCTCTGCGATTTATAATCTATGTTAGTACTTCATAGTTCTAAATGGAATTTGTGTAACTTATAATCTAGACTAGTACCTCATAGTTTTAAATGGAATTTGTGTGATTTATAATCTATGTCGATGCATCATAGTTTGTGGAGTATAATATGTATGTTGTAGAAAGTGATCAGACTTAGAATATATATTGATATGTCAGTAGTCTGTGGAATAGAATACATATGTGTCTAGATATGATTTGACTTTACATAAAGGTTAGTTAAGGAAACAAATAATAATTGTGTACTTTAACCATAGGTCATTGTGTTGTGGATACTCCTAAAAGCAAATGATTTGCCTGTGGCAGGGGCAGATAGCTCAATGCTACTCTGACCTTGTTAGGTATGAGACTGAGTGCGGGGCCGTCCATGAGTGTACCATGTCTTAAAGGAGTGTATGACAGATCATTCACCTGTCAATCAAGGGAATTGACTCAACTAAATCATCAACCCACATCGACGCACAACTGACCTGTGGCGGAGCAATCTTACTACGATCTCTGTGTGTGTGTGTGTGTGTGTGTGTGTGTGTGTGTGTGTGTGTGTGTGTGTGTGTGTGTGTGTGTGTGTGTGTGTGTGTGTGAATCAGTGCAACAGGAGGAAGAGGGAATATCTGCTCTTGATACCAATCCTGTCGACAACCAGGAGTGGGGTTCAGAGCTAAATAATCAGCATCAACCGTCTGGGACACTCAACCTGGCTACTCTACTAGTATTTTGGCCTCAAGGACACAGTCCATGATTAATATCACAGACACTCTAAGTTTATAGCTATCTGGTATAGAATAATCGGTGCATTTGCAAACAACTTAAATTGTCCATATCTATATTGTGGATGATATGTCTTATTAAATAAAAGAGTGGTGTTATATTTTATAATCTAAAAATACCTAGTCTGTTGTAGTCCAGTTTAATATTAGTATATTAAGAGTGAGTGACAAGGTGAACATTGTAACTGTATAATTATAATCTATCTATCTCTGTATTGAGAGAAAGGATCAGATTTTTTTTTTTTTTTGCGTATCCCTTACGGGACGTTGCAGTCAACACCAGCATTTTTCAGCTGATGTTGATGTACTAGGCAAGTGTTACGTTCAGTAGTTTGCCATTGCTTTCTGAACGACCGGCTCCCATACCAGCACGTTATAACACAACGCGACACGGTCTGCTGCACAAATCGGTCGCTGCTGAGCTTCGAACGCCTCGTTCCCGGCTTATGAACTGCGTTCGCAAGCCTGTGGCCACGGAGACCGGCAGATTTTTTTTTATTGGGGGGGGGGGGGCTGTTTTATCTTACATGCATTAGTAGCAGGATTACTTAAGCATACTGTTGGGGTAGTAGTACGGTTGTTCGCTTTACCTATCCTTACCTGGACACTGTCCGAAGACTTGGTCATTCCTGGGACTTGTACACATCATAGTCTAGAATCGCGAGCCCATTCGGCCTCTTCTTCGACAGTGATTAGTCTTTCTGATTCCTGAAAGTCTATTTGTTGCTATTTATAATTAGAGTCTATGAAAATAGCCAACCTTACGCTACAACCCATGAAGTCGGAGTAAGTTAGCCTGACGGCGAAGCGCTGATAACATAGAAAGATAACCCCCAGGCAAAAATGAGTCCAGTGCACTAGAGGTAGTAGCATGTGTATAAACTACGCTTGAGTTCAAAGTGAGCGAAGGAAAAGAAAACGCCAATATTCTTCGGTGTTCAGGTCTTGTAGCACTTCGAGATCTTTCCTCTTCTGGGTCCACGACATTCTAAAACAGTATGGCTCAAAATCCCCCATGTTCTTCTTTAGCGATTGCGAAATGGCCTATGGCTGACAGTCATATGTTGCAACAGGAAAGATATATGTCCTCAAAAATGTTTATTCTAACTTGTTTACTGGTGCTGTGTCATGGGTTCTTTGTACTGTTTAATCTCTGCATTGCTTTTGGCCAGCCAATGTCTATTGTCTTTTGAAAACATCAGCATTTTTGTTGATAATGAAGTCAAGATATTCAAAATTAGTGGCATTTTCTATGTCTTCAATTTTGATTGTGATCTTTGATGGGAATGAACGCAGATGCTGAGGCAAAATGGACTAACACAAAGTCACGGCGACAGCTGGTATAATATTTATTCCCTGAGGATACACGACTTGTGGCCTCTTACAACAGGCTGGACGTAGTGACATAATGTCTAGATCATTCACGCCAGTTTTGCAGCTAGAACACGTAAACGGATTTTCCTGCACCGCCTGATACTGTTTCGTATCGTTCAGTATGAAATCATCACCTATAATTATACATGTCATTCTATCCGACACGAGAGGCCGCGTTCCAGATATGATAACTGGTTGGACAATTGAAGTCTAAGAGCGTCGAGCAAAGGCTTCTGATATACCCCAAAGCTTGTAAGTGCTCACTCAGTATGAAAATTTCCTAGGAGCTAGACATGTTCTGTACGGATGTATATTTTATTGTGCCCTTCTCAGTGATTCGGTAAGAAATGACCTTGGAATATATATATATATCTTCTTCTTCAGCGTTCCAAGCCATTGAGGTTCTTTGCTGCAGATACAATCCGTCTCCATTCGTCTCTCTGGTGGACCTTCTCTTGCCATATATATATATATATATATATATATATATATATATATATATATATATATATATATATATATATATATATATATATCTTGACACACACACACACACACACACACATATATATATATATATATATATATATATATATATATATGTGTGTGTGTGTGTGTGTGTGTGTGTTGTGTGTGTGTGTGTGTGTATTCTGACGTAACGGTAAAGGTAAAGCTTGGCGTCCGTGGTTTTTATGTTTGTAACGTCCCAGCACTAAGAAATATCGTCTTCCATTTTGAAGACTGCCACCAGCCTCTATCCCCGCCTGACGTCAATGGCAAATTCTGCATCCACCTCTACTGAAATATTCAATCTAGTCTGTAAACATCAGGCAATCAAGAAATGCACTTCGTGCACTTATGTCTTGTGCTGTAAGAGATAAACTGTCTAGGCATTTGCATGCATTTCTCATTGTGCAGAAACTGCCACCCTCTTATTCTGCTATGAGTCCTGGTTAGAAAGACCGTCATTGCTTTCTATATGGCGACAACAGCTGACTTCTGATACTCAACAAATCTGAAACACACACAGAGTGAGCGAAGGAGAGAGTGTTGATTGCTCCTTATCTATCCTTACTTGTACGTGGTGTTGAATGAGATCAATGTTGTACGAATGGTAGATCTTGCACTAAAACCCAGCTTGAAATATCACGCTGTAGTTACAGTTCGTTCAGTGACTGCCTTGTTGACTGAACACAGTCCTTTTGCATTCGTGACAGAACTGGTGACAAGTTATTTGACCAGACCAGGGAAACAAACCCTTGTCCCCAGCTTAAGCTGAAGTGACAAAACATATGCGTTAAGGCAAAGGAAGAAGAAGACTAATTTGGTGTGAGAGTGAGGACTTTGTGCCTTGAAATTCTAATATCTATGTATACATGTTGTGGTCAATGAATTAGAATCAATGTGAATCTACTTTTATGAACATTTCACCTGTAATTTTAATGAATCTTGTTTCATGAACATAACTACAACTATCTCAAATGTGAAATATTCACTTACATGCTTTTTAATGCACTGTAACGTTTAACCATTATGGGGATAAATCGTTCAGACTATAATACCCCAGTTTAGAAGAGGAAAGTAAAAAGCACTCGAGAATTGAACATAAAACTTAAACAGGCGACAAACAATCTGGTACTGCCCTGATTTGGAAAATGAGCATTAACAGTTGATCATACCATTACAGCTGTAATCCTGTATCATCACTATCCATGTCCTAGCCTTGATGAATATGCCTGCGCATCTATTTTCCTGTCAGACTTCTAAAGCCTTGTCGATTCTCTGATGTCTATATCTTTTATGAGATCACCAGCACATTCAGATCACTAAAACAATCAGGGCAAGAAGAAGTGGCAATACAGATAAATGGTTTTGCCTTTTAGCAGTTCGAGTTGATCCAGTACAGAGGAGAGACACAGGACAGTAGATCTCACCTTTGAGTACTGCCTTATTCTTCCTCTTTCTCAAACCTTCTGTCTGTGGTTCCCTTTTCATTCTTGTCAACTGCACTGTGAAATTCAGTTTTGTCAAGATATGAATAGGTGAATTATGTTTATTTGATATAGAGAGGAGATGGTGTTAGCGGATGGATGAATCCAATACGAACTATGCACACGATTTGTCTGAGATGAATTTGGGAAAGCTCAGCTTCTGTCAGAGCGTTGGTTCAGTCGTCACAATGTTTGGTAATCCTGGAGTCATATCTGAAGTACTCCAACATGGTAAACTATTCCAGTGAGGATCTGTCTTCAGCAATCACTAGTTGCTAAATCTAGTACATGTGACCATCCTAACAAACTGTTCAATCCAACATCTTATATCCACTATGGAGAGAACATTGTCAACATATGGCATGATTAATTTCATCATCAGAAGCATAGACTGAATATCCTATTCCACGGACATCAGTCAATTTTATTATAAGACCCAAGTCAAATTATTGTATACCTTATTAGAAAGACTATCATCTCACCGCCAGAACATTTATTAGCAATTGAGGAATATTCTGTGAGGAAAAACATGATTGAAACCTCCTAGTGAAAGACATTGATATTTAAAACAAGCTAATGTTCATAATGTTTTGTATAACATTATATGCATGCTTGATGTATTGATGTGTATTTCATATTTGGAGGCCTGTCAAATGTTCCTCCAGTCTGCAGAATTTTATTTGAATTAAACTGGTAAAATTTAGCTTTTCCTCTCAGTTGACTGACTCGTGATGTGCCAGTTCATATATGTTTTACTTAAGATCATTAATTAACAGTTCTTGAAGAATTTGGAACGGTAAGTGGCTGGGTAACCACGATTAGGCAGTGAATTACTGATCCTACTGTAAGCTCCCAGGTTCCAAATTGTTCATTGAGGAGAACTCATATATTTAAATTAATTCTTGTAAACGTTTCACCTTATAGGGAAAATGGATACAAGTGGGGGTTCATAAGAGTCAATTTTAGTTCTCCTTGGGAACAGATGAAACAGGTGTGGATTCCTTAATCTATCCGGGAGTCCCCTAGACATCCTGAGTTCCTTTGTGTCACATTACACTTTAGTGACATACCCACACTGTTAGAAATCAGTCCCATCTCTCTAGCTGTTCTTCTCACGGGGGATACTTTGGTGGGTACTGAACTTTTCCTCCCAACATGCCACAGACGTAATATATTTTAACATATTGTTGGTAGATTCATAGATCCCTCGACTGTAAGTCGGATGCGCGGATGTCCTCGCTATATCACACACAGTCCAATCCCCATGGCATGCTCTCATTATCACCAAAAATTTTAATTCTGTTGTGATCGTATACAGTCCAGCACGTTACCAATGGAGCTAGAAAACTCATTCTTCACTCATGGTTAACGATCGCTGATTCACAATGACATCACTCACTGGGCTCTTCCATCACTCGCCCTGTTTCACGCTACCACACACAAGTCGTCATAATGCTAATATATTGTTACTGAATATCGTCTTAAGATGTAGGACGTCGACTGATAGTGTTCAGTAGAATAAAAAAAGTACTTGTCGTTGTATAAATGTGATGGAATGTACCTGGTCTATAGTTTAGTGTAGTGTTCGTATGCGATCTTCTCGTAGCTGACCCCCTTGCTTGGATGACAATCTATTCGTTCTCGATTCAGCTCGTCAGTTACTATCCTGAGTTTCACTCACAGAAACATGTGGCGATTCTAACCTCTGTCTTCTGGCTGGTCATTTGACTCATTTTCTAGCTTGTATCATCTGTTTCACTTTAGCCTGTTCAAGCTGTCTTAATTATTGATTTCGTTTCTTTAATTCGTGATAAACCCTATCTGGATCCTGAAATTCATAGTCACGAAACCATCGCTTCTGTTTTCGTACAGCCATGATGAACCAGAAAGCCCTGATAATTTACCATTCCGAGCAAAGGACAGAATTCCGCTGGAGTTATTTCCCTGAGAAATTTCCACATAATTACCTCCCATATAAGTCTGCCCATTTTTTTTTATATGATACATTGCAATGTCCAAGCCGCTTCCGTCCCAAAATTCGCCATTTACGTTTCTTTATAATCTGTCAGTTTCAGAAGATTTACTCAAATCAATCCGTTTTCTTTTTTTAAATTTCAAGAGTCCACGGGAAATTAAAATGTATTCAATACATTTAAGAAATTATGTTTCTTTCCCTTGTTTCCATTTCTTTATTTCTGTCCGTCCGTCCGTCCTTCCGTCCGTCTGTCTACCTGTCTCTGTCTCTCTCTCTCTCTCTCTCTCTCTCTCTGTGTTTCTCTCTCTCTCTCTCTCTCTCTCTCTCTGTCGGTGTGTTTCCTATGTGTTCTGTGTGTATGTGCTTGCGAGCGTGCGTGTGTGTGTGTGTGTGTGTGTGTTCGGTGTGTAAGTGTGTTAGTTTGTGTAGTTATCATCCCTTATGTGAACTATGCGATTTATTCGGAGATACTGAAGGGGCTGGCCGAGTGGAGCGGAAGGCGATCAACAGTCGAACTTATACTGAATGCTGCAGGGGCAGATGTAAGTGGTAAAACATGATCGTTTGCGCCAGTCTTCGTGGCTTGTAATGATGATGATGACTAAACGTTTCAGCATCTACAGTAAAGTAATCCCCAAAGAATACCATGCATGAATCACCAAGAAACGAGAAGTAGATTGTGAGCTTTACTGAAACACGATTACAAGAAACAAATTGGACGTTGCTGCCATAGCCTTCGTCAGCACAGAACAAACAAACACAACAAACCGACACACAACTACATGAAACACACTAATAACAATATTATTGGTACTTATCTGAAGCTGTATCCTTGCTTGGAACGACTGACGCGTTAGACGACTATTAGTGGATTGTATGAACCGGATGTATGGTCAACGGGTCAAAGATCTATACCGTCAGAAGCTCAGGTATTGGCTAAGCCACCCGGCGGGAGGACAGACGGGAAGTGGGTGGGGTGGAGATTCGCCTATGTGAGTTGAAGGTAAAATTAGGATTGGCGAAGATGTCACGGGCGCAGTTCGCAATTTCTCGTTCCGAGCTCGAAACACAACTGCTGGCGACCTGGATGCAGACCGTCATTGCGTAGGTCTTCACAGAATGGCATGAGTGCCGGTCGCTCAGAAAACAATTACAAACCACCGAACGCAAACCTGCCAAGAAATCCCGAACAGCTCCAATAATGCTGGGGTTGACAGCGACGTCGTGCGATTCTTGTTAACAAATACCAGACGCTTGTTGAGAAGATCACTATTGGAGAGCAAGCGGATATTGTGTTGACAGAAACAGTTCTGAGAAAGATCACTGTTGGAGAGCTAGAGGATATCGTATTGACAGAAGCAGCTATGAGAAGATCACCGTTGGGGAGCAAGCGGGTGTCTTGTTGACAGAAGCAGCTCAGAGGAGATGCGCAGTCTCGAGGAAATTCTTAGTCTCAGAGTGTAACACGGCCAACACGGGGATCCTCGGTAGATAAAGAAACCACTGTTGTCGATTTAAGAAACTCAATCGATGTGACATGATAAGCTCTGAAATGTCCTGAGAAAAAAAAATGGCATTGGGAAAAAAAAGTACTCAAATAATTAAAGAAATAAACACATTAAATTTCTTTTTATTTCAATGTGTCCCTAAGCAATTTCTTAATATGGGTTATTCATGTGAAAGTACCATACATTTTGTAGGCCTGAATGCAAGGGGAAATAGGTGGTCAATCTTTCCATCACTTTTGCAGGTGTCGAGCCTAGACGTCGAAACACGTCTGGTCGTTATCAACGTAATTCGCTATCAACTTCGTTAACGCCATTGTATTCACTACGATCTCAAGTTAATTATATTCTACCACAGCTTCTTTAGTTCCTAAAGTTATGATTTGAATGTCAACACCGACGCGCTAGCGCTCGTTACATGACCATATGTGCTCCGTGTTTCTCAGAAGATGTCTAAATGTATGTATACTAATAGTTCCAGTATGCAACTGATTGTGCACGCCTCTGTTCCGTCCTCAACCATAATCCCGCCTGCTAGTGCCAAGCTTGATTTCTTATTCCATTACTTGTAACCGCATTCAATCATTAATTTCTGATACATTAATTGTAGCCTGCGATCATTTGTAACCATGACCATAGACGCCTATCGAACAGCCCTAAGTAAAAATAAATGTTCTTTGGAATGATAATATAGCGAAACGTTTATACAAATTTCTTGCAGAATAAAACTGACAACTACCAAACGAAAATCTATGCAATTATCAACTTCTTCAAAAAATAAAAAAAACAACAACAACAACAACAACAACACTCCCTGATACAAGTAAATGGCTTCAAATACTTAGAAAGTGTAATATCAAATGGCAAATCAGAAGACGAGATCGAAAATAGATGAAATAAGGCAAACCAACTCATTGGACAAATGGCACCAAAACTAAAGAACAATTACGTATCAATAGTTACTAAGACAACACTCTACAGCGCAATCTTCCTACCAGCTCTATGCTACCAATGTCAAACCTGGGCAATGACAGAAAAGAGGAAAGAAAAATCACAACAACAGAAATGAGATCCCTGAGAAGAACACTAAATGTGTCAAGAATAGAGAAAGTGAGAAATGAAGAAATCAGGACTAAAGTGGGGGTTATAACAGCGCTAGATTTAATCAGAAGACAGCAGGTTAAATGGTTTGGCCAGGTAACTATATTACCAGCTAACAGTATACCACAACAAGCAATGATGTATAGACTAAATGGAAGCAGAAGAAGAGGCCAGCCACTTAAACGATGGACAGAGGAAATAGCAAGAGTACATGGGAATCTATATACATGGAAGCCATGAACGGGCACACTCCGCTGTTTATACTTCACCTCAATACCGCAAGATACAAGAGGAGCAAGATGGGATGAGATGAGGAGAGATGAGATGAGATGAGACGGTGGGTTCTTCGGATCTGTATGTGCGTAGTGATAACCTCATGACGGCAAGTCCCCTACCACAGTCCTGCCCACTAAAAAGACGTTTCTAATGTCACATATCAGTTTTCCAATGGCAAGGGAGAAAATATATTTAAATATCAGAACTGAGTCTTCAAAGTTGTCTCCCCATGCAGTCAGTGATATGTCTTGTGCAGAACTTCTGCTCCATAATGTTCTTTGGAAGTGTCTCTCTGTCATAAATGAGATGTCCCGTTTCTGCTGCTGCCCTTGAACGTGGTCTTCCCCGTCTCCGCTTCCCTGGCACACTTCCCTCCATATTTATTTTTACTAGACTTCCATTTCAGTTGCGTGTCCTTTATGGGACGTTTCAATCAACCCCGTCATTTATTGGATGTTTGTGATATGTTATACAATTGTAAGTATAGCAGTATCTCAATAGCCGACGCCTTACACCATCGAAATCAAAGCAAAGCTATTTGCTATCAACTCGCCCAAGGCTGACTTCGAATCCTCAACTCGGTAGGTCTGGGACATTTTTAATTGCGTTTCACTAACCCCTAGATCACATGTCAAGAGGGACGCAGAGGTGTTTCCAAGGCACCAGGGCCGGGTTATATACTGGCCAAGACCTATTGACGCGTCCTCGTCGAGCGTCCTGGGCAACAGGTCCCTTCGGGGTCCTGGCTAAAGTCAATAGGATCGCCGATTCCTCCGAAGTCGGAGAGTGTCTGCCTGTATGGCGAGGAACCACCAGTCTGCACACCAATAAGCCAGACATGGGACAACGGATACTCACGCAAAACTCAGGTCCTGTATGACATCACACTGATGTTGGACAACAGGATGCCTTCATCCGACATACAGGACTTCACGTTGGAGCTCAAGCCAACGAACACAAGCAAGCAAGCACATGTCAAGAATTTTTAATTTTCCTCATTTGTTGCTGGTCTTAACCAATCTTACTCAATATTGAGCGCTTGTTGCGTAGATATGTTTGTTCTCCATTTCTTTCGATGGATTGTTATGCTCTTCAGTAACACTTATATTCAAATGACGATATGTGCTTTCCGTCTGCTTTGTCTGCCCACGTTTTTCACCCGTTTGCTGCCACAGAAAGTATGCAGGCTCTGATTAGTCTGACAGTTGTTGTTCTGTCTGTTTCAATGCAGAATGGTTTTAAATCCCGTAGATTTTACAGATCAATATTTGTACTTCTTGAACTTTCTATCATCACATGTCAATCTATGATCTGACTGGCTGAGACTTTACATAGGCTCCTAATGTTTCCTCTACAATTTTGTGCACATATGTAATTGTCAACAGACTGCAATGAAATGTCCACCGGGCCACAAACAAAGAGGGATGGGGACTGAAGATTTAAGGTGCTGGGAAAATATTAGTCAAAGTGGGTTGGCAGAAATTGTAAGGCTGCAACAGACAGGCACTTATGGAACAACTCAAAAAGAGTCCAATGGGTTCGCTATGCGGGAAAAAGAGTGATACAACAACCTTCTCGTTTATATTAATTGGGAAACCCTTTGGGGTTACTTGACACATCATAAATATATGATTTTTTGTTTTTAAATAAACTTTATTTCGTACATCGTACAAAACTGTATTTACAAGGTGCGGTGTGTGTGTGTGTGTGTGTGTGTGTGTGCGCGCGCGCGCGGGCGTGTGTGTGTGTACATTTGCGAAATATTACATTCATGGTAAGGTGGAATTACGTACACTTTACGTGTTGATGATGATGGTGAAGTAATCCTTTGCTCTCATGCATACTAAAATCTGTCAATAGAAATTGTTTCATACTCCAAATATTCTCATTCACACTTACTACCCATTTTACAAAGTAAATTGCAAACAGACATGTATGGTGTTTGCCCACGCGCACGAGAGAGAGAGAGAGAGAGAGAGAGAGAGAGAGAGAGAGAGAGAGAGAGAGAGAGAGAGAGTGAGATAGATAGAGAGAGAGAGAGAGAGAGAGAGGAGAGAGAGAGAGAGAGAGAGAGAGGGAGTGGGGGAGAGAGAGGGAGTGGGAGAGGGCGAGGGAAAATCAAAACAAAGACTGAAGTTAGCGGCTTTGGGTAGTAACTTCATCACATGGTAGCTTACATATTAATTCACACGTATTGTATGATGTTCAAAGAAATACAAGAAGGAAGTAGAGATTGCTCAGACTGGCAATGAATCGAAGTACACTGATTTAGCTTGGATGGCAGTCCCAGGTGGGAAGGTTCGAATTCCGGCTAGGTGATTAGAGATATTAGATGCAGACAGTCAAATTTTTTGGGCATGTTATGAGAAGAAATGAATTGGAGAACTTGGTGACAACTGGCAAGATCGAAGGGAACAGACCAAGAGGAAGACCTAGAAGCAAATACCTGGATGGCTTGGCCTCGTGGCATGGTCGAGACAGAAACACTGAGCTGATCCACGACTCTGGTGATCGAATAAAGATGGCAAAACATGCGACATGGCACATGATGGATGGATGGACCTATAGCTTTCAATATTTATGTCGTCTAGTATCTCGTCTAATCTCTGCTTCTTTATTCTGCTCCTATAGCACCATACAGTGCTTGTGAATTTGTTCATAGTTGTCTCTAGTTTACAGGCCAAGTCATCTTGACAGACTTAAGACAAGAACACGTCGATTATAGAACCTGAACAAACAGAGTAGTTTCCCCGCACACAAATCGATAGTGATGAGGTGATAGTTGCAGACGATCATTTGTGATGGACATTGATTCAGTTCTTAGTTGGGCCCTGCAGTTTTGAGGACATCTAAAGGCTTATACAAATAAAGCTGTAATATTTAGAGATACTAAGAAACCGGTTTATTACATTAGAATATTATTACAGTTTTGCAACCGAGCAGGTAAACAAACAACTTAAATAAATACAACTCACTCATCACTCTGTCAACTCACTGTCACAATTTTTTTTTTTTTTACGCTGCGAGATGAGACAATTAATCATTTTCGGTGTCTAATTAGTTAGTGATTAGTAAGTTAAACTGACTTCCTAAACAATAAATTGCTTCAATTCCTAGCTTCTCTTCTCCGTCCCAGAAACGTTAAAAACGAGTGGACAATAACAGGTAATCAGGTAATCTTCTTGACTGAACAATGTTTTCTATTGCCTGTCTTGGCATTAGTCATATTTTTATATGGCCAAAGAACACTTGTTCTCTTTCTTATGGTAGCATATAATGTTCTATTTTCAATAGCCTCCTCCAGGTAAGTGTTAGTTATTCTAGCAGTCCAAGGTATTTGTCTCACAAAAACCACATCTCCACTACCTCCAAGCTTTTCCTTATTTGTTTGTTCAGATTCCAAGATTCGCTGCCATAAAGCAACCAAATTTGAGATACCATTCCAGACTCTTTTTCTGACATTCTCTAAAAGTTAGTTGCATATCCTTTATAGGATGTAGCAGTCAGCTCAAGCATTTGTTTGGCTATTTGTTATTCTGGGCAAGTTTATATTCAGTAGTTTGCATTGCTTTCAGAACAATCGGTACTCATACCATTGTATCGAAACCAATGCAAGATGGTCTGCTTCCACATCACCCGCAACTGTGTTTCAAACGTGGTATATGGGATTACGAATTGCGTCCGTAAGACCTTCACCACAGAGCCGGTTATCTTATTTAAGATTTCTTTACATAGTCTCAGCATGATGTAGAGAAGCTTCCAACAGCACCTCCTGAATGTAGAGGATGGACACAGCACAAGAGTGTGACATATAGTCTCAGCATGATGTAGAGTCTCTCAACAGCACCTCCGGGATGTAGAGGATGGATCCAGCTAAAGAGTGTGACACATAGTCTCAGCATGATATAGAGACATTCCCAACAGCACCTCCTGAATGTAGAGGATGGATCCAGCTAAAGAGTGTGACACATAGTCTCAGCATGATGTAGAGTCTCCCAACAGCACTTCCTGAATGTAGAGGATGGATCCAGCTAAAGAGTGTGACACATAGTCTCAGCATGATGTAGAGTCTCTCAACAGCACCTCGGCGATGTAGAGGATGGATCCAGCTAAAGAGTGTGACACATAGTCTCAGCATGATATAGAGACACTCCCAACAGCACCTCCTGAATGTAGAGGATGGATCCAGCTAAAGAGTGTGACACATAGTCTCAGCATGATGTAGAGTCTCTCAACAGCACCTCCGCGATGTAGAGGATGGATCCAGCTAAAGAGTGTGACACATAGTCTCAGCATGATATAGAGACACTCCCAACAGCACCTCCTGAATGTAGAGGATGGATCCAGCTAAAGAGTGTGACACATAGTCTCAGCATGATGTAGAGTCTCTCAACAGCACCTCCTGAATGTAGAGGATGGATCCAGCTAAAGAGTGTGACACATAGTCTCAGCATGATATAGAGACACTCCCAACAGCACCTCCTGAATGTAGAGGATGGATCCAGCTAAAGAGTGTGACACATAGTCTCAGCATGATGTAGAGTCTCTCAACAGCACCTCGGCGATGTAGAGGATGGATCCAGCTAAAGAGTGTGACACATAGTCTCAGCATGATATAGAGACACTCCCAACAGCACCTCCTGAATGTAGAGGATGGATCCAGCTAAAGAGTGTGACACATAGTCTCAGCATGATGTAGAGTCTCCCAACAGCACCTCCTGAATGTAGAGGATGGATCCAGCTAAAGAGTGTGACACATAGTCTCAGCATGATGTAGAGACACTCCCAACAGCACCTCCTGAATGTAGAGGATGGATCCAGCTAAAGAGTGTGACACATAGTCTCAGCATGATGTAGAGACACTCCCAACAGCACCTCCGCGATGTAGAGGATGGATCCAGCTAAAGAGTGTGACACATAGTCTCAGCATGATGTAGAGACACTCCCAACAGCACCTCCTGAATGTAGAGGATGGATCCAGCTAAAGAGTGTGACACATAGTCTCAGCATGATGTAGAGTCTCTCAACAGCACCTCCGCGATGTAGAGGATGGATCCAGCTAAAGAGTGTGACACATAGTCTCAGCATGATGTAGAGACACTCCCAACAGCACCTCCTGAATGTAGAGGATGGATCCAGCTAAAGAGTGTGACACATAGTCTCAGCATGATGTAGAGACACTCCCAACAACACCTCCGCGATGTAGAGGATGGATCCAGCTAAAGAGTGTGACACATAGTCTCAGCATGATGTAGAGACACTCCCAACAGCACCTCTGCGATGTAGAGGATGGATCCAGCTAAAGAGTGTGACACATAGTCTCAGCATGATGTAGAGACACTCCCAACAGCACCTCCTGAATGTAGAGGATGGATCCAGCTAAAGAGTGTGACACATAGTCTCAGCATGATGAAGAGAAGCTTCCAATAAGAGCAGGGCACTAATTTTTCATAACAGTCAAATATTGTTATCAAAGGCAAAGGTAATGAAACCATGCATGTCAATTTGGAATTTAAGAGAAAACCACCACACTATCTTCTCAACATTTATTTTATGGGTATGTCACGAATCTGGAATAAAACAATGTTTAAAAAAATATTAAATTGCATGTCATTTTACAGGACACTGCAGTCAACCCCAGCGTATATTGCAATTTGATGAGCAATTTTATGTTCAGTAGTTTGCCCTAGCTTTCTGAAGGAGAAATCAGTGTTTAAGTCCAACTGACCAGTGTTTGAAATGAACCCACTACATCACCATCAGCAGAGAGAGCTTAAGTGTGAGCCTGTTACACCTCTTGGCCATGCAGACCTCTATGTTCAAATACTTCATGAATTGAATAACCTGGCATGACATAACATGATTTCCTTTTAGGCACAATGGCCGACCTTTTCGTTGCCCTGCCTCCTGTCACAGTTTATGGTGCTGTGGTGTTTGGAAAGAATTCTAATCGCCCAGCCTCAGAAGTTCAAGATGTTATCTATGTGCAAGCCAAAGATCATCCAGAGGGAGACAAAGTTAAGGTAATATAGATAACTAAGCTAGCACACAAGAACATCAAAATCTTTAAAAACTGTGTTTGAAGATTGAATCCTGAAATAAACTACACAAGGGACAGTCATGTTGCACTTTACTATGAAAGAGTCAAGACGTGTACCTGCATATTGGTGTGAAACTTAGTCCTTGTGTACTTTTCGCCTGTCAAGGCAATGCACAGTACTCCCTCTTCCCCACATCACGTGGTTATGTGGTTGAGTTATGTCTGAAGTTGTCCAGCAACTTGCTCTCTATCTTTGCTTTGATGATACATTAAAATGTTATCTGCCTACAACAGATCTTCCCTGTCCTGCCATCTGCTCGCCCGTGTTTCTCATAGTGTAGGCATTGAATAACATCTGACATAATGGTGAACCCTGCGGTAAGGTAACCATCGCCTTGATATTCATGGTAGTCAGTTGTCTTAAGTTAGCATTTAGCATTGCCAGTTGTTTTGATTTAGTACTTAACATAGCCAGGTGTCTTGAGTTCCATCCATTGGCACCTTGCCGTCTTGACAGATGATAGTTTGTGCTTCAAAAAGGCATAACTATTACCCTTGGCGGTAGTGAATGTGACTGATAAGGCCAATTCGCGCTGTAAATGTTCATTCAGAGTGGGTTCATGTGAACATGTGGTCATTTCCACCATCATTTCCACCATCACACACTCAGTGTATGACTTATCTGCAATAATTTTCTCTTTTTTCTTTATTCCATTTCTGATGTTTGCCCTCCATGCAACATGCTCAGCTGTGTCTTGAGTTAACATTTAATATAATGCATGCCTTGAGCTCGGGTTAACCCTTATTTTAAGACAGGTATTTTTAGCACTGCATAAAAGAAAAGAGATGCCGAGAGTACATGCAGTTGTTTTATTTTTGGACACAGTAGATTCAGCAAGATAAAAAGAACAAACAAGGAAGGTATCACCCATTTCTCACATTCATCACATAACTTTCACATTTCTCACATTCATCACATAACTTTCACATTTCAGTGCACTTACATTGAAATGGACCAAGTGGCTCACACACACGCCGTGGTACTGAGCAAGCCTGCCTGGATGTGGGGTGCTGAGATGGGAGCCAATGAGAAAGGTGTGGCTGTTGGTAATGCACCAGTCTGGACCAAGCTGAATGGACAGCAGGACTTGGAAAAGAAATTGCTTGGAACTGACATTGTCAGGTAGTGTCAGAAGATAAAGTTGTGTGATAACATGAATAAATACATGAATTGCATTATCAGTATCTTTGAAAAAGCATTTAGAATATCTTAGTGCTAATTATTATTCCAAGTTTTATTCATAATTATTATTGTTTAGTGTCTATTTATGTGTTAAGTGCATGGTTGTCAAGTCTTAGTCAGATACAACTGAGCTACCATATGACAGTAGACGGTACTGCCTGCTTTCTATTAGCGCCAAATGTTGGGCGAAGCTTACCAAACTAAACACCCCACATTGTACCAATGGCTTTGGGTGGAGAAGCGCAATTGGGAGGATACAAACTTTATCCTGGTGCGAGGAAATGCAATCTAAAGGCCTTGCCTTGGTTGGCAACTGGTCTGTGATCGAATCTCCAACAGGCAGATAGTTAGAGCATTGATCTGGCAGCTTCTGCACCTTGTCTTGTTCCAGACGTCTTGGTGTTACCTTTCCTCTGGGGTAAACTAGGCAGGCCGTGATCGGGATCGTGCTGCATGGGCAACACATTGTCTCTACAATTCAACATGGGCTTTGTGCCATGGAGAGGTATAACTTCAACCCTGGTCTACCGCCTTGGGTTGTAGTTATGCCTTTCTTTAAGCTGACTTGAGTTGAGTTAAGAACCGACATCACTGCACTCAGGACATTTCCATATGTGCTCCATCCCCTCATCCAACAGCCAGCGAAGAGTCATATTACTAATCGTACCCACCGCTTTCTGATTTAAAGTTCTCCTGTTCTTCCCTCTCAGTTTTGAGATTCCTCTAGAAATCCTACCGATCCCCCGCAATTCGCATTGAGGCAGATTTCTAAAATCGACCTGGGTATCATCTGTCAAGATGGCAAATTGCCAGTATTACAGCATGCATGCATGCAAATTGACATGTTTGCCTGCTGACCTGGTGTTCGTGAGTTTGAATCCCCTTCAAGGCTAGGATTTGTTCATTGACAAGGCTCTCAAGTTGTAAAAATTTGTAAATTACAGGATCCTTTTTGAGGTGTATTGGGACATATGGTGCTGACCCCATACTTATATAGACCAACGGGCGCTCAAGGGGTGGTGTGGACAGTATCACACTCGCTGCCTTTACATCCTAAGCTATTTCCTGGTGGCCGATGTAGGCCAGGTCGACCTGTGAGTCTGTGTCAGTTTGAAAAATGTGTCTGGATGCAATTTCAAACCCAAGACCACCCGGCCAGCAGGCAAGTGTGTCAGCACTGTTCTGCATGGCTCCTTTTCTCATCTCTTTTGGATTGTGCATATAGCATGGAAGAACAGATAGATCATCACGGCCTGGAGAGAGTGGTGCTGCAGGGAGTAACTTTCAGGACTCTGAGGAAAAGCCAGACAAAAAGCAGACAGACACATGATCAGACTGCTACTGGTACCATTAGTTTTGGGACTCTTCGCTGGCTGTTGAAGCTGAGGATAGAGCATGTATGGAATGTCCTGGGTACTATGTCAGTTCTTAACTCAACTCACCCTAAAATGGCCATCAAGGTAAATTCCTGGGAAGTCAAGAAGGACAGATTGATATTAACCACATCATCCATCGAGTACCATTCAGTTCAAACATACCAGGCTAACATCATATACTCAATACACCTCATTGTGTAAACATGGGTCCTTTACTTTACTTTACTTTACTTTACTTTACTTTACTTTACTGCATACAGTGATGGTAGTTAAAGTGAAGAGATAACAAGACTTGAGTTGACCTCATCTGCCATTACTAGGCTGAAACCAGTATGGAGAAGGAACATCAGTTTTGCTGTCAGGATCAGACTATGCAAGTTACTTGTGGTATCAATTCTCTTATATGGACGTGAGAGTTAGACTCACTGAAGAGACATAGTAAATGATCCAGACTTTTGATTACACTGCTTTAGCTGAATCTGCGACCAAAAAACAGATGCCTATACTCAAGACACAGTAAATTGGTATGGTGGCCAATAAAAGTTGAAGGATGAATAAATAAAAAACCTACTTCTTGTAGGTAGACCCAGGACAGTCAAAGGCTAGGGAAAGCAAACCTAAAAAACAGTAAATACAAAACCTGCCACCTTTTAGGTGTACCAGGGACAGTCAAAGGCTAGGGAAAGCAAACCCAAAAAACAGTAAATACAAGACCTGTCACCTTGTAGGTAGACCAGGGACAGTCAAAGGCTAGGGAAAGCAAACCCAAACAACCATCCATCCATCATGTGCCATGCCAATAAGCGTGGGCGGTCATGTTCTGCCATCTCACTCGATCACCAGAGTCGTGGATCAGATCCGTGTTTCTGTCTCAACCATGCCGTATGGCCAAGCCATCCAGGTATTTACTTCTTGGTCTTCCCCTTGGTCTCTTCCCTTCAATCTTGTCAGTCGTCACCAAGTTCTCCAATTCATGTCTTCTCATAACATGCCTGTCACACGTCGTTCTATGTTGACGATACTGTCGTGTGATGGTCGTTGTCTAGGTAACGATGTTCATGGTGTGTCAATTGAGATATCTAACTGTCTCTTAATCCAACTCACCCCAGAAGTGCACCTTCACCAGTCATGAAACAAGATTGAGTTGGCGCACATAATCATTTATTCCAGAAATAAGACGAACAGACGGAACATATATATATATATCCAGAAACAATGTAATCCATAGAATATAAATATCCTCCTCACAATTTAACCAGCACACATCAATGCCTTCTCACGGCCTGCTTCTTATCACATCCACAAGACAGGTAATCCAGCTACTATCCACGGCTGGAAACCCTACAATACAACCCACACATTGGGTCGGAGCCACTGCTCAACTATGCAACCCACTCTGGGTTTTAGGCCCTCACTCCCTATAGAACCCACTCTGGTTCAGGCCTGTCTTCATAACTCGGAGAACAACACAACACGGAGATCTCTAACTCCGCTTCTCCTTAGACTACCGATCAGTTCGGCATCTACACATCAACTCCTGAAGTCCCTTGACTTCACACAAAGCTAACCTGTCCTTCCCCCATCCCCTGGGGTCCACGCTCACCCTTCCCATTATTTTATTTCTCAGGACTGGCTGTTTTCTCATAGCCAGGTCAGTCACTTTACTGTCTCCCCCTCTCATCTCCATTCTTCCTCATGCCCGGTCACTCAACTCAATGTCAATGACCCAGGCTTATGTCATCACCCCCCTCTTAAAAGAAAACTTCGTTTTCAAATATTGGGAGACTAAAACTTACTAAACATGTGACTCAGACATATTGCCTGGGTAGCCCTAAGTATGGCTCCACCTCACTTCAGCTACCATCCTAAATACTACATCAAATGCTCATAGTACACTCCCATATTCCCACACATAAATACAACCATCTTTCTATCTTGTGTATCAATGCATGAACTAATACATCACATAATAATAATACATCATAGGAAAGCATTATACTTATGTACCCACAAGTCTCTTACTACTTCACGACCCCACAATACTATTTGTGTACCGACCCTATATCAGGTGGTTCTGTTCTTGCATTAACCCACCTCTGATTCCTGTCGATGCTGTGTCTACCTTTCATGTACCCATGACTCATGGTACCTCTACAATTACAACATCTGTTTGCTATCCCTAGCCCTGGGTCAGTAATGTCGCGAACACTCTTTTGACCTGACTCAACTTTCCTATCTGCATATTGCACCGTTACACTTGAGTCTCTGTTTAGTCTGAACTCTTTATTCAATCTTGGCCCATATATCTGGCACCTTGCTTTCTGCTGCATACGCCTTATGCCTATGTGCCCTGCACATGCACTATCCTGAGCTGTTCTAGTATATCGGTCTCTGTGTGCTAAAGGTACTGCTCCTTGCCCACGTGCAGTTCCACTATCTGAAAACCTGCGAGTGAGAACATTGTTCTTCCTCTCGAAGCACCATCTACCTTTCTTTGACTGCCTATGTTCTACTCTCCTACACCCTTGGGAACATTTGTTCAGAGTAGTATCTTGTCTCTGGGATTCACTAGCACTATATTTGGGATCCATTCTCATCTGCTCAGCTGTACTATCCTTGTCCTGAGTTCCTGTGTCTACTTCAAGTGCCTCTTCTACCTCAGCTATACTCTCTAATTTAGGTTCTCTTGTGGTAACTACCTCATTACTGCTTACACTATATTTTTGGTCCCAATAAACTATTTCCTCCTCTGTACAATCTTTAACTCCTATAACATTTCCTATGATCAAATCAGCCACTGGTGAGTCCAAAACACACGCTGTCACTCTTCCAGTGATATATGGTGTTTTTACTGTTATTATGGCTAATGGGTAGAACTCTACTGTGCCGTTGAATGTTATGCATCTAATCTTTTTCCCTGTATAATCCGAGGGATCTATTAAACTTCTCCTCACTCCGATAGACGTACATCCGGAATCCCTAATTGTTAACGCTGGTCTATCATTGACAAATCCCTGATGCAGCTTCAAACTTCCTCCTTCATGCACTGCTGATCCTGCTTTCACTGTATGACCACATATTAGGACTGGCTGACTGTCTTTTTCAAAAAGAGGTTTGCACCCACTACAATCTTCATTGTTCAGCGTCTCAATTACTTGCGCTGCATTTGAGTGCTCTGTTTCTCTCATCCTACATTGATGGCTGATATGCCCATTCTTTCCACATTTGAAACAAGTAATCTCCCTTTTAGTGTTGTTCGTTGGTCCATCTGATGGTTGTGCATCACACTGTGCTGCCTTGTGTCTCCAGCTCCCACAATTCCAACATCCGGCATAATTTGGACGTCTCTGGAAGTTCCCTCTTCTATATGGGTACCGTCCTACTCTACCAACATTGTTTCCTCGGAAACCATTATCTTGAAGTTCTTGCTGCTCACCTTTCTGTGCTGAATCCACACTTTTCGCCCTTGGTCTGATGACTGGATTCTGGTCCTGTTTAGTGTACGCTGCACAGACTATTTCCTCACTCATTAGTTTCCCAATAGAACTGTTAGGATGTGCAGTCATATAGTTTTGCCCTAACTGAGACATTGTGTCTATGTCCTTTGGCTTCCGTTCCTCAAAGAACGCCACTAAATTAGAATTGCATGCAGATACTACCTTGTCTCTTAACATTAGATCTACTAATTTATTAAAATCTTTCCCTACTTCTGCAAGCTCCATCCATTTGTTAAATGTATTCTTTACAGTGTTAACAAAGTCTGTGAAATCTTGATTTGTCTCTGGCACTAACTGTCTAAACTTTGTTCTATATCCATGTTCAGTGAGTTGGAACTTTGTGCAGCAAACGTTGACGTAAGATAGTGTAGTTGTTTCTTTCTTCTACAGGTAAATTGAACATGGTGTCTAGTGCCTTGCCCGTAAGAAATTCGCCAAGTCGCATCCCATATTCTGCTTCCGGGATCCCTAGAGTTTTCACAGATGATTCGAATCTCGAAAGATAGGCCTCAAGACAATCCCGGTCCGTAAAATATGGCAGTTTTAATCTCTGTGACGACTGCGACGGTCTTCTGCTTTCCTCACTTTGACCTTTCGAAGATAGTTCTAATTTCCTGAGAGCAATTTCCGCTTCCATCTTAATCTTCTCTTTCTCGATTTCCACCGCATTTGTTTGTTTTAACTTTTCAAGTTCTAGTTGTTCCATTTGTAGTTTCACTTGTGTCTCTTTCTCTTCCTGCAGACGCTTGGCTTCAGCTACCTTTTCTTCCTGCAGACGTTTTGCTTCACGTTCATTATGCCTCTCCTCTCTTTCAATCTGTTTTTGTTCTTTTGCTTCGGCATACTCCTGTAACTCTTTACCTTTCAGGCCTATTATTTCACCTGCTTCAATATAATCCATTAAAGTAGGCATCTTGTACTTGTGGACACGTTGCTGTCTGTCAGCCAACTATAAATGTGACGACTCTGCTACTAGTCCTTTGTGTGCACTTCCATACGTACACTACCACTCCTTGTGCACGTAACTTCGTAGTGCTAAAATATCACTCTGTACTCACCCAGTCACTCTATAAGCACTAGGTAGTGAGGGGGAAAGTATCACCTATACTCCCTCTATATATATATCTATGACCACAAGTTCATAAAGTCCCTGGAAATATTGTTAAACATACATATAAATACATATACAAACAAATGGATGATAACACTAAGTGATGACTATCCAACGCTAGACTTCACAAGCTGAGTACACGGAGACGATGATCACACAGAAATAAACCACAGTAACACCCACAAGCTTGTGTAGGGACACCCACAGTGCGCGTAATATATAATAAACTGACAAAGACCACTAGACAGCAGAAATGACGAAAGATTCACAATAATAACATATATCCGAACCACAACAAATATCATATGTAAATATTAACGAAAAGAAGAAAGAGAAACAAAACAATTTATAGCATCAACATATACACAAATCTGACGTCAGAACAACTCGGCTCTAGATATTGGTTAAGACTATTCCAATGCCACTGCATGACACATTAACTCATTAACGTTTTCCTTACAAAAATATCGTAAGCACCAGAAAGAAAATAAATTTTTGTGCTGTATCCCGACTCTCGAGAAACACCCCAAAAATCCCCTACACCTGACAAACACCGGACCACATACAAGTAATAGCTTAACAACCGAAAACAATATTTATAAGACAATGAGCAGCAAACAGAATGTCCAAATCGTTGGCCGACAAATATGTGCCCATTAATCCGTCGCCACAAGTTCTTTTTATTCAGTCACCAAAGTTTTTTCTCGCTTCAATAGTTATTCGCAAGCCGCTGGAAATGTCCTACGACGCTAGATTTCAAACCGACTTCTTGTTTTGTTGAGTGGTTATTGAATTCACGTGGTGATCACAAGTTCCAACTGTCGACAAAAGTTGAAGATGATAGTGATATCCAAACTGTTCTGTCTCGACACAGTCCGTAACGTTATTGTACTTTCTCTGTACGTGGTGGCACCACAGTAATAATCCAAAGTGTTCTTTCGATTGTCGTACGAATTGAAGATGATGGTAATTATCCCAAAATGTTCTGGATTGCCGTTACCCGACAAGATTCACCAAAAAGAAAAGGAGAATGGCAGCCAATGTTCAGCGCTTTACATTTGGATATATAGATCCTTATTGGCAACGAAATACGACAATGGTTGCGATGACGATAAGTTAAAACTGTTTGCTCATAACAAAATAATGATGACAAAGGCTTGAACAAAGACGAAACATCAAGTCTGGCTTTCTTTCAAAACAACCTTGTTTATCCCGATCTCCTGTGGAAAATCCCAGTAACTTTCCACTGTCCCCAACCTTGACCTTGCCGGACACCTCAAGTCAGTATCTCAGTCTTCTTTGTCACAATAATCCACACTGACTGTCTGTAAAATGACCGGACACTTTTCCGTCATACAAAAAACACTTTCCACCCAACCTCTCAGCCCCGACACGGCTGCTATTTTTAACTTCGTGGAAAATACACTTTACACCATTAACCCTCCCCAACTCTGGCGGTAGGGTTCTTGTTGCCACCCGTCCTATTAACTGCGTCAATAAATCTTGACCAGTCAACTTGCAACAACACAGTGCGTTTCCTCAGCACACACATACACACTTCTCCCCACACACAGGATGTTGCGACGAAATTGCTCGCTGTCTTCAATCTTTGGTTCAATCCTGTCCTTATCAAACACACACTAGGGCTGACCTCACTTGTTGCAAACCCCTCACTGTCCACGCGACATTTCCTCTGTGCTGTCCGTGACCAAACACCCCTGCTACTGCAATCGACTCTCCCGGTTAGTCTGTATGGCGTGTCTTTATCACCGACAGCGGTAATGTCCTACACACACACACGCTGCCCTCGCCACTCTGGATTCAACACAGGTCTTTCATCGCCGCGTCTGCTAGTTTCAGCACTCCTGCCTGGTATCAAATTTACCTGTCACCGTAATGGACTCTCCCGGTCGATTTGTACTGCGTTAATTCTCCTGGCGCCCTGTCTCGTCTGTTTACGTGTACTGACCGTCGTTAATTTACCTGTAGTAAACCTGACGTGAACTGACTGCTCGCCTGTGACCTCCGCCGCGCATTTTCCCCGCGCGCTGACAGTTTTTTTTTCGATGTGGCGTCTTACACACACAAAAGAGTTGCTGTTAATCACTTGACGCAGTACTGTCTAAATTGATGGAACGAAGCCACAGATAATAACTCCTCTCTCAGCGAAGAGCCCACAGATATCTTAGAATGACACAATGTCTATAATGCTCTTGACCGTACGTAGCCTTCCAGATACTCCTTACTAAGCGACGAGCGCCCAGATGTTCTTGATCGGACGTAGCCCTCAGATTGTCACACGTCGTTCTTGATGATAATATCAATGTTCTTGATGATCTTTGCTTGATATTGTCGTGTGATGGTCGTTGTCTAGGTAACGATGTTCATGGTGTGTCAATTGAGATATCTAACTGTCTCTTAATCCAACTCACCCCAGAAGTGCACCTTCACCAGTCATGAAACAAGATTGAGTTGGCGCACATAATCATTTATTCCAGAAATAAGACGAACAGACGGAACATATATATATATATATCCAGAAACAATGTAATCCATAGAATATAAATATCCTCCTCACAATTTAACCAGCACACATCAATGCCTTCTCACGGCCTGCTTCTATCACATCCACAAGACAGGTAATCCAGCTACTATCCACGGCTGGAAATCCTACAATACAACCCACACATTGGGTCGGAGCCACTGCTCAACTATGCAACCCACTCTGGGTTTTAGGCCCTCACTCCCTATAGAACCCACTCTGGTTCAGGCCTGTCTTCATAACTCGGAGAACAACACAACACAGAGATCTCTAACTCCGCTTCTCCTTAGACTACCGATCAGTTCGGCATCTACACATCAACTCTCTGAAGTCCCTTGACTTCACACAAAGCTAACCTGTCCTTCCCCCATCCCCTGGGGTCCACGCTCACCCTTCCCATTATTTTATTTCTCAGGACTGGCTGTTTTCTCATAGCCAGGTCAGTCACTTTACTGTCTCCCACTCTCATCTCCATTCTTCCTCATGCCCGGTCACTCACCTCAATGTCAATGACCCAGGCTTATGTCAATGCCCAAAAATTTTTGACTGTCTACATCTAATGTCTCTAATCAGTTTACTAATCTTCGTTTGTTTCTTGAAGGACTTGTTCATTGGTTTTTCTGGCTGTCCATGGTATTCTTTGCATTTTCCTCAGAAACCACATTTCCACAGCCATCAGCTGTTTTTCAGCTTGACTGCTTATTGTCCACACTTCACATCCATACAAAAGTATAGGTCATGACGTCATATGGAGTCAGTTATCAGAGGTGTAAGACAGTTAAACATTTGTTGCAGGAGTGCCCAACAAATGCAGAGCAGAGAAAACTATTTTATCCTACAAAAGTTTGAGGACACAATCTTTGGAGATGTCAACAAGCTAAAGTTGACTGCTGCTGCTTTCAGTGGATTTATATGTATTGACAACTAAAGATGTACAAAGAATAAGAAGTATTAAATGGGCTCATGTGACTTTGTAATGTACAATTAGAGTCATAAACCAGTTGACTTGGCATGATGTACTGTAGGAATCACAATATTGATGTACTGTAGGAATCACAATGTTGATGTACTGTAGGAATCACAATGTTGATGTACTATAGGAATCGCAATGTTGATGCACTTGTTTGTCATCTGTTTTCAGACTCAGTCTAGAACGGTCATCAACAGCCCGTGAAGCTGTAGATGTCATTGCTTCCCTGTTAGAGAACCCTGGGCAAGGAGGGCCTTGTACGGACGAACCTGACAAAGAAGGATGGTGCTTCCACAACAGTTTTCTCATAGCAGACTGTACGGAAGCTTGGCTTCTTGAGTCAGCTAGGAAATTGTGGGCAGCTGAGAGAATTTCAGGTGCGAATTATGTTTTTGTAACACATTGACATGTGTATCTTGAAGTCACCAGCTTGTTTGAATAATCTTGGGAGATTAATGTCAGCCATTTATATTTGCCCACATTCTGAGCATTGAGCAACAAATTCCCTAGTCCAAAGATGTGGTTTTATGAAGAATTCTGAAAATTCTTTGGGCAGCCAAAATGAGTAAATGTTTTGAAAGAGGCTAAAGTATAAAAACAACTTATCACAGATATTGGAACGAGATCCTCATCATTTTTGGCCACATTATGAGAAGACAAAATCTGGAACATGTTGTGATAACTGGAAACATTTGTGGCAAGAGAGATAAAGGAAGCAAATGAGAGAATATTCTTGACAGTCTTGTGTCATGAAATGGAAGAGTGTTAGTGCATGAATTGATATACTGTTAGAGATCACAAGATGCGGAGAAGCATGATTGCTGATGCTGGTCACAAGGCACTTAGTGATGATGATGATGATACAAGAAGTGAAACACTAGAACATATTGTAACACATGGTTAGATATGGTAAAAGAATTATAGGAAGGCAACAACGGATGATTCTGCAGTCTTGCAGCATACCATCGGAAAGCATTAGCAGATAATTTCACACATCATCTCATCATCATTATCACGTGCCCTGCTAGCAGGCGAAGTTGTTCATGTCTTTCCACAGATCTTGGTCTTTGGTGTTCTGATATTCCTCCATGTCAGTGTCCGTTCATCAGTGAGTTCATCTCGCATAATTTCTCTTGGTTTGCCTCTGCCTCTTTTCTCATGGATCTTTCCAGTTGTCATGATTTCTCCAATGCTTCTCTTTTCACCACAAACCTAGAGAAAGCTGCTTGTCTCTTTTTTATCTATATATATAATGTTCTAGTTTCAGGCAATCATTGTTAGTTACTCCGGCAGTCCAAGGTATTCACAACATTCATCTCAGGAACAACATCTCTGTGATTTCACATCTACTACTTGAATGTAATGCTACACATTATAGGAAGAGAATAGTAGAGTATAAAAACATATGCACTAAAAAGAAGATTTTACCACATTATCTAGCTGCATTGTAAGGAATAAATTATTGGCCCAGCTTGGCAATCATGTCATGAAAGAAAGCTATCAGGAAATGCATGTATATTTCAGTAATCCTGTTGCTTTCATCTTTTATGAGCATCAATCAGTAAGTTAGTGTATTTATCCATTACTGTAGTGGCTTGCAAGTCATTACTTATTTCTGGGCATCAGTTTTTTAAAGTGCTGTCTTTAATGTGCTCTTGTAACTCAAAGACAGGGTACTGTCTTTTGATACGTTTCATTGTTTGTACTGTTACATAAAGGGGGGGGGGGGGGGGGGGGGGGGGGGTGGGGAATTTTAGCATAGTGGTTAGATGCTGGTTCCAGTGGTCATGAGTTTGATCCATATCAGGGCAGATTTGAATTTGTAAAATATAGACTTGCAGGTGGACCTAGCTTAGCCTACAGTAGGTGCAAGGAAGTGTCTTGGGAAGTAAAAGTGACCAGCCTGGTACTGACCACATGATCCACCAGATCCCACTTATCCTTTAGAAATATGGGGCTAGCACCATCTGCTGGGATATTGGATGTGCACATATGATACACAAACAGCTATAACTGAAAGATAGAAAACATAGTGCATACACAAACAGCTGTGATATGATCATATATAAACATAGTAGACAAACAGCTAATGTTCTCTCAGGTTGAGGGGTTACACCACTTTCTCCGTAATCCCGTTTATCCATGCAGGGTCTCGCAGCGAGGCGAGAATTGGAAGCGGTTCGACCTGCGCTCGTGACTTGCGGGATAATGAGCCGGCCGCTCAGAAAGCAATGGCAAACTACTGAGAGTAATCTTGCCAACAAATAAACAGACAGCTGAAAGATGCTGATGTTGATAGCGATGTCCTGTAAATGATATGCAAAACATCAAAGATAAACAGCTGGGATATGATCATATATAAACATAGTAGACAAACTGCTGTCATATAAACATGTACAACATAGTAGACAAACTGCTGTCATATAAACATGTACAACATAGTACACAAACTGCTGTCATGTAAACATGTACAACATAGTACACAAACTGCTGTCATGTAAACATGTACAACATAGTACACAAATATTTGGAATATGGGTAAAGGATTATATGTTTGCTTATTTAAATTACAGCATTTGTGTCCACTAGAATTATAGCATTTATGTTCATTAGAATTATAGCATTTGTGTCCACTAGAATTATAGCATTTATGTTCATTAGAATTATAGCATTTATGTCCACTAGAATTATAGCATTTGTGTTCATTAGAATTATAGCATTTGTGTTCACTAGAATTATAGCATTTGTGTTCACTAGAATTATAGCATTTATGTTCACTACAATTATAGCATTTATGTTCACTAGAATTACAGCATTTATTTTCACTAGAATTATAGCGTTTGTGTTCACTACAATTATAGCATTTATGTTCACTAGAATTATAGCATTTATGTTCACTAGAATTATAGCATTTATGTTCACTAGAATTATAGCAGTTATGTTCACTAGAATTATAGCAGTTATGTTCACTAGAATTATAGCATTTATGTTCACTAGAATTATAGCATTTGTGTTCACTAGAATTATAGCATTTGTGTTCATTAGAATTATAGCATGTATGTTCACTAGAATTATAGCATTTGTGTTCACTAAAATTATAGCATTTATGTTCACTAGAATTATAGCATTTGTGTTCATTAGAATTATAGCATTTATGTTCACTAGAATTATAGCATTTGTGTTCACTAGAATTATAGCATTTGTGTTCACTAGAATTATAGCATTTATGTTCACTAGAATTATAGCATTTATGTTCACTAGAATTATAGCATTTGTGTTCACTAGAATTATAGCATTTGTGTTCACTAGAATTATAGCATTTATGTTCACTAGAATTATAGCATTTGTGTTCATTATAATTATAGTATTTATGTTCACTAGAATTATAGCAGTTATGTTCACTAGAATTATAGCATTTGTGTTCACTAGAATTATAGCATTTATGTTCACTAGAATTATAGCATTTGTGTTCACTAGAATTATAGCATTTGTGTTCACTAGAATTATAGCATTTATGTTCACTAGAATTATAGCATTTGTGTTCATTATAATTATAGTATTTATGTTCACTAGAATTATAGCAGTTATGTTCACTAGAATTATAGCATTTGTGTTCACTAGAATTATAGCATTTGTGTTCATTAGAATTATAGCATTTATGTTCACTAGAATTATAGCATTTGTGTTCACTAGAATTATAGCAGTTATGTTCACTAGAATTATAGCATTTGTGTTCACTAGAATTATAGCATTTGTGTTCATTATAATTATAGCATTTGTGTTCATTATAATTATAGCATTTATGTTCACTAGAATTATAGCAGTTATGTTCACTAGAATTATAGCATTTGTGTTCATTATAATTATAGCATTTATGTTCACTAGAATTATAGCATTTGTGTTCACTAGAATTATAGCATTTGTGTTCATTATAATTATAGCATTTATGTTCACTAGAATTATAGCAGTTATGTTCACTAGAATTATAGCATTTGTGTTCACTAGAATTATAGCATTTGTGTTCATTATAATTATAGCATTTGTGTTCATTATAATTATAGCATTTATGTTCACTAGAATTATAGCATTTGTGTTCACTAGAATTATAGCATTTGTGTTCATTAGAATTATAGCATGTATGTTCACTAGAATTATAGCATTTGTGTTCACTAGAATTATAGCATTTATGTTCACTAGAATTATAGCATTTGTGTTCATTATAATTATAGCATTTATGTTCACTAGAAGTATACCAGTTATGTTCACTAGAATTATAGCATTTGTGTTCATTATAATTATAGCATTTATGTTCACTAGAATTATAGCATTTATGTTCACTAGAATTATAGCATTTGTGTTCATTATAATTATAGTATTTGTTCTCTTATAAATAAAAGAATGCATTGTTTCTTTACGCGTGCACTGCATTAGAAAGATTTGTGCATAATAATATGATTGTTTTTGTACAGGTGTACTGGGCTACCAAGATTTGTTCATAATAATGTCTCTTTGCTTCTGTACAGGTGCACTAACTTACCAAGATTTGTTCAGAATAATGTTTGATTGTTTCTGTACAGGTGCACTGGGCTACCAAGATTTGTTCAGCATTCTTCGCGATGAGGATGGTGGAATTTGCATGATGGACGGTGGCTTCATCACCGCTGGCAGTCAGGTCTCTGTCCTGTTACCTGCTTCCTCATCCTCACCATGTGTCCACTGGTTCACAGGCACGCCCAACCCTGCCACTTCTATCTACAAGCCGTTCTTCTTTGGTCCTGGAGCTGAGGTCGGTGATGTCACAGTGTCCCCATCAGACGAGGCTGGAGCAGGACAGGGTAAGCCAGGACATGCTCTCTACAGGAGTCACAAGCGCTTGTGTAACCTGATGGACAGTCAGGAGGAGAAGGGGCACATGGTGCTGGCTCAGCTCCGGGAGTTGGAGAAGAAATGCTGTGAAGATGTTGATGAAATTATCGCTAATTATGACGAGGCAAGTTTTCCTAAACTCAAGCAGATATTTAAACACTTGGCAAGTATGGAGATCAATTTCTATTTATAGGTGCAAAATATATCTTTAACTGTTAGTATATCATTGACCACTTAAGGTGGCATGCATTTCTGACCCAAAATCTGTAAGCTACTTTATGTTGCTTGTAAGGGGAAGCTCTTGCTTAAAAGTTAAACAATGTTTTAGTTATGTTTTAATTTATTTCTTGTCAAACAATTTCAGACACTAATTCACTTCACTGGTAAGAGGAAACTATTTTTTAATGACAAAAGAAAATTTCATTATCTTTTTCAAGAAATATTTGTATTTTTCTTTTTTGAAGTAGGCTGTAATTGCCACTACTAAGACACAACTTCAACATTAGAAAAGATACCAATAGTAGAATATTTATGGCATGAAGATCTCTTACAGAGATGTAAAAGTGCAGAGGAAACCACCACAGTAATTTTCTAATGATCAAGATTATAACTCGTCATAAAACTAGATGTATATGGAAGGACATTAAACAAGAACTAGTACCTGATACAGACAGAACAACATGACTTAACATGAGGTCTTTCCAACGTTGTATTGTGCTTATTTGTCATTAGGTTTCACTTGAAATAGCAGAGTGTTGATATAAGATTGACTTATACTTTAAGTTATAAACTGTTCTTTTTTGTATAGTGACATGTTTTAACGCTTTTTTATATGCATTGGTAGCTGTTTCCAAATACGTCATTATTCTTATCTCACAGATTACATATCATTATCATGTGGTATAGTGGCTCCCAAATATTTTATTGCTGTATACAGTTTTCAATCTAAATTTGCTTTAGTTGTTCCTGGGTTTGTATTGATTACAGATGTCTCCAACTCCCATGGGTTTCTATACTTATGTATTATATAACTTCTTCTTCTTGAGCACACGCGGCAATGAATCACCATCCAACTTCGCCATTTGATATTTTGGTGAAGTTGGTGTCTCCCAGCTGTTTAAGCTTTCCATATATATCTGTCTGTCTTCCTCTGCCTCTTTTGTCCATTTCCTCTGCCTTTCTTGTCCAGTATGTTCACCATATAAAGCTGATCTGTCTATTCTGTTATTATTTATTGCATTACAGTGGTACCTCGGGTTACAAACGCCCCACGTCACAACCAATTCGGGTTACGAACAAAAACTTTGAAATTCTTTTGTCTCGGGTAAAGAACAGTGCCTCAGGTTACGAACGAAGGTGAGAGGGAGAAAGCAAGGTTTAACGTTGGAGAAAAACGATCGTGTACAGTACAAACGAAGGCCATGCAGTACTAACATCACTTAGCGCTAGCCTAGTAGCCTAGTTTTGTACGCATGCACAGCCTTGCTTTCATTGGCCTTACTACACAGCAATAAAAGATTTCTTAGCAGTGTCACTGTGTTCATTTTATCTCTTTCATTATTTTCCTTGTTAACCCCATCAGTTATGAGTTCGAAGAACGGTAGTGGTGCTGCTAGGAAGTAGAAACGTAAACCTAATGAATGATAACGCGATGGCCCACTTCAGAAAGATTCTCTAGCAAAGGAAGCGACAAATTTCCCTTGATAGTTTCTTGGTGCAGAAAGATTCTCAGTTGGCTGCCAAGACACAGCGACAAGAAACTCCTGAAACTAATGATTCAGAATAGCAAAGAAAGTGACTAATTTCCCATGATCGTTTTCTTGGTAAGAAAGATAGACTAAATCTTTTTTTAAATTTTACATTTAATTTATTTGGTTGTTTTCTTTCTCTTTATTTAATACGTGAAGTACACGTATTCTTTGTGTTTTGTCAGGTAAATCACTGGATGTTAATAAAAAAAAAAAGAACGATTCTTTAATTTTGAAACGGATTGTCTCTATTTCATTAATTTCAATGTTTCGGGTTATGAACGTTTCAGGTTATGAACGTTTTGGGGTACGAACATTTCGGGTTACAAACCGAGTTCTGGAACGAATTAAGTTCATCACCCGAGGCACCACTGTATATTCTATCATACGTAGCAAATAAATAATCATTGATCTCATATATATTTTGGACAAAGCATATTTTTTGACAATGTTGCTAGCTTCTTTGACATGGTGGGGTCATTACTTCAGGGGCTTGGGATCGTTACTTTAATTGGGCCCCAATTTGAGTTATGGGATTGTCACTTTTAGGAGCATAGGAGCATCTCTTTAGTGTGACATAAATATGAGACCATAACTTGCAGAAGCTATGGACCTTCACTTTAGTTAAACCTCTTTTAGAATTAACCATGCTAGTTAGAGTTATGGGGCCACCACTTTTTTTGTTAAGAATGGTAGGCCACATCATGATTTGTTAAGAATCATGGGGCTAGCATTTCATTTGTCACAAGTAAGGGACTATCACTTTAATTAGGACTCTTTCAGAATTCATCACTTTAGCTGGTCAAAAGTAAGGGACCATCACCTTATGTAAGGTCACAGCTGTAGTTGTGTTGCCTATAACTCACATTGCCCAGATGTCAACTAACTAGATGTCTGAATGATGTGCAATACATTTACATATCAGTTTTATGTTTTTTTCTTGGCTCTTTGAATGTTATCTTTATTGTTTCCATGTTTATAAACATTTATTAGCTTGTGTATGTACTCTTAGCAGACAATATATATGTGTTGTTTTGTTTGTCTATCATTATATGTTGAATATATCAGAATATGTTCAATGCTTCCTACAATCTACCATTGAATACAATGGATACTGACATTAATATGTGCTATTGTTGTATCTACATTGATTTGTTAAGGAATTGCATAATATTTTCTGGTATTTTGTATTGATGTATTGATTATTAAAATGATAACATATAAATTACAAACATCCATTAACTTGTGCCTACACAAAATAGAAGGACAAAACATTGTATGACAGAATCAAGAATGTGGAGCTCGTGGAGAGAACTGGACACATACCAGTGAGCCAAGAGATGAAGAAAACACACTGGCACTGGGTAGGCCATACACTGAGAAAACATGAGAATTGTATCACTAGAACAGCCTGTGTCTGGAATCCACAGGGGAAAACAAATGGAGGTAGACCTAACAACTCTTGGTGAAGAGAAGCGGAGACGGGCGTGAATAAAATGTAGAGGACATGGAGGAGGCTGCAAGGGGCAGCTGAGGACATGACAGCTGGGAGTGAGTGGGTTGAGGACCCAATGGGTGATAAAGGGTAAAAGGAGAAGAAGATGAAGAAAACGTATAAATTCATTGTTGAAATATGTGTCTGCTCAGCATTTTCTGCAGACTTGAACTTTGCTTTTTACATGGTTGATCTATTTGAGTTTTATTTTTGTATTGTGCTAAACCAAAAAGCATTACTTACAAATATGTAAGGTTGCATTGCAAATGTTGAAGTCAGCAGTGTCATATGTTATTATTATCCCTTTGTCTGGAGCATATACATTATAATTTCTATGCATTGCTGCAAGCTGACAGAATTTTACTAGTGGGTTCATGATGATATTTTTATATTTGTCACTGTGAAGGTATGAATAAAATTAAACTACGCTAAACCGGCGGAAATGTAAACATTATCAAGAAGATGAAGCATAAGGCAGCTTTGCAAACAAATGATGTTGCGGCGACAAGTCTTCATCAGCCAATAAACACAAGATAACATGACAACATATAAATCACTGAGATGACACTACAGTGACTACAGTAAGTCTTGATAACAGAATGAAAACATGATTTTAAACATGGAAAAGACAATGTGATATTTATCTGAGAATCCCAGAATGTGAAACACGCTTGGATACATACAGTAGAAGTTTATATAGCCCACAGTTGGGATGTGTAGTCGCCAAGGGGAAGGGGATAAGAACTTTCCAGTGAAGACTCCAGGTTAATGTGAAGCCAGGGTGCATGAAGATATAGACAGGAGACTTTGTCAAGCTACCCTGTACCTCGTGTTCTTTATATTTGTGGCTGTGTCTTGTTGTCAGTTACTGCTGACAAACAGACTGTTGTGTGCAAGCTTTAACAGTTGTTGCTTAGAATTCCAGTGAGCTGTTTACTTGCTCAGGTTCACTCTTTCAGACACAATAGGTTGAAGCAGTTGTCCCATGAGGGAAATATCTGTAGCAACAAGATCACAAGTGTATTACTTTCCCTGGGGCCAGATGTACACGCCTAGATAAAACATGGGGGAAATAGCTGTAGTAACAAGATCACAAGTGTATTACTTTCCCTGGGGCCAGATGTACGCGCTTGGATAAAACATACCAATCATCCACGTGTTGCAGACCGTTGCTCTAATCATGGCCCACAGAAAAGTTTCTCGGCCTCCTGCCATCTGCATATTGTGGTAGATTTCACTTGCACATGTCATCAGCTTTAGGCAACCTTTTAAGTTGCCTGTATCCTGCTCTGTGGTGCTCTCGCCACCAGCAATGAGATCCCAGAGGTGTCCACTTACCCCGGTAGACATACAGTCTCCAGAGCAACTTTAGCCATGTTTTAGTGTCTTTCCCATCCTTTGAGCAGGGAGGTCATTTGGGATTCTCCCTATATGGTGTTTGGGACCATGTTGGCATTTCTCAAAATCTCCAGTACTTTTAGAGGACAAAACAAACACATTGTCAGATCCCCTGTATCAAGGATTGTGGCGTGATGTCACTAGATAAAGTGATAACTTGTTTTGTAGCAACGTTTTGTATGTTCTGCAGTGAAGTGATTATATACAGGTTTCATCATCATGGAAGTGGCTACAAGTCCAACACACAGATATGACTTAGAAGTTGTTAATATTGTAGCAGACATGTTGTATTATAATGCAGTCACAACATTTTGGTGATATATAAACCTACGGCAGATGTGTGAAGTTACTTAAGATGATTAGTCATCCCATGACATTGAAACAGTTCATTGATGTGGTTTTGCAAGAGCTCAATGGCAGTGTTTGCTCATTTTAAAGTTCCCATGGTCCATCAGCAGTGAATCTAGACATCTCATCTGTATCCTCATTTAAAAGCTGGTCCTCTAGACGATCGTCTCATGAGTAATTATAGACCAATTTCCATATTATCCTCATTATCCAAACCGCTAGAAAAGCACATCCACAAAACAACACTAGATCACTTAGTTCACCATAAACTGATAGTTGACAGCCAGTCAGGATTTCGGCCAAAATATTCTTGCCATACGGCACTAACAAACATGATAGAAAACTGGCATCAAAATATTAACAACAATACTCTATGTGGAGCGGTGTTTATAGACTTTAGGAAAGCATTTGATATGATAGATCATACTATTCTAATTAAAAAACTAGAACAATGAAAGTAAGTTTTAATACAGTGACATTAATAAAATCATTCTTATTAGACAGAAAGCAAGTAGTATCACACAATAAAGTTTTATCTCAAGCCATTACCATTAATATTGGAGTACCTCAGGGGTCTATTCTTGGCCTCTATTATTTGCCATTTATATAAATGATCTTCCATTAAATCTGTCGTCGTCCTGCGATCTATTTGCTGATGACTGCACAGTATATACAAACGCTGTTGATCGTAATGTGCTAGAATTATCCTTGCAACAGGAAATTAATAGTGTAGTTAACTGGAGTCATGCAAACCGCATGCAAATTAACATTACTAAAACAAAGTCTATGTTAATAGGAACCAGGCAAAGACTTCACACTCTAAACTCGCAGAGAACTCTTCAGCTGCACATTGGCAGCACGCCTGTAGAAAGTGTCACCGAGCACAAGACACTGGGTGTTATCATAGATCAAAATCTAACTTTTAACTCACATGTTCATGCTCTAGTTAAACAAATAGCCAAAAAAGTATACCAACTTGCCAAAATTAAAAATTTCCTTGACGAAAACACAAGAAAGATATTCTATACTTCTCATATACAAACACATATTGATTACTGCTCCACAGTCTGGGATGGATGCTTCAAATCAATAACAAAACGCCTATATTCACTCCAGAAAAGGGCAGTGCGTTTAATTAATGGTGAAAAGCTTACCGACAATGCTAACCTATATAAACGTCTCCGGTTACTGCCACTCCACAAGCGCCTGCTTTTTAATAAGAACAAACTAATTCACAAAATCCTATTTCAAAATGCTCCAAGCTACCTTTGGCCATTGTTTAAATATAACGCTAGACATAGCGAACGACTAAATATACTTCATGTCCCTAAACCTAGGATAGACTTATATAAAACAAGCTTAGCATACTCTGCCGCTCAGTTGTGGAACAATCTTCCACGAGAAATCAAAGACACCACCAATCATGATACATACATTCGCAACCTGTTTGAACACTACCTTAGTACAGACTACATGCCCCCATAACAAATAACACAAAAAAGACAATAATGGTAACTTATCTCAAACGACAACTAGCCAAAAAACATTCCCTTATGTATGGCACGTTACACCCTCCTTAGGTATTTATAATGCCCATGTTAAACACTGCCTCAGTGAGTCATTTGTTATTGATTATTTTTCATGCATTTTAATGTTCTTTTGTTGTCAAAAGTTGCTTCATAAGTGATGTTGAATGAAAGAATGTATGAGAGGAAATAGAGAAGAAGGGCAGAATGTCAGACGGGCCTGCGTGCCCAATTCTTAACCCTTTGAAAATAAAGACTTATTATTATTATTATTATTATTATTACACAAATGTGACTCTTACAAGTTCCCATGGTCCATCAGCAGTGAATCTAGACATCTCATCTACCATACACAAATGTGACTCTTACAAGTTCACATGGTCTATCAGCAGTGAACCTAGACATCCCATCTTCCATACACATATGTGACTCTTACAAGTTCCCATGGTCCATCAGCAGTGAATCTAGACATCTCATCTACCATACACAAATGTGACTCTTACAAGTTCCCATGGTCCATCAGCAGTGAACCTAGATATCCAATTTACCATATACAGATATGAACGAACGAACGAAGAAATAAAAATCTTTATTTTCAAAAGGATGACTCTCAGGCAGGTATACCTACAGTACAGGTCATCTGATAACAGTTTCTTCCAGGGTCAGTATCAAAATCAGTCAAATGTTAAATAGTTATTTGTTGTCACTATTCTTATCTTAGGACGGCTCATTGGTAATATTCAGATTGTGTTCTCTGAAGCAGTCATTTTGCACCATCTTTATGTTAAACCAATATTTTTGTTCTGTGTGGAAGTTGTCTGTTATCATCATCATTATGATCCTCAAGTGCAATTCCAACCAGGCGGGCGGGCTGTCAAGCTGCACCACAACTCCTGTTGACAACTGTTGTGTATTAGCTCGTGCTCCAGGAATGCTAACCTGGTCAAAAACGCATGCAAAAGTCGGATGTGTTGGCCTAAGGGTGTAGACCCAAGGATGCATAACAATACACCACAACTGTATCTGAAAAAACAATCCAGATGAACGCAGCAGCAGAAGAAGAAGAAGAAGTTCAGGTGCTGATATCCTGTCATGCCATGGTGACTATAACTTCCACCACAAGCTGCGTACAGTGGCATACACTGGGACCATAAATACAGCCAACCATTCCAGGGTGCATGATGAGATTTTCTGTGTTGACTGTAACTTTACACATGCTAATGACTATACCTGGCTTTATGTAACATATGCCTCATTTTATTCCTGTTCTGATTTGTAAACTTCATAATTGTATCATCATCATCATCTCATTATGTGCCATATCTGCACTGAAGGTCAGCTGTAACTAGTCTCAAACACCCTCTGTCCTGCGATCCTTCTGGTGGACTCATATAGGTCCCTTAAAATCCATCACCTGATGCTGTCTACACATGTAACATTTATGATCAATTTACCACAGTTCTTACTGGAATATCGGAATATTCGGTCACTCTATAAGATCATCACGACCTGGAAAGAATGGTACTGTATGGAGTGACCAGAGGATTTGCCGATACTCAGGACTCGGAGGAAAGGCCAGATGGACACATAATCAGACTGCAACCAGTACCATCCATATTGGGACTCTTCACTAGCTGTTGAAGATGAGAATGGAGCACATGTGGGAATGTCTGGAGTGCTGTGATGTCGGTTCTTTACTCAGCTCAACTCAACTATAAACCATTAATGGTGAATTTAGGTGGAACTATATTATAGACTCCCACTATGTTCCTTTGCATAGGAAATTATTTTTACTGAATCTGTAGCACAAGATTTTAAACATGTTGTGTCTTTCAAAGACTGTTTATACAGATACAGCAAACAAAGTATCTATGTAAAGATGTCCACCACTGAACAAGTTATATTATCTTCTTACACTTACATGCTCACATGTGATGTTTCTATGTATATGCTGGGAATGAAAAGTATTACCTTGTTTTGTTGCTGCATATTGCATAATAGCTTATTTACATATGCACATATATTTGCCACATAACCTCTCTTTAGGTGCATGTGTCCCTGACTTCATAAGGTTATAATATGATCTTGATTGGAGAATGGGGCATACAAGACGCAGCGTTATGAATAGCTCCCTGGGCATAGCATTCTATATCTCATGTTACGAATGGCTCCCTGGGCATAGCATTCTATATCTCATGTTATGAATGGCTCCCTGGGCATAGCATTCTATATCTCATGTTATGAATAGCTCCCTGGGCATAGCATTCTATATCTCATGTTATGAATGGCTCCCTGGGCATAGCATTCTATATCTCATGTTACGAATGGCTCCCTGGGCATAGCATTCTATATCTCATGTTATGAATGGCGCCCTGGGCATAGCATTCTATATCTCATGTTATGAATAGCTCCCTGGGCATAGCATTCTATATCTCATGTTATGAATGGCTCCCTGGGCATAGCATTCTATATCTCATGTTATGAATGGCTCCCTGGGCATAGCATTCTATATCTCATGTTATGAATGGCTCCCTGGGCATAGCATTCTATATCTCATGTTATGAATAGCTCCCTGGGCATAGCATTCTATATCTCATGTTATGAATGGCTCCCTGGGCATAGCATTCTATATCTCATGTTATGAATGGCTCCCTGGGCATAGCATTCTATATCTCATGTTACGAATAGCTCCCTGAGCATAGCATTCTATATCTCATGTTACGAATGGCTCCCTGGGCATAGCATTCTATATCTCATGTTACGAATGGCTCCCTGGGCATAGCATTCTATATCTCATGTTATGAATGGCTCCCTGGGCATAGCATTCTATATCTCATGTTATGAATAGCTCCCTGGGCATAGCATTCTATATCTCATGTTATGAATGGCTCCCTGGGCATAGCATTCTATATCTCATGTTATGAATAGGCTCCCTGGGCATAGCATTCTATATCTCATGTTATGAATGGCTCCCTGGGCATAGCATTCTATATCTCATGTTACGAATGGCTCCCTGGGCATAGCATTCTATATCTCATGTTATGAATGGCTCCCTGGTCATAGCATTCTATATCTCATGTTATGAATGGCTCCCTGGGCATAGCATTCTATATCTCATGTTACGAATGGCTCCCTGGCATAGCATTCTATATCTCATGTTATGAATGGCTCCCTGGGCATAGCATTCTATATCTCATGTTATGAATAGCTCCCTGGGCATAGCATTCTATATCTCATGTTATGAATGGCTCCCTGGGCATAGCATTCTATATCTCATGTTATGAATAGCTCCCAAGCATGGTACTAGTATTTTTTGTCTTATGTCATGAATACAAAGTGAAGGCAATGCCAGGTATATAAAGGCACAGTGTGATGTTCGTTAAAGTATCAGAGCTCTGGCTGGCAAAAATACAATTACTCATTTGGAGATCTGAAACTCTAAGTCCGTTCAAAGCACCATCCTTGGGACTGTACACACTCTCCCAGCAATCCTGAAGTTGTTGGAAGCATTGTAGGAATGGAGTACAGCTTGGCCATCATGCTCCGAATAGTGTATTTACGTGACCCACATTAGATCCCTTTCAGCAGTATTTTTAGCTGGAAAAACAGTCAAAACTTGCCAGGAGCCGGGTCGGGAGAAACAGAGGGATATTGTGTTTTGCCTAGAAAATCTCAAACAGATGCCAAGATTGCATGCATGTAGAATGCTGTGTGATGCAAATGAATGGATCTATGGGTAATGGGAACTTGGCAGCTCTATCATAGCAACACACACACACACACATATTTTTCTTATCTGATTCAGACTTCCTTGACCAAATACAAGGGTAAGTTAATAAGTAAGTCACAAATGGCTGTAGAAAAATAACTACACATGATAATAACTTGAAACCAGTTTATTTTCACACATACATTGTCCCTTTATTTCTCAACATAATTTCCACCAACATTGATGCACTTATCCCATCGTTTTATCAGTCCTCCTAAACCAGCTGCATAGAACTGCATGCTTTGTTTCCATTTACCGGCCACCCCACAGAACTGTGTGACTTACTTATTGACTCTCCCGCGTAACTTTTTCTACCCTGCTATGCACCGTTTTGTGGGACAAACATTTGTCAGCATAAACACCGACAACCCACCTTGGCGGGAGACATTTTGCAAATGACACCGAAGTTGAATGTGAAGTGAAAACGTGGTTTAGAAATTATGTTGAGAAATAAAGGGACAATGTATGTATAAAAATAAACTGGTTTCAAGTTGTTATCATATTTAGTGATTTTTCTATAGGCATTTGTGACTTACTTTTTAACTTCCGCTCGTACAATATTCCTCTGGTTTGTTAGATCCAATTTGAATCAGGAGAAGACATGGCAGAATGCGATGCTCATGCTGTACACCATTCCAACAAAGAGCTTCTGAAATGCTTTCAGTAAAGGTGGGACCACTGGTAGAAGTGTGCAGTCCGAAGAAGAGTATTTCCTAGGGACAAGGATCTCAAACCTCCAGGTGTGCAATAGCACTTGTCCTGGCCAGAGATCTGATGCTTTTTTAGCAGACCTTGTACATCTATAGCATACCATATATTACATGATCTTTCTACTTAACCCCTATACTGTACAGTATTAGCTTGTCAGATACAATACATTCACTGAAATATGGACCTATTTATTACCTTCGTTTAAATAGAATATTATATTTCTGTTGACTTTTTAATGAATACATGTCCATTACATTTTCCCTTATAACATTGCTAAGTAAATTGTATGGTGTTCATGCAACATCCAAACCACATAATGTCCAGCATGACAGAACATATTGTCAGTGTTATATGACACATATATCTTCTATAATTATGTATACATTTAATAACTTAAATATATTATTTTATTGAAACTCTATTCCTTTCTGTTTACACATTTCACTGCAAACTTGTGCAATATCTTGAGTGCTTTTATATTTTATATTTGTGTTAGTATTGATGTATGTGCAATGTGTTTTTACATTCCTCTTCTTCTACATTATTTAAAAGTGCTTTCAGTGTCTTTATTTGTATATTTCTATGTAAACTATCTTTACATAAAGTAAGTTGAAAAATACATGTAAAACAGTATTTTTGCACATGTGAATAAAACAAAACAGATTCATGTTTATATATATATGTATATACGTACATGATGCTAGCTGCAGTCATTAATGTATGTTTCTGCTGTCACTTTGTTTAAAGAAGAGTACAAGTGTATGACATTGTGTGCTGCATTACCCTACATTGTTGTCATATACTGTTGTACTTTAACAACAAGTTTGCTTCATTGTAGTCAAATAATGATTTCTTTACCAACAAGAATGCAACATTGCTTTCTGGCCCGCCCAACATCCGCTTGCTCACTCTCTCCCTCCCTCTCTCCCTCTCCTTCCCTCCCTCTCTCCTGCCTTCCCTCCCTCTCTCTCCCTCTCTCCCTCCCTCTCTCTATCTCATTCCACTACAGAGATCGCATAGTCACAACTGTGAATTAACCTACTACATTTGTTGCTTGAGTCCATGATGTGTTTGTGATCCCACTACAGAGACCATATAGTTATAGTAAAGTTAACAGTTGGTGACATGTCCTTTACAGGACATTACAATCAACTCCAACATTTTTTTGGCTGTTTGTGACTGACAAGGCCAGTAGTTTGCCAATGTGTAGTAGAGTAATAACCTAATATATGTATGTTGTGTGAGCACTGTTTGTACCTCTGTCACTATTGTTTATGTGTCTACGTTTATGTGTACTTATTCTGAATATATGAAAGCAGGCCAAAAGCAGGATACATATTTTTGTTCTGATATTAAATGTTGATATTAGTAGATACTTTGTAATCAGTGTCTTATATAGTCATTTATAGTCACTTTAGTTTGTCTCCTATTAAGGCTGCTTTATATCCAATAAATGTGCATGCTGTCTATATTGAGATGTTTTTAGCTTGTTTTATGACAAACATTTTATCTCTGTGTCTTGGGATGCCAGGAAATGAGCTCTATTGTTTCCCCACCACCCCTCTATCACTTTGATTATAGCATTTAAGTTCCTGAAGGTTAGAGCGGCCTCGACAGATAAGCAAGCAGTCATGTGACGACCATCAATTCCAAACTTTCCTTAGTATCATTGAGAGTCAGTGACAGTAATCAGCCTTGATCTTTATTCGCATGTTGGAGGTTGTTATGTGACATTCCATGCAAGGCGATGTGCTGTTCTGGTTGCTTTACCAACCATGGAGGACAGAACAAGGATGTTCCGAGCAAATGCATACCTTCGTGTCATCGCCAACACACTACATCCATTGTACTATGAGATTCAGCGAAAAAAAGGATGGTTAACAGGAAAACTCTGGATGTGTCTGGCCAAAGACATTATTCAGCAGGTTTGTTCATTTGAGCTCATAGAATCTTGTGAAAAATGAATGCGGATTCTTTTTTCAGTTGGCATTAAATGACTTTGAATGGAAATAATAGAAACAGATGGCCGTTGAGACATAAGTACAGGCCTTGATTTGTGAAAATGATTCCCAAGGTGATATATAATATAATAAGCCAGACAGTTGAGTCATGTTGGGCGCCCCAGGTCGGAGCACAAGGGTGTTCACAGCCCATGTTGGAGAGAGAACTGTGAAGGAAGACAGTGGAGCTTTTGCCATGACTACAGTTTAACCCTGTGAGGTCATGGTAGTAACAAAGGTAATAGCGTGGCTGGAGACGCAGACGTGTACCATGTATGTTTTCTCAGCGACTCCATGAGCATACTAAGGACAAAGAGAAGGTGGGTCAGAAAGCAGTGAATCTCTGAGGAGGTCAAGACTGACTGATACCTGCTTCATTTCTGTGCCGGGGCTCTCTGGTGTAAGAGGAAACAAATGTGCAGATAGGCTTGGAGGCATGGCTGCTGCTGTGGGATCGATGAGCAATGGACCAGGCTGACATCCTAAACTGTCCTCAGGGAGACAGGATGTGTAAATGACTCCAGGGATGGATGTGATTCTGCAACTTTGACAACGTTGCAAGAACATTAAGTCAGATGGAATCAAGCTAGACTAGCGTGCCATTTGGCAAGTCAAAGAAGGATAGTTAACCAACACCACTACTGATGTACTCAGTCACTATACGTTCAGGGAGATGCTCAAGAGTAGACCTGTGCTCAAGAGTAGATCAAGGCTGTGCTTCGACGATCAAAAAAACAGTGCTCCAGGTCCTGATGGCATAAGATACGACGACATAAATAGGTGTACCGACAATGAGCTAGAGAAACTAGCAGACATGTACAACAACAGTATAGGGAGTGCTAGCATCAAGGAGGAATGGTTACACAGCTATCTGATTCCCTTGCCGAAGCCTGACAAAGACCACAAGAAAATTCAGGGATATCGAATTATAACCATGCAGAATACAATAGGCAAGCTGCTGGAGAAGGTAATTGCCAGGAAAATATCAAGCCAACTAGAGAGGCAAGGTGTTTTCCCACCTACCCTGGGTGGGTACCGTCCAAAAAGAGAAACCTGGACCAATGCAGCAGTCTTTGCCCACGATGTCTATGAAGGTTTCCACTCAGGCACTGAAACCGTTGCTGCAGCGATTGATCTTGAGGACGCATACAACAGAGTACCACTGGATTTTTTAATGTTTCAGCTTCTTGAACTAAACGTAAGTCCATTCCTCCTTAGTTGGATCGCTGCAGCTCTCTTCCAACGGAAAGTAGTTTTTAGATGTGGCAGTTGGACTTCGGAACCAACAACAATATATCCTGGCCTACCACAGGGATCACCATTATCTCCGGTACTGTTCAACGCCTACACAGTGAGAATCACCAGTGAGCAGATCACTGGACCTGGCAGGACATTGTCATATGCCGATGATGTTTTAGTGTATCGTCAGGGTAAGGATAGAGAGGAGGTTGCTGTGGAACTACAAACCGAACTCAATCGCATAAGTACTTGGTGTGATGAAGCTGGGGCAATGGTCAACCCAACAAAGGCAACAGTGACTTGGTTCTCGTTGAATAATCATATTGTCAACAATCCAACACCAACTGTAATGCTGTGTTCAGAGACGGTGGAAAGAACGCAGGCAATGAATTACCTGGGGATACGGTTTGATCGAAGCCTTGCTTATAATGTGCACATAGACCAGGTGATAACAAAGGCCAAGCGGGGTTTGGCAGCGATGCGGGTGATGGCGGCAGCAAACTGTGAGCAGCGCCATCTATGTCTTCTGTACGAGGGGCTGGTCATGTCTGTTTTGGAGTATGCAATGGCAATCCTGACTGTCAGCCATAAGCAGATAGAAAGGATGGAAAGGATACAGAATGAAGCTATGCGCATTATTCTTGGATGTACAAGAGATACAGCATGCAGGGCGATGCGCTACCTTCTTGATTTTCCAACCATTGAAGAGAGAATGCAAGTTTGCAGGGCACGTGCCTACCTCAGAATTAACGCAAACACACAGCATCCACTGCATAGTGAAATTAGGAAGGTGAAGGGCAGCAGGTTAAAAAGAGGACGGTCGTGGATGGGTCAAGCCGAGGACATTCTTCAACAGGTGTGTTCACTTGAGGACTTAGAACCTGGCGAGGAGTGGGTGCAAGTGCCAACAGACTTCTGCACATCCTTTTCAGTTTGCATCCAACTAGATAGAAAATGCAGACAAGAAAATCCGGCTGCTGTTGAGGCTGAAGTACAAGCGTTGATTTTCGAGAATTCGCTAGACAGTGACGCGGTCATCTACACAGATGGGTCGGTCGTCCGACATGTGAGAAGCTCATGGGCCTTTACAGCTCGGGCCGGAGGGAGAATTGTGAAGGAGGACTCTGGTGCTTTCACTGAAACCACAAGTAGCCTGACCATGGAAGTCATGGCAGTAAGTAAAGCAATAACATGGCTCGAGACACAGACATTCACTAGGGCTTGTTTCCTTAGCGACTCAATGAACATGATCAAGAGGATAGAGGAGGGGTCGATCCGAAGAGAATGGTTGCTGCCTCTGAAGCGGTCTCGGCTGGCAAAGATTAGTTTCATCTTCGTGCCAGGGCATGCGGGAGTACAAGGAAATGAGCGGGCTGACAAGCTCGCAGGTGAGGCTACTGTGGAGGGCGGACGCGCCATGGACCAGGCTGACATTCTGAATGCTCTACGAGAAGTGAGACTTTTGCAAGAACCAAGTGATGACTGTGAATCTACAACAATGGCCAGACTGCGAGAGCAGCAAATTAAAAGAGGGGTGGCCAAACAAGAACACTACGCAGGAAGCCAAAGAAGATTGATAAACCAACACAGAACTGGCGTCGTTAGCCGCTACACGCTGCGGGATTTGCTGAGGAGGGGATCCGAGCACTTATGGACTGAATGGTCGATGTGCAACGAGGATGATCTGTCGACTAACTAACTAACTAACATAATTATGGACTAATAGTTCCATGTACAGTGAGAATGATCTTTTTACTAACTAACTATATTCCATTCTCCTCGGTAATGGCTCTGCCTCTCACCCTAGCTATGAGTCCCCTCCTAAGTTGTAGCCACAAAATCCAAATGCTTCATCTTCAAACTCTCAGTGTAGGTCTCATGCCAACCCTCCTACCTATTGCTATTTGTGTTGTTTTTTCCATATATTGTTATATTGTTCATCTCTATCTCTAAATCTCTTCTGATATTTTTCGATTTTTTAAATTTCTTTTGGGAACAGTGGAAACTCAGTAGCTAACATGCTTGTTTGCAAGCCCTTGGTTATATTCTAATCTGAATCAAAGCGGGCAGGAGAGAAGGGTGTTTGGTGAAACTGCCAAAGACAGGACACCTACAGGAGTGTGACAATTCTAGAGTTGTAATGTTTTGTTAGTTCCTTGGAGAATGTTAACTTATATTCTTCTGGGGAGACTAAGAGATGCCATTGACCAACAATTTAAGGATGAGCAGGCCGGCTTTCAGCCTAATAGATCCGCACTGACCTGAGGTCACATTGTGTATAAAAATAGAGCAAAGAAAAAAAATTGATCTCCCCCCCCCCCCCTTTATATTGGACTTGTGGACTATAAGAAGCCCTTTTAAATAACATTGATAGGGAATACTTTGGAAACTGGTGAGTTATTAATGGACCCCAAAGGAAATTAAATTTACTAAAGGCAGTATAAAGAGACATGGGGTGCAGAGTTCTTCCATTAGGGAAAACTATTATGCATTCGAAAAAACGGGGCGGCAGGGATGGCTTTTGTCACCTCTGTTACTCTTACTGACATTAATGGGTTTGGGTATTGAAGACATAACAAGCTGTATGTAAAATGGAATTCAATCGACTCGTCTGACAAAGCAGCTCGATGATCTGGCTGATTACACTGTACTTCTGTCTCACACACGAAATCACATGCAAGATAAACTAAATACGTTGAACAACAATCTGGTTAAAAATGCACAGGGAAAAGACAAAAATATTGAGCATAAATCATGAAAATCTTGAAACCTCAAATTTAAGAGGTGGAATCATATGCCGATGTTGGGAGCCCAAATGGACAAAGATGGTGGAGCAGATCATGAATGATAAGTCGAAATACACACAGCAAGATTAGCTTTTATAGCGCTAGGAAAAGTGGAAGTCACGAGAAATAAATTGAGCCCAAACTTAGAACATTCAAATTTTAACACTAAATCACTACCACTGTATGGATCAGACTGCGGAGAGCAAATGAGCCCTTGATAATAAACTACAAACATAAATTATTGGGGCCTGCGCAAACCACGGCCAAAATGGACGCCAAGATCACCAGTGTGGAACTTGTAGCAGAGACCTAATCAAATGCCAGTGAATCTGTTCTGGAAAAAAGATTGGACATGCATTTAGAAAAAATGAAAATAGTACAAAGAAATGGAGGAAGACCTAAAACACTTTGGGAAAGAGAAGTAGAAGAAGAAATGAATATTGTGCTGCACGAGATACCCAGGATATGACAGCTTGAAGTGGGTTGCTTGAAGGTATATGCCCCAGTGAGATGGGGGGAGCGGTGGGGGGGACATTTCCTTATGAATAATCTTGCCAGTAAACCCAAACCCCCCCCCCCCCCCTTTTTTTTTTTTTTTTTTTTTATTTTGGGACTGTACACACTCTCCCAGCAATCCTGAAGTTGTTGGAAGCATTGTAGGAATGGAGTACCAGCTTGGCCATCATGCTCCAAATAGTGTTTTTATGTGACCCACATTAGATCCCTTTCAGCAGTATTTTTAGCTGGAGAAATGGTCAAAACTTGCCAGGAGCCGGTCGGGAGAAACAGAGGAATATTGTGTTTTGCCAAGAAAATCTCAGATGCCAAGAGTGCATGCATGTAAAATGCTGTGTGATGCAAATGAATGGATCTGTGGGTAACGGGAACTTGGGCAGCTTCATCATTAAAAAACACACACACCCACCCACCCACCCACATTTTTCTTATCTGATTCGGACGTCCTTGACCAAATACGAGGGTAAGTTAATACGTAAGTCACAAATGGCTGTAGAAAAATAACTACACATGATAATAACTTGAAACCAGTTTATTTTCATACATACATTGTCGATTTATTTCTCAACATAATTTCCACCAACATTGATGCACTTATCCCATCGTTTTATCAGTCCTCCTAAACCAGCTGCATAGAACTGCGTGCTTTGTTTTCATCCCACAGAACTGTGTGACTTACTTATTGACTCGCCCGCGTAACTTTTTCTACCCCGCTATGCACCGCTTTGTGGGACAAACATTTGTCAGCATAAACACTGACAACTCACCTTGGCGGGAGACATTTTGCAAATGATGCCGAAGTTGAATGTGAAGTGAAAACATGGTTTAGAAATTATGTTGAGAAATAAAGGGACAATGTATGTATAAAAATAAACTAGTTTCAAGTTGTTATCATATTTAGTGATTTTTCTATAGCCATTTGTGACTTACTTTTTAACTTCCCCTCGTACAATATTCCTCTGGTTTGTCAGACCCAATTTGAATCAGGAGAAGACATGGCAGAATGCGATGCTCATGCTGTACACCATTCCAACAAAGAGCTGCTGAAATGCTTTCAGTAAAGGTGGGACCACTGGTAGAAGTGTGCAGTCCGAAGAAGAGTATTTCCAGGGACCAGGATCTCAAACCTCCAGGTGTGCAATAGCACTTGTCCTGGCCAGAGATCTTATGCTTTTTAGCAGACCTTGTACATCTATAGCATACCATATATTACATGATCTTTCTACTTAATCCCTATACTGTACAGTATTAGCTTGTCAGATACAATACATTCACTGAAATATGGACCTATTTATTACCTTCGTTTAAATAGAATATTATATTTCTGTTGGCTGTTTAATAATACATATCCATTACATTTTGTCTTGTAACATTGCCAAGTAAATTGTGTGGCATTCATGCAACATCCAATTCACATAATGTCCTGCATCAAAGAACATATTGTCAGTGTTATATGAGACGTATATCTTCTATAATTATGTATACATTTAATAACTTAAATATATTATTTTATTGAAACTCTATTCCTTTTGTTTACACATTTCACTGCAAACTTGTGCAATATCTTGAGTGCTTTTATATTTGATATTTGTGTTGGTATTGATGTCTGTGCAACGTGTTTTTACATTCCACTTCTACATTATTTAATAGTGCTTTCAGTGTCTTTATTTGTATATTTCTATGTAAACTATCATTACGTAAAGTAAGTTGAAAAATAAATGTAAAACAGCATTTTTGCATATGTGAATAAAACAAAACAGATTCATGTTTATATATATATGTATATACGTACATGATGCTAGCTGCAGTCATTAATGTATGTTTCTGCTTAACCCTACATTGTTGTCATATACTGTTTTACTGTAACAACAAGTGTGCTTCATTGTAGTCAAATAATGATTTCTTTACCAACAAGAATGCAACATTGCTTTCTGGCCCGTCCAACATCCGCTTGCTCACTCTCTCCTTCCCTCTCTCCCTCTCCTTCTCTCCCTCTCTCTTACCTTCCCTCCCTCTCTCTCCCTCTCTCCCATGCTTCCTCCCTCTCTCTATCTCATTCCACTACAGAGATCGCATAGTCACAACTGTGAATTAACCTACTACATTTGTTGCTTGAGTCCATGATGTGTTTGTGATCCCACTACAGAGACCATATAGTTATAGTAAAGTTAACAGTTGGTGACATGTCCTTTACAGGACATTACAATCAACTGCAGCATTTTTTTGGCTTTTTGTGACTGACAAGGCCAGTAGTTTGCCAATGTGTAGTAGAGTAATAACCTAATATATGTATGTTGTGTGAGCACTGTTTGTACCTCTGTCACTATTGTTTATGTGTCTACGTTTATGTGTACTTATTCTGAATATATGAAAGCAGGCCAAAAGCAGGATACATACTTTTGTATTTTTGTTCTGATATTAAATGTTGATATTAGTAGATACTTTGTAATCAGTGTCTTATATAGTCATTTATAGTCACTTTAGTTTGTCTCCTTTAAGGCTGCTTTATATCCAATAAATGTGCATGCTGTCTATATTGAGATGTTTTAGCTTGTTTTATGACAAACATTTTATCTCTGTGTCTTGGGATGCCAGGAAATGAGCTCTATTGTTTCCCCACACCCCTCTATCACTTTGATTATAGCATTTAAGTTCCTGAAGGTTAGAGCGGCCTCGACAGATAAGCAAGCAGTCATGTGACGACCATCAATTCCAAACTTTCCTTAGTATCATTGAGAGTCAGTGACAGACAGTAATCAGCCTTGATCTTTATTCTCATGTTGGAGGTTGTTATGTGACATTCCATGCAAGGCGATGTGCTGTCTGGTTGCTTTACCAACCATGGAGGACAGAACAAGGATGTTCCGAGCAAATGCATACCTTCGTGTCATCGCCAACACACTACATCCATTGTACTATGAGATTCAGCGAAAAAAGGATGGTTAACAGGAAAACTCTTGGATGTGTCTGGCCAAAGACATTATTCAGCAGGTTTGTTCATTTGAGCTCATAGAATCTTGTGAAAAATGAATGCGGATGTCTTTTTTCAGTTGGCATTAAATGACTTTGAATGGAAATAATAGAAACAGATGGCCGTTGAGACATAAGTACAGGCATGATTTGTGAAAATGATTCCCAAGGTGATATAATAATATAATAAGCCAGACAGATGAGTCTGTTGTGCGCCCCAGTCGGAGCACAAGGGCGTTCACAGCCCATGTTGGAGAGAGAACTGTGAAGGAAGACAGTGGAGCTTTTGCCATGACTACAGTTTAACCCTGGAGGTCATGGTAGTAACAAAGGTAATAGCGTGGCTGGAGACGCAGACGTGTACCCATGTATGTTTTCTCAGCGACTCCATGAGCATACTAAGGACAAAGAGAAGGGTGGGTCAGAAAGCAGTGAATCTCTGAGGAGGTCAAGACTGACTGATACCTGCTTCATTTCTGTGCCGGGGCTCTCTGGTGTAAGAGGAAACAAATGTGCAGATAGGCTTGGAGGCATGGCTGCTGTGGGGATCGATGAGCAATGGACCAGGCTGACATCCTAAACGTCCTCAGGGAGACAGGATGTGTAAAATGACTCCAGGGATGGATGTGATTCTGCAACTTTGACAACGTTGCAAGAACATCAAGTCAGATGGAATCAAGCTAGACTAGCGTGCCATTTGGCAAGTCAAAGAAGGATAGTTAACAACACCACTACTGATGTACTCAGTCACTATACGTTCAGGGAGATGCTCAAGAGTAGACCTGTGCTCAAGAGTAGATCAAGGCTGTGCTTCGACGATCAAAAAACAGTGCTCCAGGTCCTGATGGCATAAGATACGACGACATAAATAGGTTGTACCGACAATGAGCTAGAGAAACTAGCAGACATGTACAACAACAGTATAGGGAGTGCTAGCATCAAGGAGGAATGGTTACACAGCTATCTGATTCCCTTGCCGAAGCCTGACAAAGACCACAAGAAAATTCAGGGATATCGAATTATAACCATGCAGAATACAATAGGCAAGCTGCTGGAGAAGGTAATTGCCAGGAAAATATCAAGCCAACTAGAGAGGCAAGGTGTTTTCCACCTACCCTGGGTGGGTACCGTCCAAAAAGAGAAACCTGGACCAATGCAGCAGTCTTTGCCCACGATGTCTATGAAGGTTTCCACTCAGGCACTGAAACGTTGCTGCAGCGATTGATCTTGAGGACGCATACAACAGAGTACCACTGGATTTTTTAATGTTTCAGCTTCTTGAACTAAACGTAAGTCCATTCCTCCTTAGTTGGATCGCTGCAGCTCTCTTCCAACGGAAAGTAGTTTTTAGATGTGGCAGTTGGACTTCGGACCAACAACAATATATCCTGGCCTACCACAGGGATCACCATTATCTCGGTACTGTTCAACGCCTACACAGTGAGAATCACTGGACTGGCAGGACATTGTCATATGCCGATGATGTTTTAGTGTATCGTCAGGGTAAGGATAGAGAGGAGGTTGCTGTGGAACTACAAACCGAACTCAATCGCATAAGTACTTGGTGTGATGAAGCTGGGGCAATGGTCAACCCAACAAAGGCAACAGTGACTTGGTTCTCGTTGAATAATCATATTGTCAACAATCCAACACCAACTGTAATGCTGTGTTCAGAGACGGTGGAAAGAACGCAGGCAATGAATTACCTGGGGATACGGTTTGATCGAAGCCTTGCTTATAATGTGCACATAGACCAGGTGATAACAAAAGGCCAAGCGGGGTTTGGCAGCGATGCGGGTGATGGCGGCAGCAAACTGTGAGCAGCGCCATCTATGTCTTCTGTACGAGGGCTGGTCATGTCTGTTTTGGAGTATGCAATGGCAATCCTGACTGTCAGCCATAAGCAGATAGAAAAGGATGGAAAGGATACAGAATGAAGCTATGCGCATTATTCTTGGATGTACAAGAGATACAGCATGCAGGGCGATGCGCTACCTTCTTGATTTTCCAACCATTGAAGAGAGAATGCAAGTTTGCAGGGCACGTGCCTACCTCAGAATTAACGCAAACACACAGCATCCACTGCATAGTGAAATTAGGAAGGTGAAGGGCAGCAGGTTAAAAAGAGGACGGTCGTGGATGGGTCAAGCCGAGGACATTCTTCAACAGGTGTGTTCACTTGAGGACTTAGAACCTGGCGAGGAGTGGGTGCAAGTGCCAACAGACTTCTGCACATCCTTTTCATTTGCATCCAACTAGATAGAAAATGCAGACAAGAAAATCCGGCTGCTGTTGAGGCTGAAGTACAAGCGTTGATTTTCGAGAATTCGCTAGACAGTGACGCGGTCATCTACACAGATGGGTCGGTCGTCCGACATGTGAGAAGCTCATGGGCCTTTACAGCTCGGGCCGGAGGGAGAATTGTGAAGGAGGACTCTGGTGCTTTCACTGAAACCACAAGTAGCCTGACCATGGAAGTCATGGCAGTAAGTAAAGCAATAACATGGCTCGAGACACAGACATTCACTAGGGCTTGTTTCCTTAGCGACTCAATGAACATGATCAAGAGGATAGAGGAGGGGTCGATCCGAAGAGAATGGTTGCTGCCTCTGAAGCGGTCTCGGCTGGCAAAGATTAGTTTCATCTTCGTGCCAGGGCATGCGGGAGTACAAGGAAATGAGCGGGCTGACAAGCTCGCAGGTGAGGCTACTGTGGAGGGCGGACGCGCCATGGACCAGGCTGACATTCTGAATGCTCTACGAGAAGTGAGACTTTTGCAAGAACCAAGTGATGACTGTGAATCTACAACAATGGCCAGACTGCGAGAGCAGCAAATTAAAAGAGGGTGGCCAAACAAGAACACTACGCAGGAAGCCAAAGAAGATTGATAAACCAACACAGAACTGGCGTCGTTAGCCGCTACACGCTGCGGGATTTGCTGAGGAGGGGATCCGAGCACTTATGGACTGAATGGTCCGATGTGCAACGAGGATGATCTGTCGACTAACTAACTAACTAACAACTTATGGACTAATAGTTCCATGTACAGTGAGAATGATCTTTCACTAACTAACTATATTCCATTCTCCTCGGTAATGGCTCTGCCTCTCACCCTAGCTATGAGTCCCCATCCTAAGTTGTAGCCACAAAATCCAAATGCTTCATCTTCAAACTCTCAGTGTAGGGTCTCATGCCAACCCTCCTACCTATTGCTATCTTGTGTTTGTCTTTCCATATATTGTTATATTGTTCATCTCTATCTCTAAATCTCTTCTGAATATTTTTCAGAACTTTTTAAAATTTCTTTTGGGAACAGTGGAAACTCAGTAGCTAACATGCTTGTTTGCAAGCCCATTGGTTATATTCTAATCTGAATCAAAGCGGGCAGGAGAGAAGGGTGTTTGGTGAAACTGCCAAAGACAGGACACCTACAGGAGTGTGACAATTCTAGAGTTGTAATGTTATTGTTAGTTCCTTGGAGAATGTTAACTTATATTCTTCTGGGGAGACTAAGAGATGCCATTGACCAACAATTTAAGGATGAGCAGGCCGGCTTTCAGCCTAATAGATCCGCACTGACCTGATGGTCACATTGTGTATAACAATAGAGCAAAGCAACAAATTGATCTCTCCCCCCCCCCCCTTTATATTGGACTTGTGGACTATAAGAAGACCTTTAATAACATTGATAGGGAATAGCTTTGGAAACTGGTGAGTTATTAATGGATCCCACAGGAAATGATAAATTTACTAAAGGCAGTATAAAGAGACATGGGGTGCAGAGTTCTTCCATTAGGGAAAACTATTATGCATTCGAAATAACGGGTGCGGCAGGGATGGCTTTTGTCACCTCTGTTACTCTTACTGACATTAGACTGGTTGGATATTGAAGACGATAACAAGCTGTATGTAAAATGGAATTCAATCGACTCGTCTGACAAAGCAGCTCGATGATCTGGCTGATTACACTGTACTTCTGTCTCACACACGAAATCACATGCAAGATAAACTAAATACGTTGAACAACAATCTGGTTAAAAATGCACAGGGAAAAGACAAAGATATTGAGCATAAATCATGAAAATCTTGAAACCTCAATTCAAGAGGTGGAATCATATGCCGATGTTGGCAGCCAAGTGGACAAAGATGGTGGAGCAGATCATGAATGATATAGTCGAAATACACACAGCAAGATTAGCTTTTATAGCGCTAGGAAAAGTGGAAGTCACGAGAAATAAATTGAGCACCAAACTTAGAACATTCAATTCTAACACTAAATCACTACCACTGTATGGATCAGACATGCGGAGAGCAAATAGAGCCATTGATAATAAACTACAAACATAAATTAGTTGGGGCCTGCGCAAACCACGGACCAAAATGGTACGCCAAGATCACCAGTGTGGAACTTGTAGCAGAGACCTAATCAAATGCCAGTGAATCGTGTTCTGGAAAAAAGATTGGACATGCATTGAGAAAATATGAAAATAGTACAACAGAAATGGAGGAAGACCTAAACACACTTGGGAAAGAGAAGTAGAAGAAGAAATGAATATTGTGCTGCACGAGATACCCCAGGATATGACAGCTTGAAGTGGGTTGCTTGAAGGTATATGCCCCAGTGAGATGGGGAGAGCGGTGGGGGAGACATTTCCTTATGAATAATCTTGCCAGTAACCAACCCTCCCCCCCCCCTTTTTTTTTTTTTTTTGCCAACGTGCGATGTTCTTTGGTGGTGCAATCTTCGAGCAAGGCCGACTTTTCATCGCTTACCCCAAATAGACATCAAGTTAGATGGGTATGCCACATAATGACACCTTTATAAACTACGAACAAACATTTCTCACCTGTCTCATTGTGCGCCTTACTGACTTACCCTCGTATAAGAGTGGTACGATCCTAATTATAACTTCTCTTTTAAGATGAACGGCGTAGCGGTAATGGTAACAGATCACTTAGTACCGTTAATTGTAGCTAGCAATGACGACCACTCTGATTTTGTAACTGACAACGCATGATACTCTACATCCATGAACTAACAAAACATTTTTGGTGCTCCGTTCGTAATAATTGAACAGTTTAATCGTTCTACCAACTTAAAGTCGAGAAAAGGTCGATTTAATTAAATCTTTCATTTGAGAGGGGGGAAATCTGGACAAATTTTCATCCCCGAAGCATTTTTCGGGACAGTGAATTGTTGTCATTAAAAACCATACTGTTCTGTGAAAACTGTCAGGCATTATTCATTATTAGAACCAATTTCGAAGACCCAGAAGCTTTCTCTCACACTTGAAAATACAAAGTCAAACTGCAGTGAGGCATCAAACTTTACTTTTGAAGATTAATGAAAAGAACAATAAAAGAAACTTTCATTTTCCATTCTTGTGTTCTCACAGTTTGAAACATTCACTGCATCTCATCATCAGATAGAGAAGAGTTCCATAAATACATCTTGACCACGGTTCAGTTTGACATAACAAAATGAAGAAAGGTATATGACGGTGTTGAGAAGAAAAAGTAAATCATAAACACATTTACTGTATACACCGCACAGAGACAACAGGCCAGGTGGTATAAATAACGTATAACACAAATCCCACTTGTAAATGAATGGGAACTTGAATAACGAAGACACTAACAATAGATTGCACGATTTATTGCCTGGCATATTTCGCTGCATCTCGTCAGGTACATACTGCAGAATTCACACAGCATAAAGTAAAATAACTAGATAAATCCTTGAAACTGAAATGCACACATGTTCATACAGTAATGTGAATTGTCTACCACGGTAATTTTAAACTGACTACATGTCTTTCTGTTTGCACAAAACTGGCCTATGTTGAGTGAGTTAAGAACCGACATCACTGCACTCAGGACATTCCCATACGTGCTCCGTCCCCTCGTTCAACAGCCAGCGAAGAGTACTACTACTAATCGTTCCCACCGCTATCTGATTAAAAGTTCTCCTGGTCTTCCCTCTCAGTTTTGAGATTCTTCCAGAACCCCTGCCGATCCCCAGCAATCTCATTCTTTCCACATATGGGTTCTCAATCTGTTCCTCCGCCTTCTCCACCTGGTCCCACAAGCGCACGACCACCTCCCCCTTGTCCATAGGCAAACTACCACCAAGAGGTGCATTCCCTGCTAGCCTATCAGCCTGTTCATTCCCTCGCACCCCGCATGACCAGGGCAAAATATCCATACAATTCTCACAATCTGTGACCTCTGAAGCGACGACAGCCATTCCACACGAAACATTCCTTTCTCCACCTTACTAAAGCACTACTCTTTGAATCCGTAATGAATACAACGTGTGCTTGCAGTAGTCTCCTCTAGCCACCGGAATGCCGCTGTTACTGCCTCCACCTCCATTCTCATGCTGGAGGTCGTAGTCTCATATGCCAGACTCTCCTTTTTCAAGACTCGTCCATTAGCCTTTGCAATAATGCCCCAGCCACTACGTCTGTTTCTCACCACTGACCCATCAGTGTTAGATGACTATGTCACCTGATGTGTGTTACTCTGGATCAGCTGTTGCACTTCAAACTCAGTGCGGCCCGCTGCCCATTCTCTACACTCACGACCCAGTGGTACTATTACATGTGCCAGTTCGTCATGTCTTCCGGAACTGCAACCCACTCTCTTTTCACGATTGATGGTCTCTAGATCACACACATGACGTATAGAAAGTTCTGCTGTGCCATCCAGGACCTGCCTCGTCTTAGTCTATGAACCGTGACCATATCCATTGCTGCATGCAGCGGGTGATCCCTGTCTGCAGCAACTCTCAGGTACCATTTTGCCTGAAGGACCCTGTACCTATCCGTCATTGTTGGTAGCGCCAGGATATGCCTCGTGCATATAATTGGTGTGTCCTTTGTGCACCCCAGGATTAATCGCATGGCAGCATTCTGTATGCGCTCCAACCTTACAAGCTGGCTTTTTATCCTGTCAGCGCCCCAAACCATACTCAATGACAGAAATTATTACTGCTGAAGAGCCTGTACAGTATCCTCTGATCTACCCGGTTGCTGCATTAGCCCTCAATGCAAGGCAGGGCACACTTCCATGTCCAACAGTGTGTGTATCAACCGATCATATCTGACCCTGTTATAAGCATCCTCCAGGTCAAGAGCTACCGCCACTGTCTCCTGTTTATCCTGGAAGCCCTCGTAGACATCAAGTGCAAAAGTTGCAGCATTGGCCCAGGTGTCCTTCCCGGGCCGGTAACTCCCGAGTCCTTGGGGAAGCAGATTACGACTTTCCAAATGTCGCTGGAACCTGCGTGCTGCTATCTTTTCGAGGACTTTGCCATACGTGTTTTACAGGGTTATGATTCGGTATCCATTAAGTCTGCAGTGGTCCTTACCTGGCTTTGGGAGTGGGACCAGGTAGCTATGCAGCCAATCGTCGGGTAGTTCCGCTATTTCCACCGTATTGATGCTTAGGTTGAAACAAAGAGCCATCTCCTCCAAGTCCCCATCATTTATGTTCCTCATATGGGAGTACCTCACCCCACCCGGACCTGGGGCTGTGTCTTTAGCCCGCTTCAGTACCCGTCTAATATCCTCCACTCTAGTGACCTGTGACAAGGCTTCTCTAACGTTATCTCTAATAGCTCTATCTTGCTGATCCGTCTGTTTTAAAAATCGCGCAAGAAAAGCCTCCCCTTTGTCCTTGTCAGTTGCCATAGGTCGGTTGTTATCATCATAAACGGTACCGTGTGTACCAGGCATCGCCTGTCCCTTCATCTGCCGGTGCAGCATCCAGAAGTTACCCAATGTCACATCCCCACCGACTTCATTGATAAACTGTTCCCACGTAATCCTCTTTGCCTCTGCTCCATCCATCCATCATGTGCCATGCCGGTAAGCGTGGGCGGTCATGTTCTGCCATCTCACTCGATCACCAGAGTCGTGGATCAGCTCCGTGTTTCTGTCTCGACCATGCCACAAGGCCAAGCCATCCAGGTACTTGCTTCTAGGTCTTCCCCTTGGTCTGTTCCCCTCGATCTTACCAGTCGTCACCAAGTTCTCCAATCCATTTCTTCTCATAACATGCCCAAAAAATTTTGACTGTCTACGTCTAATTTCTCTAATCAATTTACGATCTTCATTTGTTTCTTGAAGAACTTGTTCATTGGTCTTTCTGGCTGTCCATGGTATTCTTTGCATTTTCCTCAGAAACCACATCTCTACAGCCATCAGATGTTTTTCAGCCTGACTGCTCATTGTCCACGCTTCACATCCATATAAAAGTACAGGTTCTATGTAGCATCTCAACACTCTTTTTCTCGTTTCAATTGACATCTTTTTATTGGTCAGTATGTTTTTCATCTTGCTAAAGGCTACTTTTGCCATGGCGATTCTTGTTCTAATCTCTTCAAGGCATCTTCCATCAGATGTTATTACTGTTCCGAGATAATTGTACCTATTCACTTGTTGAAGAATATTCCCATTTACTTGTATATTACATTGTGGTATTTCGTTCTTCCTAGTGACGACCATAATCTGTGTCTTTTTACAATTTAATTCTAACCCTAGTTGTTCACTGTGTGTAACAATCGCATCTACTAAATTTTGCAGGTCCTGTTCATTGTCTGCAATCAAGACTGTATCATCTGCATATCTAATGTTATTGATGCATCGTCCCCCAATGTTGATTCCTTCCATATCTTCAATATTTCTGAAAATACGTTCACTGTACAGGGAAAACAGATCTGGAGACATTACACATCCCTGTCTCACACCTCTCTTAATAGGTTGATATTGGCTTACTTCATTATCAACTCTTATGGCAGCTTGTTGTTTCCAATATATGTTTTTACAAGTCTAAGATCTTTTCCATCAATTTGTAGATCTTCAAGCATCCTTATCATGTTGACATGTCTCACTTTATCAAAAGCCTTTGTGTAGTCAATAAAGCAAAGGTGTAGATCTTTGTTTACTTCTATAGAACGTTCGATTATGGTTCTCAGTATATACACAGCATTTACTGTACCCTAGCCTTCTACAAACCCACATTGTTCTTCTCCTATTTCAGGTTGTATTTTCCTCCTAACTCTTTGCATGATAATTCTTAGCAAAATCTTCGTGATGTGACTCATTATACTAATTGTTCGATGTTGATCACATTCCAAGGCTCCTGATTTCTTTGGATTGCAATAAATACAGAATTACATAACTCCTGAGGTATATTCAAAATTGCTAGTCCTTCATTATTATTTTGAACATTATACAGTTCGTCTCTTTTATCGTCATACAGGTTTTTCACGTAATCTGCCCAATTCATGTAATATCTGATCTTTTTCTATTATGACTCTTCCATCTTTTGTCTTTAGGCAGCCTGCTGATGTCACGTGTTCTTTGTTTAAGTAAGCTCCTGAATTCTTTTGTGCATTAGTTTCGCTTGTTACTGTTGTGTTGTTTTTCAATTTCTCTGAAATTTTTTCTCAAGCCATGTTTCTTTTGCTTTTTACATAAGGTTCTCATTTTTCTGTGAATTTCTTCATATTTGGCAGGATTATTTTTGTTCTGTCTTCTTGTTTCCATTAGTTGTAAAATTTCTTCAGTCATCCATGTCTTAGGGCCCCCACTTTCTTTACTTTTGGAATAGTTTTTTTGCTGCACAACTGATTGAATTCTTCATCATTTCCCACTGATCATCTACATCTTGAAATAGGATCTCTAGATCAGACAAAATATCAGATTTGTTCTTTACTTCTATGTTAAAATTATCTTGTATTTCTTTGTCAGTTTTCAATTTGCACAAGTCATATTTAGGGTTTCCTGCTGTATACTTTACTTTCTTTAACTTTACCCTCAATGTGCCTGTAATTAATCTGTGATCACTGTAACAGTCTGCATTTGGAACTGTTTTTACGACTGTTAACGCATTTCGAAACCTTTTTTCTAATCAGGATGTAATCTATCTGGTTTTTAATCCTGCTGTCTGGACTCCTCCATGTCCATAATCTTCTAGGATGCTGTTTAAACCAGGTGTTCCTACAACCATTTCTTGTTCTTTTGCCCATTCTACAAGTCTGTATCCTCTTTCATTTCTCTCTCCCAAAACCATGGTTGCCTACACTGCATCCATCGCCTTTGCTGTCCTATTTTTGCGTTGAAATCACCCATTATGATATTTATTTCTGATTTTTTGCAGTTCTTCAAAGCAGACTCCATGTCATTATAAAATTCCTCTATACTTTCTTCACTGCATTCACTTGTTGGGGCATATACTTGAATGACATTTATTTTTAAAAAGGGCTTCCGTTTAATTTTACTAATAGAACTCTGTCTGACACAGCCCGATATCCTTTGACAGAATTTGATGTTTGCTTATCTAATATAATGGCTACACCTCTTTGATGTTCTTCACCCCCAGAGTAAATAATCTTTCAATCCTCTCCTGTCCTTATCCCTGCTCCTTTCCATCTCGTTTCCGATATTCCTAATATGTTAATCTTCTCTCTCTCCATTTCTTTTTTGATGTTTTCTAATTTTCCATTTGCATCATTGTTCTAACATTCCAAGTTCCCACTTTCAATTATATTAATCTGTTGCACCTAGTAGCCTGTTGACGGTCTGGAGTCACCTGGTGCGCATGACTATCCTACCGGGCGAGGTGCCTGGGGTTTAAAATCCTGCACCTTTACTTTTTTATATCTTTCAGCCTCTTCCAATTCTGTGTCAACTGAAATGGTTGCTCTCCGCACCCTCTGCCATTCCTTATCGCCGCCCTCTTTTCCCTCCGTGAATTCTCCACCTCTGGTGTCCACCATGGTGGTTGGGTGAATATTATTCTTCTTGATGATGGCTTCTTTATGATTAATTTACATAGGCCAGTTTTGTTTACCGGTCGAGATGCAGCGAAATATGCCAGGCAAAAATCGAGCAATATATTGTTTTTTGTCTTCATTATTCAAATTCACTACGGGAAAACAGTGTTTTGAATGGGAACTTGTTCGTTTAAAATTTTCTGTTTATAATTTGTTGACCGTGGTTACTCTGTTGTTTAGCTGACGTTTTTTTGATGATATCACAATGTTGTGCAGCTCTTTATTCGTTTTGTAAAAGGAGATGTTACATGTTTTTTGTTTTAGAAACTTTATCCTTGTTTTTAAAACGGATCTTCCGTTGGTAATA
>JACEFZ010020407.1:0-33892 GCA_014155875.1 Cepaea nemoralis
ACCATAACGATTGCAGTAGTCGACATTTTCCCAAATTTTGGCGTGATTGCGTGGCATCCTGATTTTTGTGGTGCGCCTCTTGGCGGGTTTGCCTCCGTCTTCAGCACCTTTCTTTGCTAAAAGCGACTGGGGTCTCACTCGAGTGTAAAATGTGTACGCGCGCACACCCTGTCGGGCGCATCCCATGTACGTGCTACACATCTAGAGCATACTGGTTATTTTCCGGCGCCAGAGACTCGCCGTTGCCCCCCTCTCCTGTTAGTTTAAACAGGCCCGCCCGTAAAGGGCCAGGAGTTGGATTTTTTGCTGCATGGGTTATGTTTTCCCACGACCCATTGAGGTTTTAAAGCAAGGGTTGGGCGCTTCACGCCCAACACCGCCCTCGGCTACATACAGCAACATTTGGAACCCGAATGTGTGATGTATTTGTTCCTGCCTCCTGTCTCTAACTGTTGATTGAATGTGTCATGTATTTATTCCTGCCTCCTGCTTCTAACTGTTGCCGAAACCTTTGTTGTAAAAGCCAACTTGATCTTCGTCTGCCAGGATGGGGACCAGCCTCTGTTTAGCCAGATCGAGGCCATGTACTCAGACTTGGTTGCCGTGGGCAGGGATGGACGTTTGTATACCTGGAAGTGGACGGATCCTGAGCCTTTCAGGAACCCTGAGGTAACTACACATCTGTACCGACTGTGTGTTGTTAATACCATTCAGTGACTGTTTCAATCCAGCAGAATCCTCTTGATGACAGCAGTGTGGTGCGGGGCAGCTAGTGGCAGTTGTTTTGTTGTAGCTTGTTGTAGCTTGATAGGTAAATACTGCCAGTGGCCTGTACTGGGATGTTAACACTCATAAAGTTGACACTCATGAAGTTGACACTCGTGAAGTTGACACTCGTGAAGTTAACACTCGTGAAGTTAACACTCATAAAGTTGACACTCGTGAAGTTGACACTCGTAAAGTTGACACTCGTGAAGTTAACACTCATAAAGTTGACACTCGTGAAGTTAACACTCATAAAGTTGACACTCGTGAAGTTGACACTCGTGAAGTTGACACTTGTGAAGTGACTCTCATGGAATACACAGTTCAAGCTTCCATCTAGAGCCAAGATGGCATAAAGGCTAGTGCATTAGTTTTTCTGAAGTGTTTAGGTTGCATCTCTAGTAATGACAGGATTTGTTTCTACAGTGCTTGGAGAGAGTAGAGAGAAGGGCTGTTGTCTTTGACGGGTGTCGGAGAGAATCACTGTTTCATAGAAATGTGATGGGTGGAGCTTTGTATAATTGGTCAGCTGATAGTTTGCAGACAGAACAGATTTGTGTGGTCATGTCCTATCATGAAAGATGGACAATGAGAACTGTATGATATCTCGCTGATGTGATCAGTGTATTTATGTATGCTGTGCTTACATGTTCTTTTGTCACTGGGAAGGTTAACCTGGTCAACAAATGCCCACAGAAGTTGGATGTGTTGGCCTAACCGCGCAAGAACGCAGCTCTGCTGTAAACAGGCACAACGCAATCACGATAAAAAAAAAAACAACTCCAGATGAACGCAGAAGAAGAAGAACAAGATGTTCTGTTGTGGTCATGTATTATGATGTGCTTACATGTCCTGTTGTGGTCATGTATTTATGTATGATGTGCTTACATGTCTGTTGTGGTCATGTATTTATGTATGATGTGCTTACATGTTCTGTTGGGGTCATGTATTAATGTAGGCTGTGCTTACATGTTCTGCCATGGTCATGTATTTATGTATGATGTGCTTACATGTTCTGCCATGGTCATGTATTTATGTATGATGTGCTTACATGTTCTGCTTGTGGTCATGTATTTATGTATGCTGTGCTCACATGTTCTGCTTGTGTCATGTATTTATGTATGATGTGCTCACATGTTCTGTTGTGGTCATGTATTTATGTATGATGTGCTTACATGTTCTGTTGTGGTCATGTATTTATGTATGATGTGCTCACATGTTCTGCCGTGGTCATGTATTTATGTATGATGTGCTCACATGTTCTGTTGTGATCATGTACTTATGTATGATGTGCTCACATGTTCTGTTGTGGTCATGTATTTATGTATGATGTGCTTACATGTTCTGTTGTGGTCATGTATTTATGTATGATGTGCTCACATGTTCTGTTGTGATCATGTATTTATGTATGATGTGCTCACATGTTCTGTTGTGATCATGTATTTATGTATGATGTGCTCACATGTTCTGTTGTGGTCATGTATTTATGTATGATGTGCTCACATGTTCTGTTGTGATCATGTACTTATGTATGATGTGCTTACATGTTCTGTTGTGGTCATGTATTTATGTATGATGTGCTCACATGTTCTGTTGTGATCATGTATTTATGTATGATGTGCTCACATGTTCTGTTGTGGTCATGTATTTATGTATGATGTGCTTCACATGTTCTGTTGTGATCATGTATTTATGTATGATGTGCTCACATGTTCTGTTGTGATCATGTATTTATGTATGATGTGCTCACATGTTCTGTTGTGATCATGTACTTATGTATGATGTGCTTACATGTTCTGCCGTGGTCATGTATTTATGTATGATGTGCTCACATGTTCTGTTGTGGTCATGTATTTATGTATGATGTGCTCACATGTTCTGTTGTGGTCATGTATTTATGTATGATGTGCTTACATGTTCTGCCGTGGTCATGTATTTATGTATGATGTGCTTACATGTTCTGCTGTGGTCATGTATTTATGTATGATGTGCTCACATGTTCTGTTGTGGTCATGTATTTATGTATGATGTGCTCACATGTTCTGTTGTGGTCATGTATTTATGTATGATGTGCTTACATGTTCTGCCGTGGTCATGTATTTATGTATGATGTGCTCACATGTTCTGTTGTGGTCATGTATTTATGTATGATGTGCTCACATGTTCTGTTGTGGTCATGTATTTATGTATGATGTGCTTACATGTTCTGCCTGTGGTCATGTATTTATGTATGATGTGCTCACATGTTCTGTTGTGGTCATGTATTTATGTATGATGTGCTCACATGTTCTGTTGTGATCATGTATTTATGTATGATGTGCTCACATGTTCTGTTGTGGTCATGTATTTATGTAGATGTGCTCACCTGTTCTGTGTGATCATGTACTTATGTATGATGTGCTCACATGTTCTGTTGTGATCATGTACTTATGTATGATGTGCTTACATGTTCTGGTGTGGTCATGTATTTATGTATGATGTGCTTACAATTTTTCTGATTCCAGAATGCCAACATTCACCATCCAAAAACTTCAGCGCTGGGGCTTGTACAGGAGAAGATAACTCTGTTGTCAACATGTATGGTTAGGGCTTCAGTTCTCACAGAGTCAGGGAAGGTAGGTAGACAACTCATCTCTTGTTTGGGGAGTAGCCAGGAAGGTAGACAACTCATCTCTTGTTTGTGGAATAGACAGGAAGGTAGACAACTCATCTCTTGTTTGTGGAGTAGACAGGAAGGTAGACTAACTCATCTCTTGTTTGGGGAGTAGACAGGAAGGTAGACTACTCATCTCTTGTTTGGGGAGTAGACAGGAAGGTAGACAACTCATATCTTGTTTGGGGAGTAGACAGGAAGGTAAACTACTCATTTATGGCCCTCAGAGAAGACAGGAAGGTAAACTACTCATTTATGGCCGCAGACAAGACAGAAGGTAACTACCTCATTTATGGCCCGCAGAGAAGACAGGAAGGTAAACTACTCATTTATGGCCCGCAGAGAAGACAGGAAGGTAAACTACTCATTTATGGCCCGCAGAGAAGACAGGAAGGTAAACTACTCATTTATGGTCTCCAGAGAAGACAGGAGGTAAACTACTCATTTATGGTCTCCAGAGAAGACAGGAAGGTAGACTACTCATCTATGGTCCCCAGAGAAGACAGGAAGGTAGACTACTCATTTATGGTCCCCAGAGAAGACAGGAAGGTAAACTACTCATTTATGGTCTCCAGAGAAGACAGGAAGGTAAACTACTCTGCCAACAAGCCTTTTCTGACGTAACTAGGGGTATTGAGATGCGGCTACGTTGACACTCTTTATGAATTACACACTGATACACCGTGAACGCAACTCGTCACCACAGAGTGATAGAATGGCATCATGTATTGTTTCTATGCGACACAATCACTGGGATATTCAAAGTTACATGTACACCCACGACATTTGTTTACACACTGAATGTAGTACGTCCTGCTATCCAGGCTATCTAATCAACTACAATGGTCTACACATACACTCTTCTACCCTACTTACAGTCCTGTTACACATGGTCGCATGGCGCCTACATTCACAGGCCGGCAACCTCTGCACCCGGCACACCACTCGACTCCGTGCTGTAACATCTCCACCCCGCTGGTCGCAGAAACGCTGTTCTCATCAATCGGTACACGCTTGAAATATCTAGCGTACACTCAGTTACTTGCCGTCGACGATTCTCGGCGTTTCATCGCCACAAGGATATTCAGTTCTCAGCCGACACACTTCTCTGCTGTCGTGATCTGTCTGTCATGGCTTCCCAACTCCGACTGACTCCCTTTGTCCGTGCGCCCTGCTCGACCCTCCTAATCACGTGCCTCCTCCTCGCAATTCTATTGGCCACTATCTTAGCCCGTTACCGGTGTCTTTTCCCTTATCACTCTCCGTGATTGTTTATCAATATTAACGTTTCAACAATCTATGTTGCTGTTAACCAGGTCTTAAGTAATCTGACTCATGGCATATGCCCCCCGCAATTTCAAAATGTTCTACATTTTTGGGTTCTTCCTTATCTCTACATCTTGACATGAGTCAGCTTGGTCGCACATGCCTGTCCCTAGTCGCACATATCTGTCTACTGCCTCATGCCTTTGAGCTTGCTTCTCAGTTCCCTTTAACTTCCCTCTGTGTTCCGTGATATTCCGCCATACCTTCACACAAATTATAATGTCGGACACGAATATCCGTCTATTCCCAAATAGACCTCGTGTGGGCCTCAACCCCTTTGTATTCGGCAAGTTGAGGACCCACCTACTATGAGTCCCAATGTCCCACCCGGACATTCCCATAGGTTCCTCATTTATTACCTCGGTACAAGCAACTGACACCCTCCCAGCCCTTAAGCCCTGGTGCAGGAACGTGTGTATTGCAGACATATCACGTTCACCATATTTTGTTTAAGCTCTATCTTGCTCCTGAGTAGTCTATGCTACGACTGGGATCTTTTTGGTGCGAGTACCTATGACTCTTGTATTTGTCTTGTCAACGTGTGTGCCGTGGTCGGCTGCCATTAGTTACTTGTGCTCTATGGCTATCTATTCCCTTCATTGCCCTATGTTTATGCCTGGTGTTCTTGCTACTAACTTTGTCCTTGTAGTGTTCCTAATACCATGACCCTTATATACCTTATATACCTCTACTGCATACTGAAGTGCTACTGTTGAAATCTTATATGTACCACAGTACTACCACTTGGTACTATTATCAATGGTACTACCAATTATCCTACTACACTATCCCTGTATCCATTCTTCAATTTCACTTGCACTCTGTTCTCTCTCTCTCTCTCTCATTCCCTCTCTTCATCCTTTCATCGTTTGTCTTTCGCTCTCTCTTTGTTTTTTTTTTTTTTTTGTTTATTATTATGTACTCTGTCTCCCAAATATACAATATGTCATAAAACCTGAATAATATTACAATTGGACTCACATGTAATATTTCAAGCACTAGTCAACTTTCACTCGCCCATCATTATCATTTTGTGACATCAATATGTATCTTGGTAGTAGTGTCTCAGTTACCTTCTTCTTCTTTTTGCTTTTAAGTTATGGGTGTCCTATGTGATGTATCGTGGTTTTAGACCCACTGTCAACCTTCCTGCTTTCGCAGATGTCGTTTCTACCAACCTCTCATCTACCTGTCCTGTGTTACCATCAGATACTAGTACAATCAATACTGTTACAATTACATGGATACTGTTTATGAATATACATGCATGATGATTATGATCATAAGAATGTATTGATGTTTATGTTGTACTATCAGCCATTAACATGATATTATTTATCTGTCTATATGTATTATGAGTTTTGTTTTATTGAATGATAGTGAATGTTATTAACTATTACTCCCTTGGTTGGTTCTGGCGGGTATCTGTCTTCGCTGACTGTATCTTTTACCAATCAGATTCCCAATCTTCCCTTGCGTCTGTCTGTCTCAGCCTCTTCGGTCAGCTAGTGAGGTAACATCTTTGAGGTACCTTCGACACTATTTCTTCTGCTCAGTCATTTACACCTCTTAACTATCTGAAATTAGTAACAGCCTTGGGTGTATATATCCATACATCCATATGCACATTTACATCTTTCCACATTTGCAATTGTATATTATATTACTGCAATCATATATCTAACCTTTATGCAATCTGTACCGTACCTACAATATACATATCTATACTTACATTCTATCACAGTACTTACATGTCAATTCGTTCATGTATTTCTAATGTCTTTCTATAGTCTACTCAGTACATCTGCAAGGTTGTTATCTTTGCCTGGTATGTGGCAAATATCAAAGTCATAGTCCTGCAGAAGAAGGACACCTGTGTATCCGAGAGTTTTTTGGATGGCCCTCTTTGAATACCTTTAATGGTTTATTGTCAGACAATACCATGAACTTTTTCCCCAACAAATATTTGGAGAATTTCTTAACACTTTCAACTAGCGCTAAGGCTTCCAGTTCCGTGATGGAATAGTTCTTTTGGGTGTCTGTAAGTTTCCTACTATAGTAGAGTATGGGGTGTAATGTCCATGATGGTACTGTAGCTAGGATAGCAGAGATTGCGTAGGAGCTTGCATCAGTTTGGAGAATGAAGTCTTTGGAGATTATCTGGCAGTTTTAAGATAGGTTGTCTACTGAAGAGTGTCTTAATTTCCTCCAATAGTCTGCTGTGTTTGTCTGTCCAGTTTACCTTTGTCGGTTGACCTTTCTTCAGTAGTTCGGAGAACGTTGCAGTCATCTCGGCGAAGTTCGGTATGAACTTCTGATAATAATTAATAAGCCCTAAAACGCTCCTAACCTCTTTCTTGGTGGTGGGAGCTTTAATTTGCAAAATCTTGTAACCACAGTCCGGGTCGGTTTTTTCGAAACCCGCTGGAGATTCTATGTCCAAGGAACTGCACTTCTAAATACCCTATCTCGACCTTACTGGGCTTAGCTTTCAGCCCATGGTCTTGTATTCTCTGAAACACCTGCTCCATGACCTCGGTGTGTTTATCTATATTCGTAGTATGGATGCATATATCGTCCATATACGTGGCTACATTTCCAATGCCTTGCAGTAGCCTGCGCATCATTCGCATGGGCTCGTTGGCAACATGGGGGCATTCGTCCTTCAAAAGAACTCGGCAAAATTGAGGCAATGGTTATTATGGTAGTGAACAAGGTATGTATGTATTGGCAGCTACAGATTTTTCAATAAACCATAAACAGTTAACGCTATGTACACCAACAAGATACTAGTACAAGCGCATTAATTATAGATAACAGAAAACCATGGCTAGGTGTTGGACATAGGACGGTTGAGCTTATGTACAAGAAAGTAACTCGCCGCCAATTCTGCGAAAGCTAAGAAGATGAGTAGCAGCAATACAAACAACGGAACATACGTTGATACTCAACGTTATAATTTCTGATTAACTTGGCGTTGTGCATGAGCGACAACACGTTAATATTAGGAAATCCCGGACGGGCCCCCATGTTGCCAACGAGCCTTTTCTGACGTAACTAGGGGTATTGAGATGCGGCTACGTTGACACTCTTTATGAATTACACACTGATACACCGTGAACGCAACTCGTCACCACAGAGTGATAGAATGGCATCATGTATTGTTTCTATGCGACACACTCACTGGGGATATTCAAGTTACATGTACACCCACGACATTTGTTTACACACTGAATGTAGTACGTCCTGCTATCCAGGCTATCTAATCAACTACAATGGTCTACACATACACTCTTCTACCCTACTTACAGTCCTGTACACATGGTCGCATGGCGCCTACATTCACAGGGCCGGCAACCTCTGCACCCGGCACACCACTCGACTCCGTGCTGTAACATCTCCACCCGCCTGGTCGCAGAAACGCTGTTCTCATCAATCGGTACACGCTTGAAATATCTAGCGTACACTCAGTTACTTGCCGTCGACGATTCTCGGCGTTTCATCGCCACAAGGGATATTCAGTTCTCAGCCGACCACACTTCTCTGCTGTCGTGATCTGTCTGTCATGGCTTCCCAACTCCGACTGACTCCCTTTGTCCGTGCGCCCTGCTCGACCCTCCTAATCACGTGGCCTCCTCCTCGCAATTCTATTGGCCACTAATCTTTAGCCCGTTACCGGTTGTCTTTTCCCTTATCACTCTCCGTGATGTTTATCAATATTAACGTTTCAACAATCTATGTTGCTGTTAACCAGGTCTTAAGTAATCTGACTCATGGCATACTCATTTATGGTCCCCAGAGAAGACAGGAAGGTAAACTACTCATTTATGGTCTCCAGAGAAGACTGGAAGGTAAACTACTCATTTATGGTGCCCCAGAGAAGACTGGAAGGTAGACCACTCATTTATGGTTCCCAGAGAAGACAGGAAGGTAGACTACTCATCTATGGTCCCCAGAGAAGACAGGAAGGTAGACTACTCATTTATGGTCCTCAGAGAAGACAGGAAGGTAGACTACTCATCTATGGTCCGCAGAGAAGACAGGAAGGTAGACTGCTTATTCTTTGTCCCCAAAGAAAATAGATACCCCACTCATCTATTGTCCCAGGCATAAATTTTAACTAAAAAAACAGGTCTGTGTACAACGCTTTTGTCATGCACGAGTCAGCTTTGACTGAAACATGTTAATCCTTGGTGTGATCTCTGTGATTTACACATGTGCTGTGCTTGTGTCTGTGTGTGCTTGCCGTGTGTGACATGTGTCCATGTCTACCGTATGTGTGCACTAGAAGCTGTAGTTAGGCACACCTACTGATGTTTACTGAAATCTGGTCTCTGTAGATTGCTACCTGGTTGGATGACAGCTTAAACTCCGTGTCTGCCAAGTTAGAGCACCCTGCCCAGCACTTCTCAGAGTTCCAGTCAGACAGAGTGGTGTCCCTGCACACTTGCAGCCTGTACTCGTGTGCAAGACTGGAGAGTGGCGCCCTCTATTGGTGGTAAGTGGATTGTCAAATAGTTGGGGGTCATGGGGGATACTGTCTGTGTCTGGTTTGTACTGAAGAAACACTTGTGAGGTAGAAGAAATACTTGTGAGGTAGAAGAAACAATTGTGAGGTAGAAGAAACACTTGCTTGCCCAGTGAGGTAAACAAACATTTGTGAGGTAGAAGAAACACTTGTGAGATAGAGGAAACACTTGTGAGGTAGAAGAAACACTTGTGAGGTAGAAGAAACTCTTGTGAGGTAGAAGAAACACTTGCTTGTGAGGTAGAAGAAACGATTGTAAGGTAGAAGAAATGATTGTAAGGTAGAAGAAACACTTGTGGGTAGAAGAAATGCTTGTGAGGTAGAAAAACACTTGTGAGGCAGAAGAAACGCTTGTGAGGTAGAAGAAACACTTGTGAGGTAGAAGAAACACTTGTGAGGTAGAAAAAACACTTGTGAGGTGGAAGAAACACTTGTGAGGTACAAGAAACACTTGCTTGTGAGGTAAAGAAACACTTGTGAGGTAGAAGAAACACTTGTGAGGTGGAAGAAACACTTGTGAGGTACAAAAAACACTTGTGAGGTACAAGAAACACTTGCTTGTGAGGTAGAAAAACACTTGTGAGGTACAAAAAACACTTGTGAGGTACAAGAAACACTTGCTCGTGAGGTAGAAGAAACACTTGTGAGGTACAAGAAACGCTTGTGAGGTGGAAGAAACACTTGTGAGGTACAAGAAACGCTTGCTTGTGAGGTAAAGAAACACTTGCTTGTGAGGCACAAGAAATGCTTGCTTGTGAGGTAGAGGAAGGAAAACTCTCTCCAAACTCATCTTAAACTGCAGGTAGAAGAGAAAAGACTGTAATTCAAACAAAAAGAACAGTTGGTAACTTGTCCAATGTTTTGTACTGTTTCAGGGGAGTGATGCCGTTTGCTCAGAGAAAGAAGCTTGTGGAACGTTCCAGCAAGAAGAAGAAAGCCGAAGGAGACTTTGATGTCATCAGAAATTGTGGCTGGAGCAACTGTTTGTTTGCGGAGTGCCCCACTCTACAATGCTGGGGCCATTGCCTTCACAGAAATCAGTGGGGTCCCTAAAGTTGGCCAGTTGTTGGAATCAGCTTGGGCTCTCAGTGACACCTGTCGCTTCCGCATTCGGCAGCCTGGAGTGTAAGCATTTCTCTGTCATGAATTGTCCACTTCCATTGCTAGGTCAGCTTACTGTCAATTGGGTTAGCACTCTGTGTCGCGTGGGTTAGCACTCTGTGTCGTGTGGGTTAGCACTCTCTGTCACTTGGGTTAGCACTCTGTCACTTGGGTTAGCACTCTCTGTCACTTGGGTTAGCACTCTGTCACTCGGGTTAACACTCTGTCACTCGGGTTAACACTCTGTCACTCGGGTTAGCACTCTGTCGTTTGGGTTAACACTTTCCTTGGGTTAGCACTCTGTCACTCGGGTTAACACTCTGTCACTTGGGTTAGCACTCTGTCACTCGGGTTAACACTCTGTCACTCGGGTTAACACTCTGTCACTCGGGTTAGCGCTCTCAGTCATTTGGGTTAACACTTTCCTTGGGTTAGCACTCCGTCACTCAGGTTAGCACTCTTGTAACAAAGCGAACTCATACAAGATGACTTGACTCAATTGGTTCTTTATAAATATGGTTTATTCGTCTTGATGACAGCTGGACCTAACATGGCGTCCTCACAGTTCTGTCCTTGGGGGAAAAATGTTTCCCTTCCCTACCACCCACTACGTCACCCATTTAAAAATCCCCTCTTCTTTCACCCCATTTTTTAAAAAATTTTTCCTGAAAAGGGCTTTCCCACCTTTTTAATTTTTTTTTTTACCCCCCCCCTAAAAAAAACCTCCCACCCCCTATGTTTTTTAAAAGGTTTTTCCAAAAGGGAAAAACACTCCCAACCCACTCTTTCCCCTTTTCCTTACCTCCACTTTTTTCCTCTAATCTTCTCTATACTAACTCAATGTTGAGTAAATAATATATCTTTAACCTTCTCTCTGTTATATTGTCAGCTAGTAACCCACTATATACTTTCTTCTTCGATTCTACTTTGTACAATACATCATACCACGTATGGTAACTCTTTTAAACTAAACACTCTTCTCCCCTTTCTTAGTTCTTACAGTTCCCTAATCTCCTAAACCACTTTATGTTAAGCAACCAATCTATTTCCCCAAACTATATAGCCATCTACTATATATTTCTGGTCCTTTCTTGGCTCCTCAAGTTCCTGTATCAAATATACATATCATAAGAAGAATATCTCGTATAATCGTTATTGTACACATGGCATTATGAAATCCCTCGCTCTTTCATAACACAAGACAACCAGAACAACGTAGAAACAACGTATTTAGAAAAAGTAAAGAAGGGGTGCGCACCCAGTGAAAAGAATAAATAGTCAAGATGACCACATTTACATAAAGTAATGCATATTCCACACAACCACATTTACCTCCCTTGCCATAAAAAAATTTGTACAACAATTTTTAAATACGTCTTATGAAAATAGATCTTTGTTCTCTATAATCAAGTTGACATAAGTTTTCTCAACATTTATATATATAACATTTATATTGCCATCCACATCTTATCTATATTTCCGTCACCTCACCTTTTACTACGAGCCAATGTTCATATTCTATGAACATTATCAATTTAATTAACGCTGGTTTTTCACAGCACCTATTTCTTGCCCCCTCACATCCCATTATTTGTTTCTTTATCCAACCATACAATTATACTCACTTATATGCTGCCATCCACAGTTTTCTCTTCCTTTTTCTTCATATAATGCTGCCTTTACGCAGTTCCTATTTTATTTTCAAAGATTTTATATCCCTAAGAACCTCTTCATGCCGACCAACTATATGTCTCTCTATTAGCCCTCAGTATGTGTCCCTCTATTAGCCCTCATCTATTTTCCTTATTCCAGCCAACACCATAACTATTCAAAAAAATTAAATTTTCTTAATTAATTATATAACGAGGTAATCTAATACACAAAACTACTTAATTAAACAAAATCAAAACCAAATATTATACCCCCCCAACTCAATCAAAGAAAAATACATTTTAAAACAATATAACATGTATCTTATTAAATCAAAAGGAAATATTCTAGTCTACCTAACACCACTGGTCTCTTTTATGGACCAATAGTTTGTATTTTATGAACACAACAACCCTAAAATTCCCAAAATCAAATTATAACAATCATTTCATAGGATTAAATCAAACAAAAAAACATATTATATATGAGGTATTTCAACCTCAGACTCAATAAAACAAGTGTCTTCTCGCTAAAGAGAAGGTCTTCAAAAAAATTATAATTCACATAGAATTAGCTACTTAAAGTAACCAAGCAAAATTTTCCTCCTATACGAATCAACGTAAGTCATATCTATTCACTCAAGTCACTCCATTGCCAGGTCTATTTATATCTATATCTGTTATTTACAGAACACATTCTAACTTACAACAATATCTGTTCTTTTCATGAAAGTCTTTAACTAACAATGACCATATTATATACCCCCCATGTACTACTTAATTATTTTCACACACCACGATTTTCTTAGCATCTATCTACCTGCTGTACCATTGGCTAACTTATCTATCTAATAAGAAGCCAAAACATAATATCCTCTAGCAATTCTATCAGCGAGAGAAAAAATAAAATATATATATGCCTCAATCAAACCTATCTCCATTGCTTCACTACTCCTCATTTATAAAAATACCAAGAGAAGCCTTTTCCATTTCCACCATCTCACACACTTCATCAAGTATCACTTTCCCTAAAGCCTGCAACTTTTATCTTGCTATCTGCAATATTCTCCATCAATTTATCTCTTCCGTTTCCACTTCTTCAACAACTCCAAGTTTCTCTGTATCAATGCTATCTCTACATCAATATCCTCCTCTCCGTATAATCTATCGTCTTCCTCCATACTACTAATTGACTCTGACTTCTCATCCATTTCTTCTTCTTCATCTGTTTGTCTCTCGTTAGCAGCCGCTAATCTCTTCCGTTCAATATCCCATCTAATCTGTCTATCATTATTTCTTAAGGATCTTTCTAGTAAAGGCATCTCTTCACCGCTTGTTGAATACTCTCTAATTCTCCTCTGTCTTTTCACTTCTCTTTCTCTTTGTTTATCCATTCTTCTTTTTGTTGCTTGTCTAGTATTTTTAAATGGAGCACCTATTTCTTCTTCCATAGATTCTATACTATCATAATGACTCTCATTCACCTTTTCTTCTAGCATCGTTTTCGGTATTGTCTGTTCTTGCGTATCATCTTCACCTGGAGTTGTTACTAACTGATTTTGTGCTGGAGCTTTTCTCAAACCTGTGATTCCCCTGGCGACCTGTTCATCTAAGTATCCTGTGTCTGAATAATAATTATTATTATAATTATCATTTATCTTCTCATCCTCATCTCTTCTTAAGTGCTCTACGTGTGCCCTTGCCATATGTCCCGTGACCTGGTTCTTGATACTATACGACACATTTCCTAGCCTTTCCAAAACTTAATAACTTGGAACCCAACGAGAATCAAACTTAGAGTTCCTTCTATGCTTCTTGTAATAAACTCTATCACCTACTTTAAACTCCTGTAATTTTGTATTTACATTTTTGTACTTTTTCTGTCTTTCCCTAGCTTTAATTATATTATTCTTTAATCTTACGTGTGCTTTATGCATTTCTTGTATTATTGTCTCTTGAAAGTCTTCCCCCATATATTTCCGTCTTGGTTTTAATAGATTATCTATAGGTAGTATTGGTTCTCTCCCGTGTATTAAATAGAATGGCGAAAACCCCGTGCTCTCATTTTGATTTGTGCGAATAGCGCTAAGGGCAGGTCCTAAGAACAGATCCCAATCTTTTTCATGTTCATCAACAATCTTTGCTATGATATCATACAATGTCCTATGTTGACGCTCGTTCCTAGCATTTGAAGAAGGTCTATAATATGAGGTCTTTATATGTTTTATATTCAAATCTTTTAATAACTTTTCGAATTTTTTATTTACAAATTCCCTACCATTATCCGTAAGTATACTTTGTGGGCAACTAAATCTTGGTACGAACTCTTGTAAAAAAATATTGACAGTATCTGCGCTCTTATCTGGGATTGCATAAACTTCCGGCCAAAGACTGTAGACGTCTACTATATGAATTAAATACACGTTTCCTGACAATGTTCTAGGGTGAGGACCCGATATATCTAAACTAATCTTTTGCATTGGGAACTGAGGAATATCTGTATCTTGTAAAGGACACTTAATTGTTTTCATATTCCTTAATCTGCATTTTTCACACGTATCTACATATTTGCAAGCAGACTTAAATAAATTCGGCCAATAATATTTACTCGTAAGTGCTTTCAGCAATTTATCCCGACCGAGATGACCATTCTCATCGTGATATGCTTTTAAAACTTCACTTTCCAAATGTTTTGGAATATATTTCCTTAGCTGTTCATTCCTTTCACACATATAATATAACTGCTCGTCCTCTTGTAACACTAAATACTTTTTCTTATATTTGTTCTCTTCCCTTTCTTTTAACTTCTGTTTTATTTGTAAGACTTTTGGATCTAATTCCTGTTCTTCTTTCATACTAAACTGTGCTAAATGTGGGTCTTCTTCCACTCTATGTTCAGCCTCCTGATCCGATGGTAAACTCCCAAAGTCTTCTCCATTTATTATGGCAGAATCTAAAATATTTACTTGCCAGTTTCGATCGTCAATCTCTGGTTCTCCTTCATCTTCTGTGTCACCTGACGACTGTGGGTAGGGAATCCTAGATAATAAGTCAGCACACGTGTTAATCCTACCTGGAATATATTCAACTCTGGCATTGTACCCTTGTAGATTCAACGCCAGGTTTGTATTTTCCTGTTCTGCACTGGAGCTTCTAAAAGAGACTTTAAAGGCATATGGTCAGTTCTAATAACAAAATTTGCGTTATGTAAGTAGTAATTTAGTTTCTGAAGAGCATATGAATAGCATAAGCTTCTTTTTCAATAGTCATCCATTTGCGTTGAGATTTGCTAAGTTTATGAGATAAGAAGTAAATTGGCCTTTCATTTTTAACCCTGGTATTCCAGACTCTTTTCCTTCATATGGTTGAACCAAACATGCTCCTATTGCATTGTCTGAAGCATCTGTGTACAGTATTAACTGTTTATTCAAGTCTGGATGCGTCAATAGTGGTACCAGTGTTAAGCTGTTTTTTAAATACTCGAACGCTTTTTGACACTCATCATCCCACTTAATCTAGCGTATTTGCCTGTTAAATTTGTAATAGGTTCTGCTATCTTTGAAAACGCTGGGACAAACCACCTATAATACGCACAAGTTCCTATAAACGCACGCACTTCCTTAACATTAGTTGGAGGAGGTAACTCTTTAATAACCTTTATCTTGTCCTGGTCTGGTTTAATTCCGTCTCTATTTATAATATAACCCAATATTTTGTTTCTGTCTTTAAAAACTGGCACTTACTAAGCTTCAATTTAACGTCATGTACTCTTACTCTATCGAATACTAATCTAATATGTTTTAAATGATCATCCACATCTCCTGTTGTAAAAATCAGAATATCGTCTATATAGGCTAGTGCAAACCTTTGCATACCTTCTAATACTTCATTTATTAAGAGCATGTAGTGAGACGGCGCAGTTTTGACCCAAAAGGCATTCGTAAAAATTCGTAAGAGCCCATATGGGTACAGAAAGCACTCTTATTTTGAGCGTCCTTCGACATAGGTATACACCAGAATCCTGATCTTGCGTCTAACGTCGTGAAGAATGTAGAACCATTAAGCAGCCCCAAGATATCATCAATTACTGGCAGTGGGTACGCTACATTCTTAGTGATTTTGTTCAACGCCCTGTAGTCACAGCAGAAGCGACTCGAACCATCAGGTTTGGCTACGATGACGACCGGAGATGACCATTCTGACTTCGATCTTGTTATTATTCCTGCTTTCAACATATCTTCTATTGCCTTTTCCACAATGTCTCTATTTCTTAATGGAGTTCTATATGGTTTTAAACTAATTGGTGGATGGTCTCCCGTATCTATTTCCATTGTAACTTTTTGTGTCTTTCCCAATTCCCAATCATTAATTGCAAATACATCTTGATTTTGCTTTATAAGTTGTTCTAATACTTCCTTATTTTCTGGCGGAGTTTTTAACTGTGCCAACAATTCTTGTTCCCTTGTCATTTTGTCTAGTGAATGTATTTGGGCTGTATTTCTTCTGGATGGATGGATCAATTCATCCATTTGTACGTTCCCTCTTCTTCCGCGTCCGCGTCTGTTATTAAGTCTTTCACTAGAAGTTTCTGAATAACTTGTTCTCGACATTTCTCCTCTATCCGTTGCCAATATGTCACTAATGTTATGTTCTAGTTTGGCTATTACACATCCTCTGTATAACTTGATTTCTCTACCTGTGTTGTTGATAATCATCACTGGAAAGGTTAAGAGTTTATCCAACGCTATTATTCCATCTGGAACTTCCAAACCCGGCTCATCAATTACTTCCTCTTGCAACTCAGTAATTCTGACTGTGTTTCCTGCCACATAATACGGGTTTCTCTTCAGCTTTGCTTGTATCAAATTAACCGACTGTGGTTTAACGTCGTGGACATTTTAACTCTAACTAGTGCTGATATATGCATGTCTTCTTCCATATCTACATAGACGTCCCTGAATTTTAATTTATGTAAATCAAAGAAAAGTCTTACTCCATTTTTTATTAAAAAATCTCTTCCTATCAGCATGTTTCTATTTAAATCTTTCACTACATGAAAAAGATGTCTTACGTTGATCCCACCTAGCTTAAAATTTATCATTGTTTGTCCAATTACTTGTAAATTCTGTCCCGTAACAGAGTGTAGATTATTATGACTCTTAAATATTCTACAATTTCTCACTATTTTGTATAGAAAACTTTCTTTACCACACTAACCTGAGCTCCCGAATCAATTAATGTACAAATTCTATACTTTCCTATTTCTACTATACAAGAGCTATAATCTGTTTTTATTTTCCGTAAACTGTTTGACTTCATCTAGTTGAAAGTATTCTCTGTTCGTTCTATTATACCTGTTATTAACATATTCTTTAAACCTTGAGACCTTATTATTTTCCCTCCTACCATAGGTCTTATTTAGTAGGTAGGGCGTCCGTTTCCCTGCGTTCTTGTACCTGTAAAATTTCTGTGTCTATCCTCAACATTCCTATTTAACCTATTGCCACTTCCACTCTGTGTATTCGACTGGACATGCCTGTTACCACAAAAACGAAAAACGTGTCCGCGTTGACCACAACCCCAGCAGACTACATTTGTGTTATTTGTTTTTCGCCCTGTCTCACTGGTAGGATACCTCATTTGTCTTCCTTCATTGTATTCATTTCTATTACTGCCTTGTAACGTCTGTACACCTCCTTTCCTATTCCATCCGAACCTTGTTTGTCCTATCTCCATAGGTTCCTCTATTCTATCTTCTCGACTAGTTCCTATTTCCCGTCCTGTTCTCAATCTAAATCTCAGGTTCTCCTCTTGTACTGCAATATCTACAGCTTGTGACAACCTCTCGGGGTTTTCTCTCATCAGCTTAAACTTCAAACATCGGATTTTATGCCATCTACAAAAATGCCTACTAACATCCTCTCCACCTCTTCTCCTTGTACATTCTGTCCCAAGAATGCCTCTTCAGCAGGTTAATCAACCTATCGCTGAACAACTGTACCGTCTCTCCACTATTTTGTTTAGACTGTCTCAATACCGAAAACGCATGTTGTGGATCCGTTATTTCTGCGTACTTGTGTGCCAGGTCGGTTTTGAACTGCTCCCATGTTTCATCTACTCTAGCCTCTAACTTTCTTCTAATATGCTGTGAAACCGGTTCTGTGGCTGCCTGGTATGCAAGTCTCATTTTCTCTTCATCTGATGCAGATACTAAATACGCATATTTTTCTATGGAAGTTATCCATTTCTTAAACTCCCTGGCCTGTCCACTAAACTTAACAATTTCAGTTGTCATTCCCTGTTGTTTTATGACCGTTTGAAGTCTATCTACCGCTGTTCCCACTCCCGACAAAACTTGTGCTACTGAATCCTGTTCTGTCATGTTAAAATATTTATACTTGTACAAGCAAACAAACAATCAATTCTTATTAATATCTAAATTAATTAAGTAAAGGATGTTATCGTCCTCCTGAAATTCAATTATTTTCTATCTAATATCAAATATGTTACCCTTCTTCTTGTTGAGGTTATCTTTCCAATCGAAAATGAAGTCCTTGGCGTCTATGTCTCTGTCTACTGAGTTTGAGAAACCCGGTACTCGAGTACTTGAACCAAGATCGACAAAGCGGCTTCAGTAAGGACCAAAAATGCTCAACTGGGCTCGATAGGCACGACTGTACTCCACAGGCCTCGATAGGGCACGACAAAACTTCACAGGCCTCGATAGGGCACGACAAAACTTCACAGGCCTCGATAGGGCACGACAAAATGATCAGCTAGCGGCTCTCATATGCAGTGGAGCCCAAAGATAGTCTGACTGCGTCCAAAAAATTATAGGTCAATTAATGAAAGAACGAGGTATTTATCTACTGTCCTGATTGTTAATGGTTATTTCCATTATTTTGACTTGATGATATAAGTTGTCCGAACTCAACATGGAAAAATTTTGAATTGTAGTCACGTATGTCTTAAAGTTTTTGTTTCTTTTGAGTAACCTCTGAAATGTTGGTTGGAGGCGAGTAAATCTTAAAGTCTTTAATTAACCTTTGCAAATTTTGATTGAAGGCAAGGGCTCAACTTGATGGAGTTATTTGAAAACTCTTGCTCACCTGAAAAATTGTAGTAGCATGATGACCCAGGACCGACCTTCAGCAAAATTTTTGTTCGTTGTATCAAACTGGCTCGACTTTCAGCAAAATGATGACACTCGCAGGCACCGCACTCCTTATATCAAACTAGTCTTCATGCCTTTCTTGACAAGTACCGCCTGTACAGTTGAAAATTTTGATAGGAGGTCTGTACTTCTCACCTACAATATTGGCCATCTTTCCAAGTTCTTTGGTTTTCGTTCAACTTGCGTGTAGAATCGTGCTGTAATAACTCTGTCTCCGGACAATTGGTTTGAGCAGAACAAGGACCTTTTACATTTTGAAGCTGCCTCTTCGAGTTTCTTCAAGGTGTCGACGTAGATAGTGGTTGTTATGACTCCCGCCGCGACAATCTCCAACTAAGCATCCTGGTTCTTTGGCGCCATTTCGCTATTGTAACAAAGCGAACTCATACAAGATGACTTGACTCAATTGGTTCTTTATAAATATGGTTTATTCGTCTTGATGACAGCTGGACCTAACATGGCGTCCTCACAGTTCTGTCCTTGGATGTTTTTTCTCTCCTGACAACCCACTACGTCACGACTTGAGCATCTCTCCTCTCATTCCACCCCGATGCTCAATCGTGCTGTAGCCGTTTCCCACCTAAATACTACTAATACCCCTACTTCTGTTACACTCTCTGTCACTTGGGTTAGCACTCTGTCACTCAGGTTAGCACTCTCTGTCACTTGGGTTAGCACTCTGTCACTCAGGTTAGCACTCTCTGTCACTTGGGTTAGCACTTTGTCACTCGGGTTAACACTCTGTCACTCGGGTTAGCATTCTGTCACCCGGGTTAGCACTCTCTGTCGTTTGGGTTAACACTTTCCTTGGGTTAGCACTCTGTCACTCGGGTTAGCACACTGTCACTTGGGTTAGCACTCTGTCACTTGGGTTAGCACTCTATCACTATATAGTGATTTTAGTGTGGTTTTGTTAAGCAAGTCATGTTTGTATATCATGTTCACCTCAGTTTATAGTGATTTTGGTGTGGTTTTGTTAAGTGTGTCATCTTTGTATATCATGTTCACCTCAGTTTATAGTGGTTTTAGTGTGGTTTTGTTAAGGGTGTCATCTGTTTTTGTATCATGTTTTTCTTTGTAGATACCCTAGATTGGTTGTGTCAAGGGTATCATCTTTATATATCATCTTCATCGCAGTCTGCAGTAATTTTATTGTGGTTTTGTTAAGGGTGTCATCTTTGTGTCATGTGTTCACCTCATTCTGTAGACAACCTAAATTGGTTTTGATAAGGTAGTCACTATATGTACATGGTCATTGCGTCTCGCCCGTGAACTCCCTGACAACAAATTCAGTTGTTGAATGATTGTTCAGTCCATGTGTTGGTGGTATGATAGGTCACCTCACAAGGTTATATAGACAAGTTATTGTTTCTGTCCTCAGAGATTTGAAAGCGGAACCTTTGAAACCAGAGCCAGCCAAGAGCAATGAGATCAAAACAGACATGCCCCCGCCCTCACCTGCGTCGTCTGTCTGTAGTGATCATAGTAGTGCATCGATATCCACCAGTTCTCTGAGTATGTAGCAGTTTGTCTTTACAGGCAGCTATTTGTTTGTGTGTATAGTTAGTTGTGTGAATAGCTGATTGTGTGTATAGCTGGTTGTGTGTATAGCTGGTTGTGTGCATAGCTGGTTGTGTATATAGCTGGTTGTGTGTATAGCTGGTTGTGTGTATAGTTAGTTGTGTGAATAGCTGGTTGTGTATATAGCTGGTTGTGTGTATAGCTGGTTGTGTATATAGCTGGTTGTGTGCATAGCTGGTTGTGTATATAGCTGGTTGTGTGTATAGCTGGTTGTGTGAATAGCTGGTTGTGTATATAGCTGGTTGTGTGTATAGCTGGTTGTGTGTATAGCTGGTTGTGTGTATAGCTGGTTGTGTGTATAGCTGGTTGTGTGTATAGTTAGACATCATGTAATGTTGGTTGTAGTTAGACATCATATGATTATGTAGACGTGGGATATTGGTTGTATTAGGCATCATGTGATTATGTAGATGTGTGATGTTGGTTGTACTTAGACATCTTGTGATTATGTAGATGTGTGATGTTGGTTGTAGTTAGACATCATGTGATTATGTAGATGTGTGATGTTGGTTGTAGTTAGGCATCATGTGATTATGTAGATGTGTGATGTTGGTTGTAGTTAGACATCTTGTGATTATGTAGATGTGTGATGTTGGTTGTAGTTAGACATCATGTCATTATGTAGATGTGGGATGTTGGTTGTAGTTAGACATCATGTGATTATGTAGATGTGGGATGTTGGTTGTAGTTAGACGTCATGTGATTATGTAGATGTGTGATGTTGGTTGTAGTTAGACATCATGTGATTATGTAGATGTGGGATGTTGGTTGTAGTTAGACATCATGTGATTATGTAGATGTGGGATGTTGGTTGTAGTTAGACATGTGATTATGTAGATGTGTGATGTTGGTTGTAGTTAGACATCATGTGATTATGTAGATGTGTGATGTTGGTTGTAGTTAGACATCGTGTGATTATGTAGATGTGTGATGTTGGTTGTAGTTAGACATCGTGTGATTATGTAGATGTGGGATGTTGGTTGTAGTTAGACATGTGATTATGTAGATGTGGGATGTTGGTTGTAGTTAGACATCATGTGATTATGTAGATGTGTGATGTTGGTTGTAGTTAGACATCGTGTGATTATGTAGATGTGGGATATTGGTTGTATTTAGACATCATGTGATTATGTAGATGTGGGATGTTGGTTGTAGTTAGACATGTGATTATGTAGATGTGTGATGTTGGTTGTAGTTAGACATCTTGTGATTATGTAGATGTGTGATGTTGGTTGTAGTTAGACATCTTGTGATTATGTAGATGTGGGATGTTGGTTGTAGTTAGACATGTGATTATGTAGATGTGTGATGTTGGTTGTAGTTTGACATATTGTGATTATGTAGATGTGTGATGTTGGTTGTAGTTAGACATCATGTAATGTTGGTTGTAGTTAGACATCATGTAATGTTGGTTGTAGTTAGACATCATGTAATGTTGGTTGTAGTTAGACATCATGTAATGTTGGTTGTAGTTAGACATGTAATGTTGGTTATAGTTAGACATCATGTAATGTTGGTTGTAGTTAGACATCATGTAATGTTGGTTGTAGTTAGACATCATGTAATGTTGGTTGTAGTTAGACATCATTTAATGTTGGTTGTAGTTAGACATCATGTAATGTTGGTTGTAGTTAGACATCATGTAATGTTGGTTGCAGTTAGACATCATGTAATGTTGGTTGCAGTTAGACATCATGTAATGTTGGTTGCATTTAGACATCATGTAATGTTGGTTGCAGTTAGACATCATGTAATGTTGGTTGCAGTTAGACATCATGTAATGTTGGTTGCAGTTAGACATCATGTAATGTTGGTTGCAGTTAGACATCATGTATTGTTGGTTGCAGTTAGACATCATGTAATGTTGGTTGCAGTTAGACATCATGTAATGTTGGTTGTAGTTAGACATCATGTAATGTTGGTTGTAGTTAGACATCATGTAATGTTGGTTGTAGTTAGACATGTAATGTTGGTTGTAGTTAGACATCATGTGATGTTGGTTGTGGTTAGACATGTAATGTTGGTTGTAGTTAGACATCATGTGCTGACATGTCTGTGTTGATGTACAGAGAGAAAGAAAGGTCCAGTGACCCCCATCAAGGATGACGACAAGGAGGAGCGCTGGCCGCTGAAGCTGGTGGTCTTTGTGGAGGACGTCAAAACTGTCCAGCTGGGCAAAGTGCTCAAGGTATTCTCACCTGTCTGTCTGTCTGTCTGTCTGTCTGTCTGTCTATGTCTCTCTCTCTGTCTCTCTCTCTGTGTCTCTGTCTCTGTCTCTCTCTCTCTCTCTCTCTCTCTCTCTGTCTCTCTCTCTCTCTCTCTCTCTCTCTCTCTCTCTCTCTCTCTCTCTCTCTCTCTCTCTCTCTCTCTCTCTCTCTCTCTCTCTCTCTCTCTCTCTCTCTCTCTCTCCTTCCTTGCTTATATTATATTTCTGTTTTCTTGTTTGTTTTTGTGCTGTCTTGATGTTGATTTTCATCCCCACAGTTCTCCTATTTTTAACTTATCTGTTAACATGGATGTGTAAACAATGACAGAAATATATGATTGCTAGTTGTATCAGTATGATAGATCAATAGTGGTTTTACAAATATAACAGACAAATAGTTGGCTTTATAAGTAAGAGAATGATAAATAGTTGCATGTTGTAAACATGATAGGGTGAAGTGATTGTTGGCTTCTCCAAATGTGACAAGAGTTTGTAAATGTTGGTGTCTTATAGGTGGATGGAGCCTGTGCGGCTGTGAGGTTCAACAGGGACACGGATGTGGCAGGGTGCAGCAAAGATGATGTTTCACTGCTCCAAGACTGTCGCTTGCTGAGGAAAGATGAGTTACAGGTAGAGGTTTGCATCTTACATGTATCAGTACTTGAAATGCGTCGAAGTACACGTTCGTTGATTTCTAAATGATGGTGGTAGTCCATGGATTGATGTGTCTCGGGAACATTGGTAGCTGGTAGCTTCATAAATTGATATCTCTAGGGACAGTGGTAGCTGGTAGCTTCATAAATTGATATCTCTAGGGACAGTGGTAGCTGGGAGCTCCATAAATTAATATCTCTAGGGACAGTGGTAGCTTCATGAATTGATATATCTAGTTAGTTAGTTAGTCGACAGATCATCCTCGTTGCACATCGAACCATTCAGTCCATAAGTGCTCGGATCCCCTCCTCAGCAAATCCCGCAGCGTGTAGCGGCTAACGACGCCAGTTCTGTGTTGGTTTATCAATCTTCTTTGGCTTCCTGCGTAGTGTTCTTGTTTGGCCACCCCTCTTTTAATTTGCTGCTCCTGCAGTCTGGCCATTGTTGTAGATTCACAGTCATCACTTGGTTCTCGCAAAAGTCTCACTTCTCGTAGAGCATTCAGAATGTCAGCCTGGTCCATGGCGCGTCCGCCCTCCACAGTAGCCTCACCTGCGAGCTTGTCAGCCCGCTCATTTCCTTGTACTCCCGCATGACCTGGCACGAAGATGAAACTAATCTTTGCCAGCCGAGACCGCTTCAGAGGCAGCAGCCATTCTCTTCGGATCGACCCCTCCTCTATCCTCTTGATCATGTTCATTGAGTCGCTAAGGAAACAAGCCCTAGTGAATGTCTGTGTCTCGAGCCATGTTATTGCTTTACTTACTGCCATGACTTCCATGGTCAGGCTACTTGTGGTTTCAGTGAAAGCACCAGAGTCCTCCTTCACAATTCTCCCTCCGGCCCGAGCTGTAAAGGCCCATGAGCTTCTCACATGTCGGACGACCGACCCATCTGTGTAGATGACCGCGTCACCGTCTAGCGAATTCTCGAAAATCAACGCTTGTACTTCAGCCTCAACAGCAGCCGGATTTTCTTGTCTGCATTTTCTATCTAGTTGGATGCAAACTGAAAAGGATGTGCAGAAGTCTGTTGGCACTTGCACCCACTCCTCGCCAGGTTCTAAGTCCTCAAGTGAACACACCTGTTGAAGAATGTCTTCGGCTTGACCCATCCACGACCGTCCTCTTTTTAACCTGCTGCCCTTCACCTTCCTAATTTCACTATGCAGTGGATGTTGTGTGTTTGCGTTAATTCTGAGGTAGGCGCGTGCCCTGCAAACTTGTATTCTCTCTTCAATGGTTGGAAAATCAAGAAGGTAGCGCATCGCCCTGCATGCTGTATCTCTTGTACATCCAAGAATAATGCGCATAGCTTCATTCTGTATCCTTTCCATCCTTTCTATCTGCTTATGGCTGAGAGTCAGGATTGCCATTGCATACTCCAAAACAGACATGACCAGCCCCTCGTACAGAAGACATAGATGGCGCTGCTCACAGTTTGCTGCCGCCATCACCCGCATCGCTGCCAAACCCCGCTTGGCCTTTGTTATCACCTGGTCTATGTGCACATTATAAGCAAGGCTTCGATCAAACCGTATCCCCAGGTAATTCATTGCCTGCGTTCTTTCCACCGTCTCTGAACACAGCATTACAGTTGGTGTTGGGTTGTTGACAATATGATTATTCAACGAGAACCAAGTCACTGTTGCCTTTGTTGGGTTGACCATTGCCCCAGCTTCATCACACCAAGTACTTATGCGATTGAGTTCGGTTTGTAGTTCCACAGCAACCTCCTCTCTATCCTTACCCTGACGATACACTAAAACATCATCGGCATACGACAATGTCCTGCCAGGTCCAGTGATCTGCTCACTGGTGATTCTCACTGTGTAGGCGTTGAACAGTACCGGAGATAATGGTGATCCCTGTGGTAGGCCAGGATATATTGTTGTTGGTTCCGAAGTCCAACTGCCACATCTAAAAACTACTTTCCGTTGGTAGAGGGCTGCAGCGATCCAACTAAGGAGGAATGGACTTACGTTTAGTTCAAGAAGCTGAAACATTAAAAAATCCAGTGGTACTCTGTTGTATGCGTCCTCAAGATCAATCGCTGCAGCAACGGTTTCAGTGCCTGAGTGGAAACCTTCATAGACATCATGGGCAAAGACTGCTGCATTGGTCCAGGTTTCTCTTTTTGGACGGTACCCACCCAGGGTAGGTGGGAAAACACCTTGCCTCTCTAGTTGGCTTGATATTTTCCTGGCAATTACCTTCTCCAGCAGCTTGCCTATTGTATTCTGCATGGTTATAATTCGATATCCCTGAATTTTTTTGTGGTCTTTGTCAGGCTTCGGCAAGGGAATCAGATAGCTGTGTAACCATTCCTCCTTGATGCTAGCACTCCCTATACTGTTGTTGTACATGTCTGCTAATTTCTCTAGCTCATTGTCGGTACACCTATTTATGTCGTTGTATCTTATGCCATCAGGACCTGGAGCACTGTTCTTTGATCGTCGAAGCACAGCCTTGATTTCTTTCACTGTCACTGTGTCTTCCTCCGAAGTGTTCTGGGCCTTGCATCTGTCTGAGGTGACCTCCTTGGCCAGATTTCGGCCTCCCATGTCTGTCTGGTTGCCCTGCTCAAGGTAGCGTTCAAAGAGGGCTTTGCCCTTGTCCTCGTCAGTCCTCTGCCAGGTGAGGTCAGCACCTTGGAAGTCTGAAATGCTCTTATTCTTGACTACACCACTCATGCTTTTATGTAGTCGCCAGAACAATTTCAGTGACTTGTCTGTGCTTACTCTTTGACACACCTCTGCCCATTTTTCGCTTTTAACCACCTTGACCAGTTTTTTGAAATAGCTTACTTTTGTGTGCATCTCTCTTTCTAAGTGCAAGCAGGGACTAGGATGACCAGCTCTGTTCTTCTTGGCATTTTGCCATCTCCTTACAGCACTACGCTTATCCACCCAAGCCTTCTCCACCTCGAAACTCCACCACGGTGGCTGCTCCCAGCTTTTTTTCCTGCCCTGAAACGTTCTGCGCTTGTCACGTCTTATTTTACTCACCACATCTTGCCCTGTACTGTCATACTGGAACGTCTTTACCTTTAGCTTGTGCTGCCTGGTTCTGCCTTTCTCCACCAATATGCTGCAAGGGTGGTGGTCGCTGCCATGGTGTCCTAGGACACCCCATCTACACACTGTAGTGAGTGAAGGTGAAACTAGCGCCAGATCAATAGCACTGTCCTCATCGCCTGGACGGCTTGCTGTCCTGGTGACACAGCCACTGTTGATACAAACCAGGTCGATGGTTTCCAGTGCAGTCTCTAGCTCCTCCCCTTGTGTATTGGAGGAAGTGTTTCCCCATGATCTGCCTTTAGCGTTGAAGTCACCACAGAAAATAACATTTCTCTCGTGGCCTAATATGCCACTTAAGCACTGCCACTTCTGGGCGTCCATACTCGCATTGCGGGCATAAACATTAACCAACACGAATGGTATACTGGAATGAACTCTCAACGCCTGTATTTGTATATCGTCACTGTCCCAACTGGACATGTCTAGCTCTGACGCCACCATGCTGTCGCGAACGAGAATCGCCGTTCCCAGATGTCGTCTGTTGTAGAAACATTTGAAGCCGGCAATTTGGAGTAGCTGATCACCCAGTCTCGTCTCCTGGAGTGCTACAATGTCGTTCCTGTAAACTAGGGTTTCTAAAATAGAGCCCCGTTGTTTTACACTGGCACAGTTCCAATATAGAATACGGATGTTCCTGAGTCCTAGACGGTGACACTTGAGTCTAAAACGTCTCAAACCACCGCGCTTACCTTGCTTCTTTGTCCCTGCGCGGCTACCACGCCGCTTCGTTATGTTGACTGCTGACCGCTCGGAAAAAACACGTTCTTCCGCCATGTTGAAAAAACGTAAACACAGACTGCTGAGAACCACACACGCTGCTGAAAATTCACTCAAGGATGGCTTCGCTCGATGCACGAACTCCGTAGCACCCGCGCAGATCTTGAGTAGAAACTCCTGGTTTTACATCCTGGCACACCAATTACACGCAAGAGATGAATAAATCCATCCCCTACGCGAAAAAGTTAACGAACACAAAACAACACGACCGTCCGTCGCCATCTTGAAACCGGAATATATCCCTGATATATCTAGGGACAGTGGTAGCTGGTAGCTTCATGAATTGATATCTCTCTGGACAGTGGTAGCTGGTAGATCCATGAATGATCTCTAGGTACAGTGGTAGCTCTGCAGGTTGATATCTGTAGATCTGCATAACTAGGTCTGATGCAGTCAGCTGGGTATGGCTTGTACATTCGCACAATGGGTACATGAAGAAGGAACAGTGTGAAAATGTCATTTAGGATAGGTGAGACATTCATGAGTGAGAATGGCTAGTCATATAATTCAATGCTGAGGGAGTGGGAGGAGGATAGCTACAACTGTCAGACCATTAGCACGCCCACTGTCAGTGTAAATCAGGGTGACTTGTGCTAGACTAAGTACTGTAGTTCTGGTTGTCAGGACCTAGAGAAGGCTTCTCCATGCCTGGATCACCGATGGGTGTCAGGACCTAGAGAAGGCTTCTCCATGCCTGGATCACCAATGTTCTGGGTGTCAGGACTAGAGAAGGCTTCTCCATGCCTGGATCACCAATGGGTGTCAGGACCTAGAGAAGGCTTCTCCATGCCTGGATCACCAATGTTCTGGGTGTCAGGACCTAGAGAAGGCTTCTCCATGCTTGGATCACCAATGGGTGTCAGGACCTAGAGAAGGCTTCTCCATGCCTGGATCACCAATGGGTGTCAGGACCTAGAGAAGGCTTCTCCATGCCTGGATCACCAATGGGTGTCAGGACCTAGAGAAGGCTTCTCCATGCCTGGATCACCAATGGGTGTCAGGACCTAGAGAAGGCTTCTCCATGCCTGGATCACCAATGGGTGTCAGGACCTAGAGAAGGCTTCTCCATGCCTGGATCACCAATGGGTGTCAGGACCTAGAGAAGGCTTCTCCATGCCTGAATCACCAATGGGTGTCAGGACCTAGAGAAGGCTTCTCCATGCCTGGATCACCAATGTTCTGGGTGTCAGGACCTAGAGAAGGCTTCTCCATGCCTGGATCACCAATGGGTGTCAGGACCTAGAGAAGGCTTCTCCATGCCTGGATCACCAATGGGTGTCAGGACCTAGAGAAGGCTTCTCTATGCCTGGATCACCAATGGGTGTCAGGACCTAGAGAAGGCATTCTCCATGCCTGGATCACCAATGGGTGTCAGGACCTAGAGAAGGCGTCTCCATGCCTGGATCACCAATGGGTGTCAGGACCTAGAGAAGGCTTCTCCATGCCTGGATCACCAATGGGTGTCAGGACCTAGAGAAGGCGTCTCCATGCCTGGATCACCAGTGTTCTGCCATGAGCAGGTGTTGTAGTGAGTCAGCATTGTAACCATAGGGAGAGTTGATATCTGGGGTGTTGTTTAGTGTAGTGTTCCCAGAGGAGACATGATCAGGTCATTGAACTAACTGATATTCTGTTAGCAGTGCAGGAAACCTAGGGAGTTATTATTGTGAGTTGTGAGACAACTTTCACCTGATTTAAGGTTGTGAGACAACTTTCACCTGATTTAAGGTTGTGAGACAACTTTCACCTGATTTAAGGTTGTGAGACAACTTTCACCTGATTTGAAATTGTGAGATAACTTTCACATGATTTAAGGTTGTGAGACAACTTTTTATCTGTTGTAAGTATTAACTGGAACATAAAGATGACATTCATCAGGTACAGATGAATCAGTAATTTATGTGGTATGGACTTGAAATGATCATCATTCATCATATTGTATCAACCGGTGTTGGGTGTTGAATACACGTGGTGTGGACTTGAAATGATCATCATTCATCATATTGTATCAACCGGTGTTGGGTGTTGAATACACGTGGTGTAGACTTGAAATGATCATCATTCATCATATTGTGTCAACCGGTGTTGGGTGTTAAATACATGTGGTGTGGACTTGAAATGATCATCATTCATCATATTGTGTCAACCGGTGTTGGGTGTTAAATACACGTGGTGTGGACTTGAAATGATCATCATTCATCATATTGTATCAACCCGTGTTGGGTGTTAAATACACGTGGTGTGGACTTGAAATGATCATCATTCATCATATTGTGTCAACCGGTGTTGGGTGTTAAATACATGTGGTGTGGACTTGAAATGATCATCATTCATCATATTGTGTCAACCGGTGTTGGGTGTTAAATACACGTGGTGTGGACTTGAAATGATCATCATTCATCATATTGTATCAACCCGTGTTGGGTGTTAAATACATGTGGTGTGGACTTGAAATGATCATCATTCATCATATTGTATCAACCCGTGTTGGGTGTTAAATACATGTGGTGTGGACTTGAAATGATCATCATTCATCATATTGTGTCAACCGGTGTTGGGTGTTAAATACATGTGGTGTGGACTTGAAATGATCATCATTCATCATATTGTATCAACCCGTGTTGGGTGTTACATACACGTGGTGTGGACTTGAAATGATCATCATTCATCATATTGTATCAACCCGTGTTGGGTGTTAAATACATGTGGTGTGGACTTGAAATGATCATCATTCATCATATTGTATCAACCCGTGTTGGGTGTTAAATACATGTGGTGTGGACTTGAAATGATCATCATTCATCATATTGTATCAACCCGTGTTGGGTGTTAAATACATGTGGTGTGGACTTGAAATGATCATCATTCATCATATTGTATCAACCCGTGTTGGGTGTTAAATACATGTGGTGTGGACTTGAAATGATCATCATTCATCATATTGTGTCAACCGGTGTTGGGTGTTAAATACATGTGGTGTGGACTTGAAATGATCATCATTCATCATATTGTATCAACCCGTGTTGGGTGTTACATACACGTGGTGTGGACTTGAAATGATCATCATTCATCATATTGTATCAATCGGTGTTGGGTGTTGAATACACGTGGTGTGGACTTGAAATGATCATCATTCATCATATTGTATCAACCCGTGTTGGGTGTTACATACACGTGGTGTGGAATTGAAATGATCATCATTCATCATATTGTAATCACCCGTGTTGGGTGTTAAATACACGTGGTGTGGACTTGAAATGATCATCATTCATCATATTGTGTCAACCGGTGTTGGGTGTTAAATACATGTGGTGTGGACTTGAAATGATCATCATTCATCATATTGTATCAACCGGTGTTGGGTGTTGAATACACGTGGTGTGGACTTGAAATGATCATCATTCATCATATTGTATCAACCCGTGTTGGGTGTTACATACACGTGGTGTGGACTTGAAATGATCATCATTCATCATATTGTATCAACCGGTGTTGGGTGTTGAATACACGTGGTGTGGACTTGAAATGATCATCATTCATCATATTGTATCAACCCGTGTTGGGTGTTAAATACACGTGGTGTGGACTTGAAATGATCATCATTCATCATATTGTATCAACCCGTGTTGGGTGTTACATACACGTGGTGTGGACTTGAAATGATCATCATTCATCATATTGTGTCAACCGGTGTTGGGTGTTGAATACACGTGGTGTGGACTTGAAATGATCATCATTCATCATATTGTATCAACCCGTGTTGGGTGTTAAATACACGTGGTGTGGACTTGAAATGATCATCATTCATCATATTGTATCAACCCGTGTTGGGTGTTAAATACACGTGGTGTGGACTTGAAATGATCATCATTCATCATATTGTATCAACCCGTGTTGGGTGTTGAATACACGTGGTGTGGACTTGAAATGATCATCATTCATCATATTGTATCAACCCGTGTTGGGTGTTAAATACATGTGGTGTGGACTTGAAATGATCATCATTCATCATATTGTATCAACCCGTGTTGGGTGTTGAATACACGTGGTGTGGACTTGAAATGATCATCATTCATCATATTGTATCAACCCGTGTTGGGTGTTACATACACGTGGTGTGGACTTGAAATGATCATCATTCATCATATTGTATCAACCCGTGTTGGGTGTTAAATACACGTGGTGTGGACTTGAAATGATCATCATTCATCATATTGTATCAACCCGTGTTGGGTGTTACATACACGTGGTGTGGACTTGAAATGATCATCATTCATCATATTGTATCAACCCGTGTTGGATGTTACATACACGTGGTGTGGACTTGAAATGATCATCATTCATCATATTGTATCAACCCGTGTTGGGTGTTAAATACACGTGGTGTGGACTTGAAATGATCATCATTCATCATATTGTGTCAACCGGTGTTGGGTGTTACATACATGTGAAGCCTACATGATTATGTTTACCACTAGTTTCTATGACCAGGACTATGTTAATCCAGTTATTTACAGTTTGTCCTTGAATGGGGAAGTTTTCTAGACATAGTTGGCTGACAAACAAAGGCCTGCCAGATCCTGTGTTCATTAGAAGTGAATAATCGGCATCATTACCTTGGTGGCCAGAGCCGCTGCTATGAGAAAGGTAACGCACTTCCCTTGGAAACACTTTGCTCTGTCGTAGGGCCCATGTTGAAGTGATATCTTGGCTTATCTTCTGTTGTGGAGCCCATGTTTGAAGTGATATCTTGGCTTATCTTCTGTTGTGGGGCCCATGTTGAAGTGATATCTTGGCTTATCTTCTGTTGTGGGGCCTGTGTTGAAGTGATATCTTGGCTTATCTTCTGTTGTGGGGCCTGTGTTGAAGTGATATCTTGGCTTATCTTCTGTTGTGGGACCTGTGTTGAAGTGATATCTTGGCTTATCTTCTGTTGTGGGGCCATGTTGAAGTGATATCTTGGCTTATCTTCTGTTGTGGGGCCCATGTTGAAGTGATATCTTGGCTTATCTTCTGTTGTGGAGCCCATGTTGAAGTGATATCTTGGCTTATCTTCTGTTGTGGGGCCTGTGTTGAAGTGATATCTTGGCTTATCTTCTGTTGTGGAGCCCATGTTGAAGTGATATCTTGGCTTATCTTCTGTTGTGGAGCCCATGTTGAAGTGATATCTTGGCTTATCTTCTGTTGTGGGGCCTGTGTTGAAGTGATATCTTGGCTTATCTTCTGTTGTGGGGCCTGTGTTGAAGTGATATCTTGGCTTATCTTCTGTTGTGGGGCCTGTGTTGAAGTGATCTCTTGGCTTATCTTCTGCACAGGTTGTCAAAAACACTGGAGGCACCAGGAACCCAGACTGTTTCCAGAAAGTTCCCAAGAAAGTGGCTGTTGCTGAACATGGTCAAATAGAGACAGTGGCTGTAGATACTGAAGGTATGTGCTCTACCAAGGGTCAGATAGAGGGCTGTAGATACTGAAGGTATGTGCTCTACCAAGGGTCAGATAGAGGGCTGTAGATACTGAAGGTATGTGCTCTACCAAGGGTCAGATAGAAATAGTGGCTGTAGATACTGAAGGTATGTGCTCTACCAAGGGTCAGATAGAGGGCTGTAGATACTGAAGGTATGTGCTCTACCAAGGGTCAGATAGAGGGCTGTAGATACTGAAGGTATGTGCTCTACCAAGGGTCAGATAGAGGGCTGTAGATACTGAAGGTATGTGCTCTACCAAGGGTCAGATAGAGGGCTGTAGATACTGAAGGTATGTGCTCTACCAAGGGTCAGATAGAGGGCTGTAGATACTGAAGGTATGTGCTCTACCAAGGGTCAGATAGAGGGCTGTAGATACTGAAGATATGTGCTCCTACCAAGGGTCAGATAGAGGGCTGTAGATACTGAAGGTATGTGCTCTACCAAGGGTCAGATAGAGGGCTGTAGATACTGAAGGTATGTGCTCTACCAAGGGTCAGATAGAGGGCTGTAGATACTGAAGGTATGTGCTCTACCAAGGGTCAGATAGAGGGCTGTAGATACTGAAGGTATGTGCTCTACCAAGGGTCAGATAGAGGGCTGTAGATACTGAAGGTATGTGCTCTACCAAGGGTCAGATAGAGGGCTGTAGATACTGAAGGTATGTGCTCTACCAAGGGTCAGATAGAGGGCTGTAGATACTGAAGGTATGTGCTCTACCAAGGGTCAGATAGAGGGCTGTAGATACTGAAGGTATGTGCTCTACCAAGGGTTGCATTCATTCACATGATATTTGAACGTTGCAGATATTCACATATCTGACTGGTACAGAGGTTCACATGACATCTCACTGTTGCAGGCATTCACATGACATCTCACTGTTGCAGGCATTCACATGACATCTCACTGTTGCAGATATTCACATGATATCACTTTT
>JACEFZ010020408.1:0-145000 GCA_014155875.1 Cepaea nemoralis
TCTGTATACTGCTTATGGAAATAGTGCAAAGCTTAAGACCACGACACAAAAAAAACACGCCACGGTCCGACATACACAGAGACAAAGATCAAGAGAGAAGAGGCCAGAGTATCCCACCGAACAATGAACAAATTTATGATGAAAACCAACCGCAAGAACGTATACGAAATAGATTGACGAGATCAGGACGAATCCACAGAACTTTAGCGGAAAAGACCACGTGTCAACCCCCTAGCGAACCCAGCACGCACACCCCTGTTGTTTAGACCCCTCCCTCTAATTCAATCCCCACCCCCACTGTGAGACTATTATGTATCTACACAGAAATTTATAACAGAAGTAAAAGGTTCCCTTAAGGCCAGAAAAGATCTGAACTATTAGCGCCTGTACAACTGAGGATCCCTCTCACTCATTATACTGTTGACAGTGTGCTGTTCGTCCGTCACCTAGATCTCTTCTTTCTTTATTTTTGTCAGTATGACCTATATCAGTTCAAGTAGTCCTTCAATTTTTGCAGACAAACAAACTTCAACAATAACTGTACATTACATCTGTTGGACAGGACATCTACATGACAGTTTCTTGACAAAAGTGGAACATACATTCACAAGGAATTGGTTTACACCACAAGTGTACAAGATAGACATCATGAGACACCTGACAACATCTATACAAGACTTTTCACAATATGTATAACCAACCACAGCACTTAAGACAGTCACCAGAGACAACACTTGACAGCAACTGTACAAGAAATTCACTGGGGACATGTACTTGAAACACTGGTTCAATCATACTGTTTATTGAGCTGATGGTGAGTCTAGTTAGTGATGACCATTGTTCATCCCATTTGTCATGTCAACACCTCAACAAGGTACATACAAAATGTACAAATATGCTAACATGCATGCAGATAACATGATACACCACCTCCCCTTTCTCCACCAACTAATAACTCTTATCCACCTCTCCTCTCTAAGTACCACCACATCATTCTGTTTCAGTATCAGTCTCTATCCTCATCCTTTTCCTCTTGGGAATTTAGGAAATCCTATCCATGGCAACTCAAGGAAGAAACTACTGTTCTGGGTCTGTTGAATCCTTTTATCATCAGCATGGATGTTGGACTAGCTCCAGTTAGCAGCTTTCCCAAAATAAGCTTCATGGCAGATTCATTCCTCTGGAAGACAAGAATTGGTAGGATGATATGATACTGTCTCTCACCGTTGACCAGACTGTCTGTGAATGCTGATACTGGGATACTTCAAAAGTTGAGGATAACACTCTCCCTGACATTGGGAGATGTATACTCGGTACATGCAAAACATGACTTGCTGAAGAAACCCAGAGATAGGAACAAAATCCAATATACTGCAGCCCCTCAGTCAGTCCAATCTCACCTACACTTCAAGTCACATTCTTCAACACTGTGAGCACCAGGCTGGAGATTAACCAAGATAAGTCCTAGCTAAACAATCCATTGCACCAGTCATTTCACAAGTTGTCTTGAATGGGGTTAACAACCAGACTGTTGTTTCTTTCTCAGATGATATTTGATTAATGATCATTGTAGTCTTCAGAACTATTTTTCTCTCTTATTTATATCCAGCTGTTTGAGAGCTGAGCTGAAAGTCTCTAGGAAATTCCCATGTTGTGGGTTCTAGAAGATTTCACTTATAGAGAGTTGGTTCTGGATTCTGGGACTACTGGTTAGTTTTCCCAGATGATATATGGATGCCTCTCCTCCATCCTCCTGTTCTCTGTGGATATATAGAATGGCACAACATCTCTTCACATGTGTTAAAAGATGATGTTATCATACATTAACATACACAGATGGAGATGGGGAAGGTTAGGGTTGATGATGTAGTGAATTTCACTCTGATGTACTGTGGTAATCACAAGACCATATGCTGAGACAGGGTAGCTTAACACAATTACAAGCATTTATGTGGTCTAAGTTCCACCATGTTTGAACCACAGTAGACCTGGGCACAAGGAGGACCAGACACAGTACAGCAATCATTGTGACATAGCAACATGGGACAGGCATTATGAAGGGAAATGGAAAATAGGCATTTACAACTGCAATATGCATTATGTATTAACTAATGGCATTTACCAAATTAGCCGACCAGACATCCATTCCTATGGCTGTGATGTCGGTGCATGAATGTCTTATTCCATATTCACACAGCAATGCCAGACCTCACCCCTTTTTCACCAGACTTGTCTCACAGATACATCATCATCATCATGTGCTCTTTCCCCACTGAGTAATGTCCACAGTAGGTAACAGAAGCTCAATTGCATAGCAATGGTTCACATATGCACCAAGCACATATGTGGAAAAACATGTTTAGTCCTTGTAAGTTTGCATGAGCCATACATTATATTCAGCCAACTAAAACACAGGTTCACACACCTATGGTTCTCTGAGGAACTAGTTTATATGAACCATCCAACAGTAGAGGTAACAGTGTAATACTTCAAAGAGAAATTATAGTAATTCTCTTGAGTTTATAGCAACCAGGCATCACATGGACTTAGCAATTCTGGCGTGCCATCACCGTCCTGTTTACATGTGGATATTTGAAGCATCTTTCTTTCTACTAATGTGAGAGGCTATTTATTAAATCACCAACTCACTCACTCCATCATTCTCTGCGTTTTACAAAGGAACTTGTACATGTTTCATCACTCATTCCCATTCAGACTGCCATTTGTTAACTCGCGAGAGCAAAGGTACAGTTGATTTTAAGAATAAGTCATCCTAGGCATGTAGAATGCACAAGGGGTTTTGGTTTGCGAATCTGCATGAGTGTACTACATTCCTCAAGCATACGCAACCAGTCACAACAAGGGATTGATATGCACTTGGAGTATACAGCGTGAAAGACGTGTCAAGGTTGAAGATGCAGTGTTCAGAATTCTGGCGCACAGAAGTTAGGTTTTCCACTTTCACATATTATTCATAAAATACTCATATTCTTCTCTTTCGTACATTAGGTTTAGCCACAACATTAAAGTATGTTTTAAAGTGGTACCTGTTGTCCAGAGAACAATATATTGAATCTACAAGGGCATTGTTGGGTCATCACATCACACTAGCGACCGCTCCTGGTGAAATTCCCGCTCCTACTAATTAGATTTTAAAATATGGCCCAGGAATAGCGTGGGCTCATTATTTATGAACCAATCAAAAGACAAGTGCATACCGCCGCCTCCCCCAACTCGTTCTGGAACCTTCGATCTAAGAATAGCCCTTATTTTGGGATGGTCCCCGTTAAGACTTAAAGTATATTTATGAAATGTGTCGGACTGGAAATGGGGATTCTGTTCCATCATGCTACATGGCCCCTCTCTTAGATCTTTCATAGGTATGACAGATGATCACAGAATCCACAGTTTCCAGATCCCTTAGGTGGCTTTGTCAATTACTCCCTGTCTCCCTTTACCCTACTAGAGTAGTACATTTGGAACTAAGTGATTTTTCTCCTTAAAAAAAAATCTGCCCCAACATTGCATCTGTTGATGAATTTGGTGGCAAACGCAAAGACCATGAAGTTAGCCCTGCATTATGTTCCTTTAAGTCACTGGGAGCCTCAGGAGTCCTGACTCCACTCATCTGTGAACTGCTCTTCTATTTACCTCTGACAGTGTTCCACTGCTGACATTCTTGCTACATTTCCTGTTGTGATAAATGATCTCTCTGAGTCACACCATCTCGTAATGCATGAATGTTCCATAGATATTCATTAAGTGAAGTAATGGCTTTGCAATTAAGCCAACTTCCAGATGACGTTTAGAGAGAATGGTTGCATTCCATGTATCTCTCAACATTTCACCTTATCAGAACTTCATTCTTCCATTCACCACTGGAAAATGATAATCCTGCGAGAGTGTAGTTAACTGAACACTTTCTCCAACAGTAATCTTGGCATTTGGAACTGGGTTAAAATTGTTGATCATCACCGGAGCAAATACAATCTCTTCCGGGTGAACTATAGCAGCCGCTGCAGAACTTGAGACTAAAATCTACTAGAGCAGATTTGGTTAGCGTTGGACACAGGGTCTACCTTTCCAATAAGCCTCTTGTGTTTGCAGATGGTAGCAATTTCCCATTATATTTCCTTTGACTTATTTCTGGAGTCTTACCATAGATTTAGAGGTGCTTGTCGGTTGAGATTCTCTCATTCCGTTATGCCTCTATTTTGATTTGTTGTGAGAAGTGACAGCATTTTCTCTCCTTAGTTGCTCTATTTTCTAACGTAGCAACCGAATTTTGTAGATGCAGCCAGACTGTGACATCTACTACTACTAATATAGAATTCCAGGTGGAGGTTCCAACTAGTTGTCTTCAGCCATGCTTTAGCTAAATGCTTGTGAGTGACTGGGAAGTATCCGTTTTTTCTCTCCCACATGAGCAAAACGTTTACCTTGGCGAATATAAGGCGTTTCTTCTCATCCATAGAGAAGTCCGTCATTATCACAGCTACCTTTGAAGGTGTGTGATTATGTGGGTTAGCTTCTTAGTTACCAATATTGACTGGAATTTTGGAAGCTATTTTACTGACTTTGAGGATAGGACTGGCCAGGTCCTGTGAATATACCTCGCATCTCAGTAATAATATAAGATTCCACTGCATAATGCATGGTTCTTATTATATAAAGAGTCGACTGCTGACTTGCAGGGATCTTTATCTTGAAAGTAGTCAGTTGTTTGAAACTGATCTTTCGTTAGTCCACTGAATCGTAGACAATGTGTATAGAGTGTCACTGCTGGAATTGCAGTGATCTCTACCATATAAGAGTTAACTGTTTAGAGACAGTAATCCTTATTACATTCCTACCATTTTTCCAGGCAGAAAGGTCTTCCCAATTGAGAATGAAAAAGGGGAATGACATCAGTTGTTCTCAACTTTGTCCGTCCTTTAATCTCCACCATTTTAAAGGCAGAAACGCTTTCTCAACGGAGGATACATTGACGTCCGACGTCGGAGACGGATCCTGTTATATCTCTTCATGAAATTTTCCAGGTTGTCCATGATGTGCTCCTAGTCGTATGATATGCCAATGACATCAGGTTGGTTATCCATCGTTTCCTGGACACATACTTTTGCGTACGCTCTCCACTTCCATATGAATGGCTAGGGGTCCAGTTATTTTGATGGCCTTCCTGGAGATTCAATGAGTTCACTCCTGGTGACGTGGATCCTAGTACACCAGAGAGATTACACCATCGAACAATAGACTAATGTCTTATAGACACCAGACTGTGGTCGGTTTTATATGACCGCCCATAACATCAGGTAGAATTTTCCCTTCATCTCGTCCATCACGTATCAAGTACGCTTAATAATACCACTACTTTTGATGGCAAGTGACTGAGTTGATAAGGATGTTTCTCCTGGAGATTTCAATTGTGTTCACTTTCTCAGCAGCTTGATCAGGGCTACCGACAGGGTTACACAACTGAAGAATAAACCCAGATGTCGAATCGACCCTGGACATTAGCCGGTACGAATACTGACTATCACCGAGAGAGATTATTATTGAGGTGTCTTAATGGTTGCCCAAATTTCCATCAGGGTTCACACTCTCTGCTCTCAGTGTTGCAAGCATGTTATGGGGAGAAGAGAATATAAAGAGTTCTTATTTCTATGTGATGTGGTGACATTAAAAATGTTGTAGTTACAACAATATTTCCCCTCTCTCACCCATGCCAGCAATTAAATTTTGGGATGGAGTAGGCCCCATATTATCTACTGGATCAAGTGTCCTAATTTCAGGGACAAAAACGAATTTCCCCCTGTAATAGCTGTCTCAGTTATATTTAAAATAATTTGTGTTCTCTGGTGTTTCAGGTACCTTAATTTTTGGATACATATATTGAACAACCAGCATGCACAAAATTATACAACATTATTGACAAGCCAATAATCAATTCATTCTGAGAAAAACAAATATCATGGATACAAGCAATTATGTTGACCCATAAGATATTTATACATCATCTTCAGTCTGCTACATTGAATTCCTAACTGATATATTAAAACAGTGATACATACAATATTATCACTATTAATGAAATCAAACCTTCTAGAGATTTATTGTGGGTTTACATGTCTGGACAGTTGCCCTCATATAAGAGACAGGGTCCATTAAACAACACCATAAAACCTTCAAGAATTGGGTCTGATTTGCGAGAGGTCACCCCGGATTTTAATACCAACATAGAGATCCCAAAAGTGAGTCTTATGCAGGGTATACCCAAAGTTTGTATCCCGTCATCAGGGCAACAGATATGTGAGCCTCTAGCAGGTTATTACCAGGGTTTAAATCCGAGACGAGTGTTCTTTTTCCCAGGGTTTATAGCCTGGAAAGAGCAACCAGTTATGTGACCAGGTTTTCCCAGGGTCTATATCCCGAAAAGAGCTACCCAGTTATGTGACATGTTTGGATGGAGTTGCCAGAGGACCTAGTTTATAGTGTTCTCTGGAGATATATCTTGAATAATAAATAACAAGATAAAGGATATGATTTAGCACGTTTTGTCTAGAGGTCACTCAAATGAGCTAATCATTCCCGCAATAGCCTTTTTGGAGAACCATTTTTCTTTGGCTCAACCCCCACTGTGAGACTATTATGTATCTACACAGAAATTTATAACAGAAGTAAAAGGTTCCCTTAAGGCCAGAAAAGATCTGAACTATTAGCGCCTGTACAACTGAGGATCCCTCTCACTCATTATACTGTTGACAGTGTGCTGTTCGTCCGTCACCTAGATCTCTTCTTTCTTTATTTTGTCAGTATGACCTATATCAGTTCAAGTAGTCCTTCAATTTTTGCAGACAAACAAACTTCAACAATAACTGTACATTACATCTGTTGGACAGGACATCTACATGACAGTTTCTTGACAAAAGTGGAACATACATTCACAAGGAATTGGTTTACACCACAAGTGTACAAGATAGACATCATGAGACACCTGACAACATCTATACAAGACTTTTCACAATATGTATAACCAACCACAGCACTTAAGACAGTCACCAGAGACAACACTTGACAGCAACTGTACAAGAAATTCACTGGGGACATGTACTTGAAACACTGGTTCAATCATACTGTTTATTGAGCTGATGGTGAGTCTAGTTAGTGATGACCATTGTTCATCCCATTTGTCATGTCAACACCTCAACAAGGTACATACAAAATGTACAAATATGCTAACATGCATGCAGATAACATGATACACCACCTCCCCTTTCTCCACCAACTAATAACTCTTATCCACCTCTCCTCTCTAAGTACCACCACATCATTCTGTTTCAGTATCAGTCTCTATCCTCATCCTTTTCCTCTTGGGAATTTAGGAAATCCTATCCATGGGCAACTCAAGGAAGAAACTACTGTTCTGGGTCTGTTGAATCCTTTTATCATCAGCATGGATGTTGGACTAGCTCCAGTTAGCAGCTTTCCCAAAATAAGCTTCATGGCAGATTCATTCCTCTGGAAGACAAGAATTGGTAGGATGATATGATACTGTCTCTCACCGTTGACCAGACTGTCTGTGAATGCTGATACTGGGATACTTCAAAAGTTGAGGATAACACTCTCCTGACATTGGGAGATGTATACTCGGTACATGCAAAACATGACTTGCTGAAGAAACCCAGAGATAGGAACAAAATCCAATATACTGCAGCCCCTCAGTCAGTCCAATCTCACCTACACTTCAAGTCACATTCTTCAACACTGTGAGCACCAGGCTGGAGATTAACCAAGATAAGTCCTAGCTAAACAATCCATTGCACCAGTCATTTCACAAGTTGTCTTGAATGGGGTTAACAACCAGACTTGTTGTTTCTTTCTCAGATGATATTTGATTAATGATCATTGTAGTCTTCAGAACTATTTTTCTCTCTTATTTATATCCAGCTGTTTGAGAGCTGAGCTGAAAGTCTCTAGGAAATTCCCATGTTGTGGGTTCTAGAAGATTTCACTTATAGAGAGTTGGTTCTGGATTCTGGGACTACTGGTTAGTTTTCCCAGATGATATATGGATGCCTCTCCTCCATCCTCCTGTTCTCTGTGGATATATAGAATGGCACAACATCTCTTCACATGTGTTAAAAGATGATGTTATCATACATTAACATACACAGATGGAGATGGGGAAGGTTAGGGTTGATGATGTAGTGAATTTCACTCTGATGTACTGTGGTAATCACAAGACCATATGCTGAGACAGGGTAGCTTAACACAATTACAAGCATTTATGTGGTCTAAGTTCCACCATGTTTGAACCACAGTAGACCTGGGCACAAGGAGGACCAGACACAGTACAGCAATCATTGTGACATAGCAACATGGGACAGGCATTATGAAGGGAAATGGAAAATAGGCATTTACAACTGCAATATGCATTATGTATTAACTAATGGCATTTACCAAATTAGCCGACCAGACATCCATTCCTATGGCTGTGATGTCGGTGCATGAATGTCTTATTCCATATTCACACAGCAATGCCAGACCTCACCCCTTTTTCACCAGACTTGTCTCACAGATACATCATCATCATCATGTGCTCTTTCCCCACTGAGTAATGTCCACAGTAGGTAACAGAAGCTCAATTGCATAGCAATGGTTCACATATGCACCAAGCACATATGTGGAAAAACATGTTTAGTCCTTGTAAGTTTGCATGAGCCATACATTATATTCAGCCAACTAAAACACAGGTTCACACACCTATGGTTCTCTGAGGAACTAGTTTATATGAACCATCCAACAGTAGAGGTAACAGTGTAATACTTCAAAGAGAAATTATAGTAATTCTCTTGAGTTTATAGCAACCAGGCATCACATGGACTTAGCAATTCTGGCGTGCCATCACCGTCCTGTTTACATGTGGATATTTGAAGCATCTTTCTTTCTACTAATGTGAGAGGCTATTTATTAAATCACCAACTCACTCACTCCATCATTCTCTGCGTTTTACAAAGGAACTTGTACATGTTTCATCACTCATTCCCATTCAGACTGCCATTTGTTAACTCGCGAGAGCAAAGGTACAGTTGATTTTAAGAATAAGTCATCCTAGGCATGTAGAATGCACAAGGGGTTTTGGTTTGCGAATCTGCATGAGTGTACTACATTCCTCAAGCATACGCAACCAGTCACAACAAGGGATTGATATGCACTTGGAGTATACAGCGTGAAAGACGTGTCAAGGTTGAAGATGCAGTGTTCAGAATTCTGGCGCACAGAAGTTAGGTTTTCCACTTTCACATATTATTCATAAAATACTCATATTCTTCTCTTTCGTACATTAGGTTTAGCCACAACATTAAAGTATGTTTTAAAGTGGTACCTGTTGTCCAGAGAACAATATATTGAATCTACAAGGGCATTGTTGGGTCATCACATCACACTAGCGACCGCTCCTGGTGAAATTCCCGCTCCTACTAATTAGATTTTAAAATATGGCCCAGGAATAGCGTGGGCTCATTATTTATGAACCAATCAAAAGACAAGTGCATACCGCCGCCTCCCCCAACTCGTTCTGGAACCTTCGATCTAAGAATAGCCCTTATTTTGGGATGGTCCCCGTTAAGACTTAAAGTATATTTATGAAATGTGTCGGACTGGAAATGGGGATTCTGTTCCATCATGCTACAAGAAGAGAGGAGTTGGATAACATAGTGATAACTGGAAAGATCAGTGGGCAAAAGAGTCAGATCAAGAGAAATGATGCTGGATGAAATCAGCGGTGGCATAACTTCAGCAGAGTTGAATCCAAACATCACACAAAGAGAATCTTCGCACAGTGCACAAACTCTGTAGCAACAACTAGGAAGCACGTGTGGGTGTTCCGAAACCTCATGCGTGGCGAAAGTGGTCATACCTTTACATATGTTTTTTGTTCGCGTATCCTTTACAGGACATCGCTGTCAACATCAGCATCTTTCAGCTGATTGTTGATTTTTTTGGCAAGATTACGCTCAGTAGTTTGCCATTGCTATCTTTACATATGCGAACAAGTAAATCCACCGTCTGAGTGATGCAACCCAATGCTATTATCTCGTAACCCTTCAATATTGTTGTTCAGAATGTAAAGATTGTCAAGCACGCGACATCACGGTGCAGACGAACACTGTGACGTCATAAGGACAGTTTAAAGATGGCCGCCCCACTTTTGACATGCATCAAAGAGGAGCAACGTTTTGTTATCCGGTTTTTGATCAGTGAAGGAGTGAAACCTATAGAAATCCATCGGAGAATGAAGGTCCAGTATGGTGACGCATGCCTGTCAGTCCAGCAAGTATTTGAGTGGAGTTGGAATTTCAAAACGGCCTGACTTCTGTGACAGACTGTTCACGCCCGGGTCAGGCACACCGAGTAATGACCCTACACCCGACATTTTCTACAGAAATCCAGCACATTAACGGCGCTAGAGGACTTTAATTGAATGCAGTGGTGACTACATCGGAAAATGATACATTTTTCTTTACTTTTTCAGAATATATTCATCCCATTACACCCCCTCCCCCAATTAAGGTTTTAATTTGAAGCCCACTCGTATTTATATCCTCTTGGTATCAGAAGCATGTATCAGCGTCATGACATGAAATCCGTTATTCTTGCGGTGATTCCAACACGTTCCGCATTTTGTATTACAGGAAACGATATTAACAACTCAACAAAAATGCTGGCGAGTAAACACATGCACAGCAAGATACGCCAGATTATACACACAAACACGCCACTTCAAACAGTCATAACATCCATATTTAACCCATCCGATACATAAACGATTCAGCATGTTGACAAACGAGAATATCTGACTCCGACGGGTTTCCGTACCTGCAATTCCCTCTCTCAGTGTCTGGAACCATTCATATTTTGAATGCGGCCAGTCCTGTAAGGCCAAGTCAGCGAGTTGTAAAAGTGTTTAGCTGTCTGCTTCATAACCGTGTGGCTGAAATCAAGTGTTTTGCCAATTTCCTTTTGTATGATAGTTGTAGATCGGTTAGCTATATCTATTTCAATATATAGTTGTTGAAAGGTCAGTTATTTCTACTTCAATATAATCGTTGTAGATATGTCAGTTATATCTACTTCAATAGATAATTGTTGAAAGGTCAGTTAAATCTATTTCAATAGATAGTTGTTGAAAGGTCACTTATGTATTCTTCAATATATCTTTGTAGATAGGTTATTTAGATCTACCTCAATAGATAGTTGTAAATAGGTTAGCTATATCTAATTCAATAGATAGTTGTAGATAGGTTATCTATATCTAATTCAATAGATAGTTGTAGATATGTTAGCTATATCTACTTCAATAGGTAGTTGTATATAGTTTAGTTACATCTACCTTAGTAGATAGTTGTGGATAGTTTAGTTATATCTACTTCTATAGATAGCTGCAGATAGCAACTTCGGTAGATAGCTGGTGACAGGTCAGTTATATCTACTTCAGTATGTAGTTATAGATATGTTAGCTATATCTACTTCAATAGGTAGTTGTAAATAGTTTAGTTACATCTACCTTAATAGATAGTTGTGGATAGGTTTTCTATATCTACTTCTATAGATAGATGTAGATAGTAACTTCAGTAGATAGCTGGTGACAGGTTAATTATATCTACTTCAGTATATATTTAAAGATAGGTTAGCTATATCTACTTTAATGGATAGTTGTGTATAGTTTAGTTATGTCTATTTCAATAGATGGTTGTAGATAGGTCAATTATATCTACTTCATTAGATAGTTGTTGATATGTCAGTTATATCTACTTCAATGAATAGTTGTAGGAAGGTTAGTTATATCTACTTCAATAGATAGATTTAGATAGTTAAATTTATATCTACTTTAAGTGTTTTCTGTAAATGGCAACTGCTTTCGGAATCTTTGATTTGAGTTTTAGAATACTTTTTGTGTAAATAATACATTAGATAACAGAGATTAGATTGTATTTCTGAGCTATTTACATGCATCTTGTGCCAGTTTACGGATGGCTGTAAATATTATGACTGTGATATTTAAACAGTGTTATATTGCATGGCGTTGCTATCAACGCAGGTTGATTTTCTAGACAAATTCTAGTCAGTAGTTTGCCATTGCTTAATGCAATGTGTAAGGAGTTGAAAATAATAAGCAAGTATACATATTCTATTAAGAAAAGATATAACTTTAAAAGTAAGATCATATCATTTCACCAATAGTTGTTAAGATATTTACAATTTTAAAAAAAATATGCAAATATAAAATTTAAAATATAGACACAACGGAGAATTCAACATTGGAAGGGGCACAGAAAAGAGATAAACCATTTCTGTATTTAGCTAGATTTTCTAGATTTGAATCTCAGCCATGGATTTGAACTTCTGTTTTGTGTTTCACAACAGACCGAGTCTAGCAGCTGACGCTTAAAAAATCTGGACACACTATCACGTGACCACAATGTTTACGGTTGCATTTACAAACAGACGCACCTCATGTGGATTATGGCACCTGTAAGGAGGATTCACACATTTATGCAGGTATGTGAGCAGTTTATGTAAGCACATAGCAGATATGTGAGTACTTTGTTTGTGTCTTTACTGGGTGGATGCGCGCTTCCAGGACAACTGTTGTTTACAGAATAGATTTTAAAAAAACCTCCACGCATTTAGAATATGTCTTTCTTTTCTTCTTTCTGTGAGCTTTCTTCAGCGTAATTTACTGAGCCTTTACAGAGGTCGCCGTCTCCGTGGCGAAGGTGTTAAGGACGCTGTTCGTAATTCCGCATACCGCGTTCGAAACACAGCTGTTGGAGATTTGGCAGCAGACCGCCGTACATTGGTATTTTATGAAATGGTATGGGTGCCGGTCGTTCAGAAAGCAATGGCAAACTACTGAACGTAAACTTGCCCAGGAATCACGAACAGCCGAAGATATGCTGGTGTTGACTGCTATGCCCGGTAAAGGATATGCAACTAATTAACTACAGATGTCATCGTGGCCGAGAGATGTAATACACTGGCGCTGAAAGGTTCTGGGTAGTGGGTTCATCCCACACGCTGGTCACTTGGACTTAGCCGCTTACTTCCCGTTCAGAAAGCAATGGCAAACTACTGAATGTAAAACTCGCCTAGAACATCAACATGGGGTTGATCGTCACGTCCTGCAAAGGTCACGCAACATTAAATACTGTTGCTTCCCGGGAAGGTTAACGCGGTCAACAAATGCACGCAGAAGTCGGATGTGTCGGCTTAACTGCGCAAGAACGTAGCTCTGCTGTAAACAGGCAGAACGCAGTCACATCCGAAAAAACTTTCCGGATGAACGCAGAAGAAGAAGAAAAAGAAGAAGGAGAAGAAGAAGAAGAAGAAATACTGTTGTGCGGGAGCAGTGTTGGTGCAGTGGTTAGACGCTAGCCTGGTGGCCCGCTGGCCATGGGTTCGAATTTGTATAGAGCCGATGTTTAAAATTGATCTGATCGATCCAGGCTAGACTGGGTACCAGGAAATGTTGTGGGGAGTGAAGGCGGCGGAGTGACACTGGCCACGTCATACCCCCCCCCCCCCCCCGTGCCAATTGGTCTATAAAAATATGCGTCTAGTAGGATATGGCCAATACGCGTCGACGAACGAACGAACGAACGATCTTTATTTTCAAAGGGTTAAGAATTGGGCACGCAGGCCGACTGACATTCTGCCCTTCATCTCTAATTCCTCTCATACATTATTTCATTCAATATCACTTATGAAGCTATTCTTAGACAACAAAAGAACAATAAGCATTAATACGCATGCAACATAATCTCATATGATACATGACTCATTGGGGCAATGTTTACCATGGGCATGATAAATATCTAAGGAAGGTGTAAGGTGCCATATATGTGCCCAAAACATTACCCGGTACCCATTCCAAGCTGGATCGACCAGCGTTAGTTGAGTTGAGCTGAGTCCACAACCATCATCATCATCATCATCATCATCATCATCATCATCATCATCATCATCATCATCATGTGCCATGCCGATAAGCGTGGTCAGTCATGTTTCGCCATCTCACCCGATCACCAGAGTCGTGTATCAGCTCAGTGTTCGTGTCTGGATCATACAACGTGGCTAAGCCATCCAAGTATTTACTTTTCAGATCTCCCCTTGTTCTCTTCCCCTCGATCTTGCCAGTTGTCATCAAGTTCTCCAATTTATTGTTTTTCTCATAGAGTGATAAAAAAATTGAATGCTCATTGTCCGCACTTCACATCCATACAAAACCGACATCACATCATTCGGGACATTCTCATACGAGCTCCGTCCTCACCTTTAACAGCCAGCGAAGAGTCTCACCAATAGCAATCTGATTATATGTTAGTCGAGTCTTTCTTTAGAGTCCAGAGTGTCTGCCAGATCCAACACACCAGAATACACATGAAATGGTCCTTTGCATTACTGCATACTTTTACACAATCTTGAAACAAGAACAATAAGCAGACAAGCTGAGAAACATCTCATTGCAGTGGAAATGTGGTTTCTGAGGGCAATGCAAACAATACCATGGACAGACAGAAGAACCAATGAGCCGATACTTCAAGAAATAATTTTTTTTTAGCGTTCGTTCTCTTTGAACTCAATGCGCATTACACGGAAGTGAGGAATCAAAGCAGCCATGTGCAGCACGTGGCGATTCCTTGGGTGAGCCCAGTACCAGAGCATCATGTGGCTGATCTGCAAATATGGAAGCCTCCTTGGATGGCGGATAATGCCCATGGACTGCCCCTGCCTTCCTTTGAGGGCTGACCGTGAAGTCTTCGACCGTTCTAACTTGACCAGCTGGGTTGTGGACGGCACCACAAAAGTGAGAGTCCCCCAGGAATGCTAACCTGATTAAAAAACGCACGCAAAAGTCGAATGTGTTGGCCTAAGGGTTTTGGCCCATGGGTGCATAACGAGAAAAAAAAAACACTCCGGATGAACGCAGAAGAAGAAGAACAAGAAGAAGAAGAAGAAGAAGAAGAAGAAGAAGAAGAAGAAGAAGAAGAAGAACTAGAACTCAAGCGTAGTTCATACATGTGCTACTTCTAGTGCAAAGGACTGACTTTTGCATGTAGGTTAGCTTTAAATATTACCAGTGTCCCTCGCCATCAGGCGAACTAGCTCCGACTTCAGAGGTACTTGTTATTTACGTCCCCAAGTCAAGGGCGAGAAGTCAGCATTTTAGTCAACTGACCTGTGTAGGGGGTTGAACCCGCTGCCCCAGCATCTGCACACCGGACGTTTAAGATCGAACGCTCTTATCTGTTCTGCCATGCTGATCTCCAAAAAAACAATAGAATCCATAAACTGAATAGAAAATTAAAGTAGACGGATGTTTGTGTGTGCACTTTATGTGGAAAATTAAACTAAAAAACTTACTGACAATTGTCAAATTTGATCAGAAACGAACAAGGGGAAGAAAAAAACAACATCATTAATTCCCCGATGGCTTCCCCACATGGCAAAATCGGGACAAGAACACAGGTCTGGTCCAAATTGAAAGAAAGGAAGGAAGGAAGGAAGGAAGAAAGAAAGAAATGAAGGAAGCAAGCAAGAAAGAAAGAAAACAAGAAAGGAAGCAAGCAAGCAAGAAAGACAGAAAGAAAGAAAGAAAGAAAGAAAGCAAGAAAGCAAGACAGAGACAGACAGACAGACAGACAGACAGACAGACAGACAGACAGACAGAGGTCTATTCATAAAGACATATGATTACCCACGCCAGGGCACGACTTGACTTTGATGATCTTGTGAGATACCGAACAATGACCACCCGCATTTATCAGCATGGCACACGATAATGATTGCCAGAGGATCGTCATTACGTGCCAAGCCGCGAGGCGCAGGCGATCATGTTCCTCCACAAACATATGTACTCTATGTTCGTGATAAGGTCAAGCGCTGTTGTTTTCCTGGCTACTCCGCCCACCCAACCAGCATGGTCTCCGTGGCCTTCATATTCCGCCATCTTTCAGGTTGTGGCAATTGTCTCAAGGGCTTAGTTTCTCATAATTTGACAGCAGCATGACGAATGTCCTGTCCTGGCGTGGGTAGTCATCTGTCTGTGTGAATAGACCTCTGACGTCTTTCTTTCTTTCTTTCTTTCTTTCTTTCTTTCTTTCTTTCTTTCTTTCTTTCTTTATTTCTTTCTTTCTTTCTTTCCCCTTTCTTTCCTCTGTTGTAGCATAGGACCGCATCCAGCGAACTGGTTGAATTTAACAGCTAACGTTCTCTATGGAATGTTCTAGCCAGTTCCACGCCAACCCTTTTTAGTCGCCTTTTACGACATACTTGATAGTTTATAAAAATCTTTGTGTCAGGTCTTAGTCAGATATGACTGAGCTACCGTATAACAGTAGACGGTACTACCTGCTTTCTGTTAGCGCCGAACATTGGGCGGCGCTTACCAAACCCGACACCCCACATTGTGCCAACGGCTTCGGGCGGAAGAGCGCAATTGGGAGGGTACAAGCCTTACCCTGGTGCGAGGAAATGCAACCTAAAGACAGTGTCATGGCAGGGCAGACCAGGCCCTAAGCCTTGGTTGGCGGCTGGTCTAGGATCGAAGCTCCGACAGGCGGACAATTAGAGCATTGCTTTGCTAATCCGGCAGCTTCTGCAGCTTGTCTTGTTCCAGATGTAGAGGTGTTACCTTTCGTCTGGAGTGAACTAGGCAGTCCGAGAGAGGGATCATGCTGCATGGGCAACACATGATCTCTATATTTTAGCTCAGGCTTTGTGCTATGGAGAGGCAATAACTCCATCCCTTACAAACTATCGTCTGTCAAGACGGCAAGGTGCCAATGATATAATAATCAATTGTGCCAAAGCAATTTCCTGTCACGTGATAGCTCCGTGACATTGTGTAAACCTGAGAGCAAGGAGGAAGGGGTGGCCAGTCGAACCCGCCCCTGACCATGCTCATAAGATGACCAACGTAACCCCTTATCAACTTCGCTAGCTCGCCGATAGAGTGTAACTATTCTTTGCTTCCCTTAAGGGCTTCGGTAACACACGGGCCTCGGCAACACATGGGCCTCGGCAACACACTTGCCTCGGCAACACATGGGCCTCGGTAACATACGGGCCTCGGTAACATACGGGCCTCGGTAACATACGGGCCTCGGTAACACACGGGCCTCGGTAACACAAGGGCTTCGGTAACATAAGGGCTTCGGTAACACAAGGGCATCTTGCATTCTTTGGATACTTCTCTTTCGAGCTGTCCAGAGAATCGTGCTGGAGTATTTCTGACAGACAGAACCCATGCCCCGTGTCTGTCTTCCCCTGCCTTTATTGTGTTGCTAACCTCAACTGTCTTAGCTTTCTGTGTATATGGAGCTAATACCAGCGCACTGTAAGACACAGTAGTACGCAAGTTTACTTGTCACCATATTGGTTCGGGAGTTGTTACACGCAGCATGACGGATAACAGAGAATCGTGAACACAGTTGGAGAGAGAGAGAGAGAGAGAAAGAGAGAGAGAGAGAGAGAGAGAGAGAGAGAGAGAGAGAGAGAGAGAGAGAGAGAGAGAGGATGGATGTTAAGGAAGAACACAAGCAAGTCAGGTATCGATAATCTGCTAGGGTATGTGAAGTGTAAGAACCACCACATGTTGTAGGCCTGAATGCGCGTAGGAACGGACGGCCATGCGTTCACTCTGTTAGCGGACGACGAGCACAGGCGTTGAATTCTAGCGCGACCGCACTCGTGACACGATCAACGTAGCTTCCTGACAATTCCACTAACACACCCGCTAGTATAGACGACAACACACACACACACACACACACACTCGCACACACACACGCACACGAACGCGCTGTACAGCAGTCACCAGCCGGGAGTTCGGTCCTGGAATTAAACGCCTCTAGAGATATACGACTGGCTTACGGATCACGTGACTCCAGGGTCCATCCATCTCTCATCAAAATGGGCACCAGAAATGTTCTGGGAAGGTAAATACAGCTTGTATGCTTGCTTGCTTGTGTTCGCTGGCTGTGATCTCCATCGTGAAATCACATATGTCGGATGAAGACATCCTGTTGTCCAACATCAGTGTGGTGTCATACAGGACCTGAGGTTTGCGTGAGTATCCGTTGTCCCATGTCTGACTTATTGGTGTGCAGACTGGTGGTTCCTCGCCGTACAGGCAGACACACTCCGACTTCGGAGGAATCAACGATCCTACTGACTTCAGCCAGGACCCTGAAGGGACCTGTTGCCCAGGACGCTCGGCGAGGACGCGTCAATAGGTCTTGGCCAGTATAGAACCCAGCCCTGGTACCTTGGAAACACCTCTGCATCCCTACAGCCTGTATGATACTGACAACATCGTAGGTCAGTTGAGCTGGACTGATGGAGCCAGCATTGTGTCCCTTATTTCTTGGCGTGTGGGTATTTCGAGCTTGCCGGCCTTACCGGTGGACAAATGGAGCTAGCACTGCCTCCCTTATTTCTTGGCGGGTGTTTAATTCGAGCTTGCCGGCCTTACCGGTGGACAAATGGAGCTAGCACTGTCTCCCTTATTTCTTGGCGTGTAGGTATTTCGAGCTTGCCTGCCTTACCGGTGGACATGTGGTCTTGGGTTTGATCTGCAACATGGCGGTTAAAAATTGATCTGTCTCTCACATGACCAAGCTTTAAATACGTACCATGAACTATTTGTGGAAGTACAGGCGGATGACGTGATACTTTATTACATCACCCTCTGAACTTGAACACTATCCAAATCACACTTACGCACAATTAACCCCTGTGGGATGAGATGCTTGAGGACAGCTGTCAACTTAACTATCCGAGACCGAATAAGAAATTATGTTATCAGACAGACAGTGGGCTCAACACCTTGTGCCACATATATTGAAAGACAGAAGATCAAACAGTTCAGCCATCTCGTTAGAATGTAACACCGTCAACTACCAGCACTGGCGCTACATCAAAGACGATTTGATGAGAGAGTAAGTGAACATTCGAGAAGGAAATGGCTTGACGACATCAAAGACATTGTACAATCAAACCAGTGCCACTCATCGGGCGCTGGGGCGTCAACTATTCCTTCCCACGACGCTTGACGGCAAAACTGGAAGAAGATGACGACGAACTTAACATTTAAAGAACGTATACATCGCATATCCTTTACGGGACGTCGCAGTCAGTCAACACCAGCATTGTTTTCGCTGTTGTAATCTCTTAGCAAGTTTACGTTCAGTTTGCCATTGCTTTCTGAAATTAAAGTATACGGTATGAAGAAAGGAAAAGATTCACTCGAACAGTGCTCTTAGGTCACGTGGTTAAAAGATCAGCATTGGACGATGTAGCGAAGGCAGGAAAGATCTGAGATAGAGAAGTCAGGGGCAGACCTCAGACTAGGGCATGGATGAATAACATCAATGGATTGATCCAGAACACTAGGGAGCGAGATCTGTGGGGCACCTACGTCATTATGCCTGGCATGTGTTGATGATGATGATGATGATGATGATGATGATGATGATGATGATGATGATGATGATGATGATGATGATGATGATGATGCAATGATTGTTTACATTTACGTGACATTGTTATAGAGTTGTGTATACAGTGGAACAGTTCAGGTTTGATTTGGTTGTGCTTTCGATGAATTTTCTGACTGCACACGTGTGAATAGAAATGTGCGCTCACCTCCTTACTGAGATCAGTCAAGGAACAAGAACCAGACTAGGAAAACGAATCACACGAGGAAGCTAGGTCAGCATGGCCGAATGGATAAAAACGCGTGTCCTTAAAAATCCGGTGTGTTGATGCCGAGGTAAGCGGTTCAACCCCTACATCGCACAGTTAGACTAACATTTTCACCTATCGTCTTTGACTTTGGGACGTGAATTACAAGTACCTCTGAAGCCGGAGTGGGCTCGCCTGCTGGCAAGGATAATGTTAATAGGGAAAGCTAATCCACACGCACAATTCAGTCCAGCATTACTAGAAGTAGGTGTATGGACTACGCTTGAGTTCAAAGCGAGCGAGCGCAAAAGAACGCAGGAAGGAAAATCAAACCGAGCGAGAGATCATGATGCATGGGCAACACATGCAATGTGTGTTATGGGGAGGTATGATTCTATTATACAAACTATTGTCTGTCAAGACGGCAAGGTGCCATTCAGTTGTACGGGACATAACATAGATAGTAAACATGGTGAGTTGAGTTGAGCCAAGAACCTAATTCACAGCACTCGGGGCATTTCCATACTAGCCCGACCTAATCTGCAACATCCAGCGAAATGTGTTGGTACCAGGAGCAGTGGTAAACATGTTTACTGTCGTAGTTAGTCGTAGAACGCTATTGTAAATGCGTATTAATGGAAGAGTAAATGCAGATTGACCGAAACCCAGTTGCTGGTACAGGGATTGGCCAACAGGGAGCGCTGAATGGGAGGCGTAAAAATTGATTCACGACAATTCCCGCGCAGATGATTAAGTCGTCTACACGGATGGCTCTGTGCTTAGAGGCTAAAGAAGTGCCTGAATGTTCATAGAGAAAGTTAGTGCAGGAGAGCCTGGAATATGATACCACAACATCTAGTCTGCTAATGGATTGGAGATAGTCACTGCTGATTTCCGCTGGCTGGTGGACAAACAGCTCACCTTATAATTGATCATGCTGAGAAGGGTGAAGATAGGCACGTTTCGTGCAGAGTAGCATGCCTCAATAAAATAATCAAAGTTAGGGAGCACATGTTGTATCTATCCCCCAAGGATACGCTAGTGTGATGGAAAACGAGCAGGCGGACAGATTGGCTGGGTCTACACTGTTGGGTGGGTATTATGCACGGTAAGGCAGATGTGGTCGTGGTCCCTTGGAATCGTGTGTATAGTCTGAAAGAACATAAATCATTATAGCCAACAGATCCTGGTGCGGCTGGGGGTGACTAGGAGATCTTACCGACACTCAATACTCCAAGGAAAGTCTAATCAGACACATAATCAGACCGCAGCTAGTATCATTAATACTGTAACTCTTCCCTGGTTGTTGAAGATAAGATGTGTGAAAATACCCGAGTGCTGTGATATGACTCCGTGACTCAACTCAACATATAGTAGTCAGAATTCTGTCCTTTTCAGGACCACCCAATCAACCCCAACATTAATTGGCTGTTTGTAATCTTTCTTGGCAATTTCAAGTTGGCTATCTGAGCATCAACGCTCAGTTTAGTTTAGTTTAGTTTAGTCGACGGATCAACATCACGGCACACGGGTTTAACCCATAAGTGCTCCGTTTTCCTCCTAACTCAAACCTGAGTCTGGAGAAACTCAGCTCAATGCACGAACTCCGTTGCATCGGCGAGGATCCTGAAATACTTGGGTAGATTTTTAACTCGAAATTTTGCCCGGGCAACGCCGTTAGGCTACTCTTTTTCGATTTCCAACTGCCAAGGGATTGTTTACGTGCGCAACAATACACACGGGCGTCCGATCTCACTACCCAAAGATCAGGTGAAATTTTATTACTGGAAGTCCAGGTGGATTTTTTAAATAAATCCCGCTCCTCACCGGGGCCTGAACCCGGGACCTCCAGCACTCGAGGCGGACACCATACCTCGAGACCACATACCATTGTTAAAAACCAACGCCAGGCGGGTCTGGTTTCAAATCGTCTGCTGCTGACGTCAAACTCCCAATGTCGGGATTATTAAACCGCATCCACCACCCCTAGGCTACAGGAGACCCTCCTCCTGGAACGTCAAGCATTCTTTGTCCACTTTGTCAAAGAACATTTCGAGCCAAATTAGACCTTCAAACTTTCAACCCCACTGGATGAAATGAATGGTCATCATCATTCTTGATGGGCAAACACCATATACGCTGACAAAACGAAGACATCAATCCGATTAATATTAACACAGCATGGAGCAGGTAAATAGCCCAACAGCTGTAATCGTAGGCATTAATATTGTAATCTTCCGATGAAGATTCTTTCATTAAGATATTCGAGGTCACCATCCGATTAGTGCTCTGAATAAACGGATTATACGCTCTATTGATTGTTATTCTTGTTGTTTGTTAACTTCTTAAAGAGAAGCTTTATCTTGTAAGCCCAGTACATTGGCGTTCAGATCATCATCATCATCTTTCTCTTTTACCGTCAAGCGCCGTGGGGAGGAATAGTTGACGTTGCAGCGCCCGATGAGTGGCACTGGATAGTGCCATTCCGTGTGATTGTGCAATGTCTTTGATGTAGTCTGTCCAGTTCTTCTCGGACGCCCCCTTGCTCTGGTATCATCATCTTTGGTGTAGCCCCAGTGCTGGTAACTGATGGTGTTGCATTTTAACTAGATGGCTGAACCTTTCGAGCACGTGTGCTTGAATGTGCGACACAAAGTGGTGATCCCACTGCCTTTCCGATAACATCAGTTGTCACTCGGTCTCGGATAGGTAAGTTAGCAGCTCTTCTTGTGCGTCTAATCTCGCAGGTGTTGATTTTGCGTAAGTGTGATGTGGATAATGTACATATTTGACATTGGTAGCCATGGGTTGGTCATCAGAGTCCTGAAGAGAGCTTGCCTCTACCTGAGAAAGGTTGTTGTATAGATTTATTTCCCGACCCGATTCCAAAGTACCATCTCTGATGGGATTGTGTTGTAGAACTCTTCTCCCTCGCTCCAAGTTCAGAAATCAGCGGTGTGTGGACGGCCGGCACTGGAGTTTAATACCTGCGGAGAGGTATGTTAGGATGTGGCCAGGTCATGGTTTGGGATACCGCCAAGGGAGTGGCTGAGGTAGGGTCTGGGTTAGTCATGTTTCTTCCACGGGCTTGAGGTACTTCGTTGTCAACAGACTCCAGTCCGACAACCAGAGGGCTGCTGTTTGATTAGGGGACTGGAATCATATTATGCAGTGATAAATATTTAAAAGTATGAATGTTCGGGTATTTGTGTGAATGTTCGGGTCTTTGAAAGCGTGTTCGGGTCTTTGTATGAATGTTCGTTTCTTTGAATGAGTGTTCGGATCTTTGTGTGAATGTTCGGATCTTTATGTTGATGATCAGGTCTTTGTGTGAGTGTTAGGGTCTTAGTATGAATGTTCGGATCTTTGTATGAATGTTCGGATCTTTGTATGAATGTTCGGATCTTTGCATGAATGTTCGGGCCTATGTATGAGTGTTCGGATCTTTGTATGAGTGTTAGGATATTTGTATGAATGTTCGGATCTTTGTGTGAATGTTCGGATCTTTATGTTGATGATCAGGTCTTTGTTTGAGTGTTTGGGTCTTAGTATGAATGTTCGGATCTTTGTATGAATGTTCGGATCTTTGTATGAATGTTCGAATCTTTGTATGAATTTTCGGCCCTTTGTATGAGTGTTCGGGTCTTTGTATGAATGTTCGAGTCTTTGTATGAGTGTTTGAATCCTTGTATGAGTGTTCGGGTCTTTGTCTTTGTATGAGTGTTCGAAGCTTTGCGAATTATGGATTTCGGTGGCTTTAATATATAATGGAGGCTAAAACAGTTAAAGACATTGTTCGTAGAGGACTTTTGTGGTGACATTCTGGCGGTGGCATTTTGCACAGTGTGCCTTAGCGGGCCGTTGTTTGGCGAGACTCCTGTCTTTTCCACTTTTCACATACGGCAGTGAGGAACATTTTATGTGATATTCACTGGCACGGGAACGGAGCATAATGGGGACAACCCTTTGCTGTGATGTTGGAACCGCGACTAATGACTAATTAATGACTAATTAGAAAATGCGAAGCTTTGTTGATTTTTGTGTGCGCATTACATGACAATCCTGAGGTGTAATGAAAAGTGACGTTCCATTAATCATCCTTTTGTTCTTTCATTAACATTTGGAAAGCTAGTGATGAGTACTGTCCTTGTGTTACCTTTTGCTTGTTTGTCTGGGTCCGCGGTCGTGTCGGATAACGTTTGCTTAAGAGCATTCTGAACTCCCCCTTAAAAATTCGTGGTCCATTAGCCATGGTGACGCTAAACAGAAAAACAACCACTTCAGAACGCGGTGATCTAGAAATGTCGATTTACGTAACACTGAAAGCAGGAGAATGAAACAGCTTTACCAGTAAAATAGGATTTCTCTTTCTGCTTGAGTTAATTAAGTTCACCCCAAAACACCGAAATCTAATTCAGGTGAAGCTGGCAAAATGCACATGTTGACTGCAGGTTTAACGAAGCTCTTAACACCTCTTCAACTTTCTAGAACAAAAGGCAAAGTTGCCAGCTTCAGTGCCATCATGGCGTGTTGGGGTTATGTTTCAAGGACCAGACTGTTTTAACCCAACGGCACTAGAAGGAGGGTGTCAGTATCACGGCTGACGCTTTAGCACGCGTTACATTTATTTTTCTAATGGCAGTGGAAATGCGGTATGTAAAGAAAATGCAAAGACTGCCATAGACACAGAGAAAAAACAAATGAGCAAGTTCTACAAGAAACAAATGAAAACCGTAAACCGACTAGAGCAATTTGACGTACGAGAGGAAGTTAACAAGTAAGCCACATAGCACGCAGTTCTATGCGGCCGGTTTGGGAGGACTGATAAAACGATGGGATACGTGCATCAATGTTGGTGGAAATTATGTTGAGAAATAAAGGGACAATGTGTGTATACAAATAAACTGGTTTCAAGTTGTTATCATACTTCGTTATTTTTCTACAACCATGTGTGACTTACACTCGTAGATAGTCTAGGTTGTTTGGGCACTTTATGAGCAGAGTTCAACTTTAAGAACTTGATTGAGAGGAAAAGAACTAGGAGAAAGCAGAGAAGTAAATATCTCTATAGCTTGGCCACATTGCATGGTCGAGATAAAAACACAGAGCTGATCCATTAAATTTAGTGATCGTGAGAGATGGCGAAACATAACCGCCCATTCTTCTCGGCATGGCACGTGATGATAATGAAGTTTACGGTTTGGGTTGTATGAGGCTGGGTCGACCCCGCTGCCATATAGTAAAAAAATCGTGGGGATTTAAACCCAGGACCGCTTGGTTGGCAGGCGAATGCTCAAGCCGATACGGTACAATTCTTGCATAAGGGTCAGTGAGGAAGTAAACACCATTGTACACGTCTCAAGGCCCTTTGGAATTTGTTGCTAGACTCATCTTTTTTATTGACCAGCCATCACTCGTGGCTGATGTGGTCAGTACCACAGCCGGGCGCCTTTACTCACCAAGACATTTTGAGGTACCCTTTTTAAACTAGGTCGACCTGGGAGTCCAGGACAGTGTAACAAATTCGAACCCACCTCAGTACGGATCCAACCCCCGACCCTTAGTGACGCAGACGGTCGTCTAGCCACTAGGTTGCCGTCGCTGCGAGGGTTAGTGAATGCAGTTTCATAGTCCCACGAGATACCGGGTCGACGGTTCGAAATCCGCCGTAGTCTTCGAAAAAAACAGCAACATGTGTACAGTGAGTATACAAACAAACAAACAAACAAACACGTGTGCGGTTAAAAACAAATAAACAAACAAACAAATGCATGTGCGGTTAAAACAAACAGACAAACAAACACATATGTGTGCGGTTAATTTAACCTGGTCAACAAATGCCTGCAAGAAGTCGGATGTGTCGGCCGTTCAGGTGCAAATATCGCAGCTTTGCTGTAAACAGGCACAACGCAATTACGTCCACAAATATTACGGATGAACGCGGAAGAAGAAGAAACACCAAACAAAGATATGTGCGGTTAAAAACAAACAAATATATTTGTGGTTAAAACAAATAAACAAACATGTGTGCGATTAAAACAAACAAACAAACAGACAAACAAATAAGTGTACGGTTAAAACAAACACACAAACAAACAAACGGACAAACATACGTGCGGTTAAAAACAAAGAAGCAGACATGTGTACGGTAAGAAAACGCACCAAAATGTACATAAGAACATCAAACGTTGTGCCTCCCCCTTCTTCCCTTCTTTCCCGGCCAGTACTAATCCATATTCCTAATTGGCAACTCTGAGTGTAAAATTCATTTTCCCCCACTCAATATTGCTTCCGCTAGTAAAATTGAAATCGTTAACAGAGCATCTAGTTAAAGAAATGCACCCGTTAACAGATGATCAAGCCGGACACTCAGCGCGTTGAGACTCGTTATGCGAGTGCGTTGAATACGATCGTACGCGGAGAAATCATTCTGTGATCAGTGAACGGAAGTTCGTATAGCGAAATTTTGCGAGATCTATCATGAGGTCCACTACAGGACACTCTCAGAAGGCAGCCGGTAGGTGTAAGAGGGACGTTACCTCCACTGGGAATGCCGGCTTAAAGAATATTGTTGACTGACATAGTTGAGTGTCGTTCGCTTGGAATCACTACCACCACCACCACCACCACCACCACCATCATCATCATCATCATCATCATCATCATCATCATCATCATCATCATCAACATCATCATCATTACCATCATCATCATCATCATCATCTGCCATGCTGTTAAGCATGGGCGGTCATGCTTCGCCATTGCACACGATCACCAGAGTCGTGGATGAGCTCCGTGTTTTTGTCTTGATAATGCCATGTAGACAAGCCACTAGTTATTTACTCCTCCTCCCCCCGCCCCCTCTCTTGTACTTTTCTCCTCAATCTTGCCAGTTATCACTAAGTTCACAAGTTTATTTATTCGCATTTCTGCCCAAAAATTCTTAACTATCTACGTCTAGATTCTCTAATCAGTTTACGGTTTTCATTTTTTTTATTTTATGGTAGTACTTGCTCGTTGGTTTTTCTATCTGTCAATAGTATGGAATCACCAATGTCTGCAATTTTGTTTCCTGCATGGACAGCACTGTCTCCTGTAAATCTTGCGGACTTTCGTAGTTTGTTAAGTGGGGTTCCTTCATCCAGAAATAGAACAAATCTTAGTTAGTTAGTTAGTTAGTTAGTTAGTTAGTCGACAGATCATCCTCGTTGCACATCGAACCATTCAGTCCATAAGTGCTCGGATCCCCTCCTCAGCAAATCCCGCAGCGTGTAGCGGCTAACGACGCCAGTTCTGTGTTGGTTTATCAATCTTCTTTGGCTTCCTGCGTAGTGTTCTTGTTTGGCCACCCCTCTTTTAATTTGCTGTTCTCGCAGTCTGGCCATGGTTGTAGATTCAGTCATCACTTGGTTCTCGCAAAAGTCTTACTTCTCGTAGAGCATTCAGAATGTCAACATTCAGAACAAACCTTACTGATGTTTATTGGGTATAATATTCTTGTTTATGGTCTGCAGTTTGAGGTACTTGCTCGGCTTGCTGTAGAGCACATCTTTAGCGTTGTGTATATGTTCTGCAGTGTCATGTACTTGCTCGCCTTGCTGTTGAACATATCTTTAGCGGTGTGTGTATGTTCTGCAGTTTGAGGTACTAGCTCGCCTTGCAGTAGAACATATCTTTAGCTTTGTGGGCATGTTCTGCAGTTTGAGGTATTTGCTCGCCTTGGTGTTGAACATATCTTCAGCTTTGTGTGCATGTTCTGCAGTTTGAGGTACTTGTCCACCTTGCTGTAGAACATATCTTTAGCGGTGAGTACATGTTACCACTTCCCGTGTGTTGCCGGGGCCATAAGGGAAGCAAAGAATAGCAACACTGCAGCCTACCACGCATGTCGTAAGAGGCGACTAAGGAGGATTGATGGTTCCGTCGCCCTGCTACTGAGTGAGTGCGTGGCGCGACACTGTGAGCTGTGAGTTTCGTGTGAAGTGCTTTTGAATCTGCCCGAGGTTTTTTGGATAGTGACTGCATGCTCGGAGCGATGGCAGATGGCTATGTCCCAAAGTTGACCGGTTTTTGCCTTATGCAGAAATGTGTGGCTGCTGGGCTTCTGGTTGACTGCCACTACCATCAACGATGAACTGTATTTCGTGAACTGTGTGGGTGAACATATAGGAAACATCCAGATGGTAAAATGACTGCCGATTCCTTCAGAAATGAACTGGATGTTTTGTGGGGGACTATTGTGTTGACATTCTGGCGGCGGCATTATGCACAGTGTATCTGTGCGGGCTGTTGTTTGTCGAGACTCCTGTCTTTTCCACTTTTCACATTGGGCAGTGGGGAGCATTTTGTGTGATATTCACTGGCACAGGAACTGAGCATAATGGGGACGACCCGCTGCTGTGAAGTTGGAACTGCGACTAACTAACTAACTAACATGTTACCACGTGGCTAGGAACTGTTACTTCTGCGAGCATTTCACAATTGAATACATGTAGGCTACACGACCACAGCGCATAGTACAACACCACGACTCTCGGTACAGTGTGCACTTAACGGCTACAACACCACGACTCTCGGTACAGTGTGCATTTAACGGATACACACCACAGCTCTTGGTACAGTGTAAACTTAACGGATACAACATCGCGGCTCTCTGTACAGTTTACACTTAACGGCTACAACGCCACGGCTCTCGGTACAAAACGCGTAACTAAACAACTACGGCTCCACATAGCTCAGCTCAAATAGTTCATCTGTACAATCCAATCTGATAATTTTCCAGTTCATTTGTATCAGACAAGTTCCATTAGTTAATTGTGACGCGCGGGCAACCAGCTGCCCTCGTCTATGATTAAGATGATTCATGAACAAAACAGTACCCAGGTCCACATCATCTGTCCTTGACCATCGAGGGTCCTTGACCAGCGAATGTCCTGCTCACCTTTGACCCGCGGATTAATTTTCTCAGGGATTGCTATTTGTTCTGATTCATTAGCTCTGGTCACGACAGTTCCTTGTTGTATTAAATGATTCTGTCCAACGGATAGTGTATTGCCAAATGTGACCGTCTATTTGGACAGAAGGAGGATGTGCCGCCATACTATCATGTTATTTGCTCTACTGCGTGGTATCTTCAGCAATTTAAATACTCAGTGAATGGAAATTTAAATTATAATACTTGTTCATGTGATTAAATACAATGTTTGGTCCAACCCTGGTATGCCACTGCGGTATTCGGCAACACACGTTTGTAGTGGGTAGCATGTCAGAAGTTATAAATATAAAACATGTTAGCTGTGGTACACCATACAAATAAGCGAGACATAGCCAGTATGAACTATCTTTCTGTGTAACCAAGGCTTTGTCACTGGAAGAGGAAAATCTACATTAATTATTCATAGAAATATTATGAATGAATCACACACACACACACAAAACATAAAACAAGAAGTAAACTGTAGACTTTTCTAGAACATGACTACCTCTGAAGTCGGAGTTGGTTCGCCTGATGGGACACTGTTAATAGGGAAAGCTAACCCACACGCAAAATTCAGTCCATCACTACTATAAAAATAGTGTGTATGAACTACGCTTGAGGTCAAAGCGAGCGAGCGCCAAAACATACAAGCAAACAAACAAACAAACAAACAAACAAACAAACTAGAACACGACCACAAGTAACAAAATGCACGTTGCGACTAAAACTTCACCGGCACAGACGAAACAAACACAAACCAACAAAACAAAATGAAAAAAACACTACACGAAAATATGAAGATAAAAATGACTTAGCTGTATCCATGTTGTGGGTTGGACACGTCTACCAGTCATGGAAATTTGACAAACAAGAAGCGACAGAAATATGATTTTAGAAAACACAGTTCGGGAAACCAAAGCATTTAAGAGGAAAAGATATGGTAAAAGAGGCTATGGCATATAGGTATCATCGATACATTTGAGAAAAACAAGATGTGTTAATTGAATAGCCATCTTGACATATCAGAATCAGATTAACACCAACATCTGTATAGATTAGAAGGGGAAGAGACGCAGAGTGGTAAAGCGAATGTACATTTTCTTATAACCTTGTAGACAGTTCTGCGGCGCAGGAGTTAAAATTTCCAAACACAGCCACGGCCGATTTGGAAGCGACCGCCTTGCGTTGGATTTCCTAGAATGATATGGGTGCCGGCCGTTCAGAAAGCAATGGCAAACTACTGAACGTAAACTTGCCAAGAAATAATAAACAGCCCTACCCCGTCACCCACCCCCAATTGGTAGAGTTGACTGCGACGTCCTGTAAAGGATATGCAACTAACTTTTTAAATATTGCTTTGTAATGGAGCCGAAGTACAGGGTGTATTTTAAATGACCGTGCAGTGTTTGAAAATATTGCCTGTCCAAGTTTTGTATTTACCGAGTATGTTGCATGAACTTTAAAGAGGGTGAATACAAAACTTGGACCGGCAATATTTTCAAACACTGCACAGCCATTAAAAATACACCCTATTTATGATATATGAAGCCCATATGCGGGCACATTCCCGCTGTTTATGCTTCACCTCAACACCGCAAGTCTACAAGAGGAACACGATGAGATCAGATAGCTTTGTAATGTCTAATGTAAGACTTCTGGTCTGTTTGACAACTCTAAGTGACTTCAACAGAAAGGTGGAGACCGACTTTATTACCGGCTTTGGATGCGGAAAGACATATTCACCCGTGCCTGTATCGGTTGCGAAAAACGAATGAACAGAAAATAAAAATAAGTAACACAGCCAAAAGAAAGGCACACACACACTTACGATGCTAATCATCATCATGTTCTATGCGTTAAGAGAGGGCGGTCATGTTTCGTCATCTGATACGATCACTAGAGTCATGGATCAGTTCTGTGTTCTTGTCTCCACCATACCACGTGGCCAGGCTATTAAGATATTTACTTATCTGCCTTCCCCTTGTTCGTTCCCCCTCAATCTTGCCAAATGTCAGTACCGTGCTGCAGATTTTCTCAATATGATGCAAGTCTTCCAAATGCGGCCCCTTACATATTTTTTTTTTTTTAAATGCCGCTCCCTTACGGTGCTGCTTGATGCGGCCGCCTCTCTTTATCATAGCACAGCACGGCCTAGCCAGTTGTCACCAAGTTCTCCAGTTTGTTCTTCTCATAAGATGCCCCACAATTCTTGACTGTCTCCGTCTAAATGATTTGCATTTTCTTCACAAACCACATATCCTCCCCCATACTGATAAGTGATAAGCATGGGCGATCATATTTCTCCGTCTCAAACCACGCCATGTTGACTATGTACGTGATATTTCTCCGATCAGTTTACGGTTTTCGTTTGTTTCTCGTGGGACTTGCTCATTGGTTTATCTGTCTGTCTCTGGGATTCTTTGCATACGATGCTAATACAACAACCTATATTTTAGCATGCGTTGAAACTATATTTAAATAAACGCTAATACACATGGCACGTGTGTTACCGGGGGGCCACAAAGGGAGCAAAAGGATACTAACACTGTAACCCAGAATACATGTCGAAAGAGGCGACCAAGAAGGATTGACGTTAGAGTGGCTACCTCATCCAATAGAAAACTTAGCTGCAAAACCCAACCAATCACGAAGAGGCTTACAAAAGACTTAGCATGTTCCTTGTAATGCGGTTTGTCAAGGATCACTTTCATTGGACACGGGTGTCTCCGTAAGTTCTCCAGTCTCCTCAACAGATCACACAAGGATAGTTTCGGCTCAGTGCACGAACTCCGTAGCACCGACGACGGTCCAAATGTGTGTAAATCATTACCACTCATGCTATAAATGTGTTGTGAGTAAGTTTTCTAAATTTAGAAATTTAGCCTGGTCATCGTTTATTCGACCTGTTCTTTTCGATTGACAACTGCCGGTGGCTTTTTGACTTGAGCAACGGTTCCTCGCACTTGGCCGATAAGGTTAGACTTCCGATCCACTACTCCAGGTCGGGGAGAGTATACATTCCTTTTAATTATTTAAAAAAAAATGCAAATAGTGAACACCGTGAGACGAAGCTGATCTGCTTGAACCACAGGTGAGCGCCTTGACCTGTGACCTATGGTCGCATTGACCTGTGATCTTTTTACGCCTTGACCTCTGATCTAGTGCGATGGGATGATTAATCGTCTTAAGCGACTTCCTGTATCTGCCATGGGTTTATATACAATAGTCTTCCATAAGCAGCTCTCTTTAATTTGATAAATAATTCAACTGGCCTGCTACCATAATAACAACTGTTAAGCCATAACTGTGACTGTCATGAACTGGCTGGCAGGTGTCGCTCCTAATGGATGAAACGACAGAAACAGTTGTGGTGAGAAGTTGACGCTCCTGTAATTTTCAAAGGACAGCGATCGTTACTTTAAACACTAGCCGTACTTATTGAAGGCGGGAACGAAGTCCCGTGGGTAACGGAAGATTTTCGACCGGAAAAGTTCAAAGACCAGAGTTCGTATTTGAAGTAACGGAGACGTAGGACGCGTGACCACGGGAAAACTAGACGAGATCAAAGGAGAATCACCGATGTCCAGCAAGATCGTTTATCTCAAGTAAGTTCGGAGCAGGATCAAACAGTTGGATCTCGTTGTAATACAACGGAAAAACAACATATACCGGGAGATCGTCTTTATCAAAGAAGGTGGTCGGTACGGTTGTACGGGGATCAAACGACAAGGAAAAAGAACAGAGGCTGATGTGTTAAGAGCAAAACAAGTGACGTAGTCCAAGCAAATATCTGTGGACTGAAATTACAGTTTTAAAATCAGTTGAAGATTTCACTTTAAACTGGCGGAGTGTGGATTTAATTCAGTGCCGTAATAGAATATATATCACAGTCTAGGTTGTGTAAAGACAATCAGCCCTGTTCCTTCTTGGGATTAAATTATTTACTTCTAGGCCTGAAAAAGATTAAATAAGGTGACTATAGATGAAGCTACATTAGAACTCTAGCATAGTGAACTGGTGTGTCACCGTAGTATAGAGTGTCGACCGCATTAGGCTGAATAGTGATTTAAGCTGAAGCGAGTGATGTGTTCCCTGCACTTGAAATTGAAAGTGGTTACCAATCGGAGCAGAAGAATTGGGCATAATCTGATGAAGTAAGAAAGTATTTAAAGTTGTGAACCATGTTTGGCAAGGCCAGACAATTGTGAGTTAAGATGACCAAAGAAACTGAATCACTCTAAATGAGGTGCTAAAGAAAAGTATTCCATATAAATAAATAATGATGAAGAGGACTGTTTAATATAGACCACTAGCTGACCCGGCCTGGCTTCGCCCAGGCCCTGGAGGGGATCTATCTATCTATCAGTCTGTCTGTCTGTCTGTCTGTCTGCTTGTTTGTCTGTCTGTCTGTCTGTCTGTCTGGCTGACCCGGCCCGGCTTCACCCAGTCCCTGGTGGGGATCATCTCATTTAATTCATATAAGTAGTCATATAAGCTCCCGTTCCCGACTATCTGTCTGTCTGTCTGTCTATCTGTCTGTCTGTCTGACCCGGCCCGGCTCCACCCAGTCCCTGGTGGGGAGCATCTCATTTAATTCATATACGTAGTCATATAAGCTCCCGTTCCCGACTATCTGTCTGTCTGCTTGTTTGTTTGTCTGTCTGTCTGTCTGTCTGGCTGACCGGGCCCGGCTTCACCCAGTCCCTGGTGGGGAGCATCTCATTTAATTCATATAAGTAGTCAAATAAGCTCCCGTTCCCGACTATCTGTCTGTCTGTCTATCTATCTGACCCGGCGTGGTTTCGCCCAGCTCCTGGCGCACAGTAACTTAAAAGAATGTCCTTCCACACACCATCCATTATTTTTAATGAAAACTGTTTTTAATCACCTACATTACTGTAGATAACTTCTTTAAGCATAAAAAGATGGGTTACAATGTTATGCATTATGCATTATTTTTATGAAAACTTTGAAAATGCCTTTAAAGATTATATCATTATTTATTATAACTCATATGCCTGTAAATAACTATAGAGAAAAAGTTTAACAATAGTACAAGTAAGTCCAACAATATGACTATAAAGTATATAGAAATGTTATTAAAAGTTATGCCCCTTGAAATAACTTTTCTAGAGTGAAGTCCCCCTGCTATATAGAAATTATATAATGAAAAATGAAATATTAAATGATCTTAAGTAAGTAGCCGATTTTACACTAAGAAACTATTACAGTCGGTTGCACAGGAATGAAAGGAAGTCGTGTAGAAAATTTCATCTCAATCGGATGTACCGTTATCGATCGCATCCAATACATAGCCAACCACACACATACAGTCTGTTTTATAGATATAGATAGAGAAAGGAAAAAACTATAATTAACATTTTCCATGAGTGACAATCCTCAGTGTATAGACGATAGATTGTGGGACCGGTGTTTATATTCGTCAATACCAGGACTATATAACTGTCCGATTGTCGAATGTGTATAAGTAATAGACGCGAACTAACATATACTTCAGTGGAGACTATATTATTGAAAAGTTTCTAGAACCTAGTGACCAGAAACCAATCATCAGTCAGAGAGACGCCGCTGGGTGAGCTATTTCCTGTTATGTGAATGGTGATGTGAAATCGCTGTATGATGATGACAAACTCTGATGCTGATCATAGACTATATTCTGTCACACATTCAAGATAGAGAACACCACATATATTCACACCCATACCTCGCGCACACAACTGACACTTTTTAGCAATAAATGTTTTATCAGTTTGTTCGAAGCTTGTGTTAGTGGGGGTATGTGATGAAGGAACGTGAAAAGGGTTATTGTCTGTTGATGGGGGGGGGGGGGGGGGGGGGGAGAGAGAGAGAGAGAGAGAGAGAGAGAGAGAGAGAGAGAGAGAGAGAGAGAGAGAGAGAGAGAGAGAGAGAGAGAGAGAGACTTTAAATAACAAAGGGGGGTGTGTAGACAAAGGTCCACCAGCAGAGAAAAACTTAGAAAAGGATAATTAAGAGGTGTGCTTGTTGATTCCACTTTTCCCCCAGGGACGACAAGCGACAGTGACACACCCATACTTCCCATTTCCCGCCATCCATGTTTACTTGGTACAAACCTACTTTGTGTTTTGCACTGAGTCTGTTAACCTCTATATAATGGACACCTTGACCTCTGATCTATGGCCGGCTTGACCTCTGATATATGGCCGCCCTAACCTTTGATATATGGATGATATCACCTCTCATCTATGGACGCCCTGACCCATGATCATTGGCTCTTTAACCTCTGATCTATGGGCAATATTTCCTCTCATCTATGCACGCCGTGACCTCTGATCTTTGGACGCCTTAACCTCTGATCCATGGGCAATATTTCTTCTAATATGCCGGCACCTTGACCTTTGATCTTATCTACGGCCGCCGTAATCTCTGATCTATGGACATTTACTCTGATCTGTGGATGCCTTGACCCATGATCTTTGGCCGCCTTAACCTCTGATCTGTGGACGACATATCCTCTCATCTATGGATGCCTTGACCTCAGATAGTTGGACGCCTTAACCTCTGATCCATGGGCGATATTTCCTCTAATATACGAGCACTTTGACCTCTGATCTATGGCCGCCGTAACCTCTGATCTGTGGCCGACATTTCCTCTGATCTATGAGCGCCTTGATCTCTGATCGTTGGACGCTTTAACCTCTGATCTATGGACGGTATTTTCTCTGATAAACGGGCCTTGACCTCTAATCTATGGTCGTCTTAACTTATGATCTATGGCCGCCTTAACCTCTGATCTAAGGACACCTTTACCACTGATCTTTGGACGCCATAACCTTCTATCTGTGGACGACATTTCCTCTAATCTATGGACGTTTTGACCTCTGATCTATGGCTGCCGTAACCTCCGATCTGTGGACGACATTTCCTCTGATCTATAGACGCCTTGATCTCTGATCGTTGGACGCCTTAACCTCTGATTTATCGACGGCATTTTCTCTGATATAGGGGCCTTAACCTCTGATCTATGGCCACCTTAACCTCTGATCTATGTCCACCTTTACCTCTGATCGGTGGTCGCCTTGACCACTGATATTTGGACGCCATAACCTCCGATCTATGGACGACATTTCCTCTAATCTATGGACTTTTTGATCTCTGATTTTTTTTTTTTTTTTTTGACGTTATAACCTCTGATCTATCCCTGCCTTTCACCAGCATGAGTTGGTTGAGGATGAACCCTTAATTCTATTGGAATAGCACCATAAATAGATTCACATATATTGATAGACACTTATAGAAGTAGACTAAAGAAGTCAAGATTAGAGGACACATTAGGCAATATACAATGGAAAGCTATGCTTGACGCAACATAATTCAAACCCTGGTGTGGTCACATTAAAACTTTTAGTTTTTATAACGTCTAGTATTTCAACTTTGCGGATCGTACACGGGTCCTAATATGGATCTAACAATAGTAATTTATGTTCCCCTCATGCGTGCCGTAAGATGCGACTAAGGAAAGTTATCATGGAAGTGGCTACCTCATTCAGTAGAAAACTTTAGCTGGAAAATCAAGACCAAATCTACAAAGGGTTTTTTACTAGTTGATCGAGGGCTCATGCACCATTGGGAAATGAGAAGCATAATAAAAGAGCAGACGATGTCCTTTAGTCTGTACTTCATTCTTCTACTTCTTTGAGTGCAGATCAATGCCTATAAATGTATTTCTGACGCTGTATTAACTCGTGTCTTTCCGCACCTTCAGTCTAGAGTGAGAAGCAAGTCCTCCTATGTGCGCTAGTGTGTCCGTGCCAGTTTATGGCATGTGTTTGCCATAGCCCTCCACTGTATGTTTTTCTAATACAAATCATCATGCGTATGACCGTTATGTATCATGCTAAGTGTATAAACAGAACTACTTTTCAGTTCAAGCTGTGGTTAATTAAAATTTCCGATGAAGTGGAGATTTCTCACGCGCGTGTCTCCTTCAGCGGGCCATTCCCAACAACAACCGCACGCACACAACCCAACAACAACTGCACGCACACAACCCAACAACAACTGCACGCACACAACCCAACACGAAGCCCGGGAGCATGTTGGCAGAACATACAAGAACTACTTCTTAAAATAGACGCTGGCCTGGTGATGAGGCTAGACTGTTTACACAAATGGCATGTTATTTACCTTAAAATCATCCTGGTTAGTGTTTCTATGGGCATAGTTCACAGTGTGCGGATAACCATTCTACAGAGGGAATTGCCTTCCATGAAAATGTCATGTGGACCTTTGGGAGTTTAGTGTGTGATTATTTCCATTTGGTCATGTCAAACATGAATGAATCTGTTACGTTGTAGTGGTTTCCCCTGAGAGTTTCCATTCATTTGTGAGTTGTCCGTATGGCAAAAGCATGCGAGGAGTTAGGGTGTAGGGGACCCTGAATAACGTGGTGGATTAATTATAAATCTCATCTGTTTCTTCTTCTTGTTCGTACACCTTCCTACGTCAAGCTCAAAAGTTGCAGGAGGCAGTAAACAAAGTGATCGACTGTGTACAGAGATGTTGTTAACCCCCAGATACGGCGTCTGTGTTTTGGAGCTTTCTCGGCAATATAGTTGACACGGCTGATGTCCCAAGTCTCACAATAAATGGCAGAAATGTTAACTGAGAATCACCCTTGAATTACCTGGGAATTACCTTCAACAGAAACTTATCATCCGGGAATGACGTGGAAGCAGCTGTTAAGAGATCTAAGAAAGGGGTTCGGCGAGCTGAAGATCATGGCAGCAATGGAAATGGAGCAAAGAATGTTGTTCATACTCTATCAACATCTGATTCTCTCAGTAATTGAGTAAGGATTGGGACTGCTCACAATGTCAAAGGGTCAGCCAGTAAAACTAGAGTGCATACAGAATAAAGCCATGCGGGTGGTACTGGAGCACGCCGGTAGTGTTTGGGATACATCTTATAAAAAAAAAAATCTGTTTACTTTTGTCTGCCTCAATATAAAATTCCATATCTCACTAACCAACTGAGGAAAAATGATGAGATTTAGCATATTACCTTATCATTATGTTCACCCAACCAATTTTTTTTTTGTTTTTTTTTGTTCTGGAGATTGTACAGCTGATTTCAAAGTTTGTTTATACGCGGTATATAATTTACGGGTCAGAGATGAAGTGCACATTATTAAATGTATTACGTCTTCACACGGAAACATTAGCGATGAATAGTTAATTTTCTCGTGGGACATGGGATTGGCCTTATGACAAGAGCCTCGCGTAGTGGAACGGGGCATTACTGTAAAACAAGTTTGTTAGCGAGAAATCACTAGTTTTTCACCAAAATATCAAAGAAATGTCGCCGCTTTCTATGATTTAAGTTGCTTTTGGGCCTATCAAAGACATATTCCTTGGGTGGGGGTAAATATAAGACGGCAGGAAAAATTTCATAACGATGCAACAGACTGTTTTCAAAATAACTGATCGTGAATGAAGGCATTCATTTCTGGACATACTATAGCCTTACCCAGGATTGCAGACATGCTGAAGATGCACTCTCCGAGTGGCTGCAGACACGGAACACTCCATGTATGAAGCACTGAACACAGGGGCTACAGTCGGAACATATTTCCGGTGATGATTAAATTAAATCACCACTAATTCCCACTCCATTAACGCATATATGCTGACGCTTTTAAATCATCTGTACTTATTGCTTTAAATCATATATTCAGACTGAATTATATTATATATTCTCACTCCATTAAATCACATATTCCCACTTTACTGAATTATCTGTGTCTTCTGTATTAAATAATATATTCTGGCTATTTTAAATAATCTAATCTACATCTATTAGATCAGTTCTTAGAACCTTATTAACTCATCTGTTCTAATTTCTATTAACTCATTCACTCTCACTCTAGTAAAGGATATATGTTCACAATATTAACTCATAGATTCCAACGTGGAAGATGACTTGAGCAGTGATTCTTAGTGTCTCAGTGTTCTATTACTGCTCACTGCGATCAGGTCTGTGTTCTTGTCCAGATCAGGCCATATGGCCAAACCATCAAGATATATCTCTCTTATCATCCCCATGCTCTGTTCCCATCAGGCTGTCCAGTTGTCACTAAGTTTTCATGGTTATTTCTCCTCATAACGTGCCAGACATGTCTATAACAGTTTACGTCTCATTTCTCTAATTACTTTACCGCTTTCCTGTTTCTTGCAGAGCATACTCATTCGATTTCTATCTGTCCGTGGTACCGGACGAACAGGCATACTACATTCGTAGAGTAATTTAATAGAGTGAGTGCACTGTTATTTGAATTAACGATTGTGCCGTGCATTATAGGTTTCAAAATTGTTCCCGCAGCAAAAACTAGTGTACACGCGACGATGGACTTAACAGCCCTGTCTGGTGTCACCTTAATGCTCGACACAGTTTGTAGCTGACCGGGGGAATCACACCAGTTCGAATGGCCCTTAATGAACTTGCGTTTCTTTTACAGGACCTCTCATTTAATACCAGCATTGTTTGGCTGTTTGTGAGTGACAAGGAAGTGTTTACGTTCAGTAGTTTGCTATTGCTTGCTGAACGACCCACGATCATACCATCGAAATCAACGCAAGACGGTCTGCTTCCATATCACCGGCGGAGGATTTCGAACCCTAGACTCTGGATGTCGGGGAATTATGAAACTCGGTCACTGTCCGTAAACAACAGCACTGGCTCAGTATTAATTATCAGTATCTATTCGCTAATACAATCAATAATCGAAAAATGCACCTAGACAAAGTCGTAGAAAAGAACCTTCGGAAAGGTCCGCATGGTCGAATGGATAAAAACGCGTGTTCTTAAACATCCCGTGTGCTGATGCCGAGGTAAGCGGTTCAACCCCTACACCGGACAGCGGGACTAAAATGTTGACCTGTCGTCCTTGACTTGGGGACGTAAATTACAAGTACGTCTGAAGTCGGAGTGGGTTCGCCTGATGGCGAGGGACACTGTTATTAGAGAAAGATGATCCACACGCAAAATTCAGCCCATCACTACTATATGGACTACGCTTGAGTTCAAAGCGAGCGAGCGCCAACCCCCCCCCCCCCCCCCAAAAAAAAAACTTCGGAATATAGCAAACAAAACATATATATCAAACAATAAAATCACACAGTACACATATTACGGAGTTCCTTCACTGTTGTATCCGTAATGTGCCTTAACCGAAGAGTAGATCAGAGGCACTAATGGAGAACAACACAACGATAAACTGTACAGTAAGCCATAAAGAGGCCCCAGACATTGCTAATCTCAAGGCCTATATTATTCTTAAGACCACATTTCCCCTATGGCAGTGTCTACTAGCCGGTCGCCCTGGCTAAGGGTTTAACGACTTTCTCCGTAATCCCGTATATTCTCGTAGGGTAACGCAGCTACGCGAGATTCGGTAGCGGATTGCTTCGCGTTGGTTACTCAGGGGGGTATGTGAGCCGGTCGCAGTCAGCAATGGCAAACTACTGAGCTTAATCTTGCCAAGAAATCAACAACAACGGTTAAATGCTGGTGTTGACAGCGATGTCCTGCAAATAGGATATGCGAAAAAAGAAGTGTCTACTAAGGATGACCTTAATCTTATTTGCTTGTCAAATACTCGAACGAGGCTCTACCGGAAATTTTATTCCCTTGCTGCAACTCTTGATTCTAACATTGTCCGTTACTTTATATTCCAACATTGTCCATTACTTTATCCTAACATTGTTCGAAAGATAACTGGGTGATTTGTGGACTTATTGTTATGGCTGCTGCCTTTATGCTGGAAATTTGTTTGGATTACAAGCGATGAGGGATAAGGCAACAGCGCGTGACGGCTTTCTGTCAGCTTCCGTTCTCCGTTATTTCCCCACTGCTTATTACATGTCATTGATTTTGTCTCGGTGGATGTCAGTCACACACCCGATGATTGACCAGGCCGTTCACTCTCAGGGGGTAAGGGGAAGGGGTCAGCGACAGGACATGGCTTTGTTTGACTAACTCCCGGCAACCGTCAGTTGGAATTTGCTCAGCGGTTTGCTGAGTGGCTAGTATGCTCTGTTCTCCTTCGGGAGACCAGGTTCGAATCCGGTAATGCACCAATGACCCTTGGGTCACTTCAACAACAAGCAATGTTCCGTTGGGAGATGAAAGGCAATTGCGATAGAAGACAACTTTAGGAGTACTCAAAGACATAAGACTATGAGCCAAGTGAGTACTTGGACGTATGCGCCAATGATGTTGCGACTTACGCGAAGACATGTCAGGTTAATTGTTGGATAATTGCGAAACTATCGACAAATGGATAAGAGCGCACTCTTAAACTTCTGGCGTGTTTATGTCGAGACAGCGGGTTCAACCCCTACACCTGTTCCTTGGATTACAATGTTGACTTCTCCTCCTTGACGTGGTGTAGGGGGGTAAATTACAAGTGCCTCTGAAGTCTGAGTGGGTTCGCTTGATGGCGAGGGACACTGGTTATAGGAAAAGCTAACACACACGCAAAATTCAGTCCATTGCACTCCCCGGTAGGGGCAACTATTAGAGATAGTATCTCGTGTATGGGCTGTGCTTGAGTATACTGTTGAATCTTGTTGGAGTGCGGGGTAATAAGCGAGCAGATATGTTGGCTTTAAGAGAGCTGGTTTGTTCTAACACACACCGATAAGTTGAATTAAGAACCGACATCACAGCCGACATATCCTTTACAGGACGTCGCAATCAACCCCAGCATTGTTTTATTTTTGCTGTTTGTGATTTCTTGGCAAGTTTACGTTCAGTAGTTTGCCATTTCTTTCTGAACGACCCACTATCATACCATTAAATAAAAATCAAGGCAAGTCGGCCGGCATCCACATTTCTAGAAGCTGAGCTTCGAACGCGGTATGCGACATTACAAATGTCCTTCGTCCGAAATTCTGTTACATCGATTTTTAGAAACCAACAAACCAATCATTTGGGCACAATCACTTGACATGACAAGGCCATAAAAATCTAAACCGTCACCTGATATTCTGAACAGAACGGAAACCATAAGAAAGACGATAGCCATTGTACGCAGGATGCCCGGTATTCCGCATTCGGATCTCATCCGTGATTACTTTGCAGTTAGTCATGTCGACACCGTATTGATCCTGGCCAGGCCCGGCATCAGATATGAACGAACGAACGAACGATCTTTATTTTCAAAGGGTTAAGAATTGGCCACGCAGGCCCGTCTGACATTCTGGGCACATGGCAGCTGGTAATTTGTCATGCCTGGAAATATTTGTTGTGTGGTAAAGCTTTCCATTTTTGTCGTGATCGCAGTTTGATCGTAGCCAGGTGCTAAAAGTGTCGTTTGTACATAATTGCTGGTGCTTTCAATAAAAAGTCAGTTCAGCTGATGTAATTAGGTGCTGATGTAATTAGGTGTTGGTGTAATTAGGTACTGGTATAATTAGGTTCTGGTGAAATTAGGTGTTGGTCAGTTCAACTGGTGTAATTAGGTACTGGTCAGTTCAACTGGTGTAATTAGATGGTGGTCAGTTCAGCTGGAGTGATTAGGTACTACATTTAGGAAAGAAAGCCAGAGTAGCAGCAGTAAATGACCCTATTCTAAGCCACGAGGTGTACTGGGTATATGTTGATAGTCCCATATGTGTATACAGCAGTCAACACTCGAGGTGGTTAGTATCACATAGATCGCTTTTATTTCCCATATCATTTCTTGATATCCTTTGTAGGCTTTGTCGATATAGAGGACCAGGTCTATTTAACAAATAATCACCGCCTCAATGGAGAGGCCTTAAAATAATAAATTATGTAGAATATATCTGAATTTTATAAGAAACTAGCTGACCCGGCCCGGCTTCGCCCAGACTCTGGTGGGGAGCATCTCATTTAATTCATATAAGTAGTCATATAAGTTCTCGTTCCCGTTACCGACTATCTGTCTGTCTGTCTGTCTGTCTATCTATCTGTCTATCTGTCTGTCTGACCCGGCCCGTCTTCGCCCAGACCCTGATGGGGAGCATCTCATTTAATTCATATAAGTAGTCATATAAGTTCCCGTTCCCGACTGTCTGTCTGTCTGTCTGTCTGTCTGTCTGTCTGTCTGTCTGTCTGTCTGTCTATCTATCTGTCTGTCTGTCTGACCCGGCCCAGTCCATGGTGGAGAGCATCTCATTTAAATTATATAAGTAGTCATATAAGATCCCGTTCCCGACTATCTGTCTGACTGTCTGTCTTGGGTAAATGTAGGAGGGAGGAGGAAGAGGGAGGTGGAGGAGGGAAGAGGAGGGAGGAGGAGGGAGGAGGAGACAGGAGGAGACAGGAGGAGTAGGGAGGAATAGGAGGGATTAGGAGGAGGAGGGAAGAGTAGGGTGGAGGAGGAGGCGAGGAGGAGGGAGGAGGAAGAGGGAGGAGGAGAACGCAGGAGGAGAAGGGAGCAGGAGGAGGAGAGGGAGGAGGATGGAGAGGGAGGAGGAGGGAGGAGGAGAAGAGAGTAGGAGGAGGGAGGAGGCGGAGGGAGAAGGAAGAGGGAGGAGGAAGAGGGAGAAGGAGGAGGGAGAAGGAGGAGAAGGAGGGGGAGGAGGAGGAGGGGAGGAGGAGGAATGTGAAGGGAGGAGGAGGAGGTAGAGGGAGGAGGAGGAGGGAGGAGGCGAAGAGAGGAGAGGAGGGAGGAGGAGGAAGAGGGAGGAGGAGGAATGTGAAGGGAGGAGGTAGAGGGAGGAGGAGGTAGAGGGAAGAGGAGGGAGGAGGTAGAGGGAGGAGGCTGAGAGGGAGGAGGAGGAAGGAGGAGGGGGAGGAGTGAGGAGGGGGAGGAGTGAGGAGGAGGGAGGAAGAAGGAGGAGGAGGGAGGAGGAGTGATGAGGAGGAGGGAGGAGGAGAGAGGAGGAGGAGGAGGGAGGAGGAGGGAGGAGGAGGAAGAGGGAGGAGGTAGAGGGAGGAGGAGGAGTGAGGAGGAGAGGGAGGAGGAGGGGGAGGAGGAGGAGGAGGGAGGAAGAAGGAGGAGGAGGGAGAAGGGGGGATGTGGAGCAGGAGGGAGGAGGAGGAAGAGGGAGGAGGAGGAATGTGAAGGGAGGAGGAGGTAGAGGGAGGAGGAGGAGGGAGGAGGGGGGAGGAGGAGGAAGAGGGAGGAGGAGGAATGTGAAGGGAGGAGGAGGGAGGAGGTAGAGGGAGGAGGAGGAGTGAGGAGGAGGAGAGGAAGGAGGAGAGGGAGGAGGGAGGAGGAGGAGGGAGGAAGAAGAAGGAGGAGGGAGAAGGAGGGATGAGGAGGAGGAGGGAGGAGGAGGAATGTGAAGGGAGGAGGAGGGATAGGGAGGAGGGGGAGGGAAAGAGGAAGAGGGTAGGAGGAAGAGTGGAGAGGAGGAGGGAGGAGGTAGAGGGAGTAGGAGGAGGGAGGAAAAGGGAGGAGGAGAGAGGAGGAGGAGGGAGGAGGTAGGAGGAGGAGGAAGAGGGAGGAGGAGGATGGAGGAGGGAGAGGGTGGAAGAGGGAGGAGGAGGAAGAGGAAGGAGGAGGAAGAGGAAGAGGGAGGAGGAGGAGGGAGAGGGAGGAAGGGAAGAGGAAGAGGGTAGGAGGAGGAGGGGAGAGGAGGAGAAGAAGGGAGAAGGAGGGAGGAGGAGAAGGAGGAGGAGGGAGGAGGAGGGGAGAAGAGGAGGGAGGAGGCAGAGGGAGAAGAAGGAAGGAGGAGGAGGAAGGAGGGAGAGGAAGGAGGGAGAATGAGGAGGGGAGGAAGGAAAGGGAGGTGGAAGAGGAGGAGGAGGGAGGAGGAAAGAGGTAGAGGGAGGAGGAGGAGGAAGGAAAGGGAGGAGGAAGAGGAGGAGGGAGGAGGAGGTAGAGGGAGGAGGAGGGAGGAGGTAGGAGGAGGAAGAGGGAAGAGGGAGAAGAAGGGAGAAGGAGGAGGGAGAATGATGAGGGAGACGGAGGCAGGAGGAGGAGGGAGGCAGGAGGAGGAGGAGGGATGAGGATGGAGAGGGAGGAGGAGGGAAGATGATGGAGGAGGGGGGGAGGCGGAGGGAGTAGGATGGAGGAGGAGGGGAGAAGGAAGAGGGAGAAGGAGGAGGGAGAGGGGTGAGAGGGAGGAGGAAGAGGAGAAGGGTGGAGGGAGGAGGTAGAGGGAGGAGAAGAGAGGAGGAGAGAGTTTCGCCATTCCGAATTCATACTCGTCTAGTTCTTCCTTCTACACGACTGTAGATAACCTCCTTACACATAAAAAGATGAATTGTTATTGATATTGCCGTGGCATGGAGGAATATCAGCAGCAGAGTTGATCCAAAAAACCAAAGACTGAGATCTACGGAGAGCCATGAACGCCTACGCCAGCCGGCACGGCACTTGATGATGATGATTGCCGTGTGACGATTCTGTGTAGTCACGTCATTTTCTTCCCCTTCCCTAGCGTTTTGGTTCGGGGATTCTTTCATCATCATCATCATCATATATTTACGTACGTATTTTGGGAGGGGGAGGAGGGAGGAGGAGGAAGAAGAAAAAAAAACTATGACAGTTTACAGCTCTGGATTGAAAGGAAGGCGTGTAGAAAATTTCAACTCAATCGGATGGGCCGTTCGCGAACGTATAAAGGACATACAGACAGACATAAATACAGACAGACAGACGATCCTTATTTATATATAAGATGATCGCTTTCTGGTGTCGTTTAACGTATACACGAGATGTATTTTATGTTCTTGAATCATCATCATAATAACCATTATCATTGTATTCCAAGCATTGCAGGCAATCGTGTTTCTTTGCAACCATCTGTGTTCTTATTAATAAGTTCGATAAACTGTCTTCCTGCCAGTATTCGTGGCTAAGGGCTTGCGAACGCGGTTTGTGAGCCCATATACCCGGGTTCGAAACACAGCGGTGCTGGTTTTTTTCGAAAAAGGTATAAGAGCCTGTCGTTCAGAAAGCAATGGCAAACTACTGAACGTAAATTTTGCCCAGGAGTTACGAACATCTTGTGAAGGACATGCAACTATTTTGTTTTTAAACTGTCTTCCATACAGTTCCGTGAGAACTACGAATGGCACTAGAAATACGCTGATGACTATGAATGTAGCTATTGTGTGAGGGATTGGACATGCTTGTGAGAAATATGAATGACATAAGACATGTTCAGAACTAGGAGTGCCGTTATCGTTGAGAGATTGGGAAAGTCTGTGAGAAGTACGAATAACACCAGTAATATGTTCAGGAACTAGTAACGTCTGTGATGTGTCAGAAAAATGATCAGAACTAGGAATGTCATTATCGTGTGAGGGATTTGGAATGTCGTATGCTGCCATCGTGTGAGGGAGTGGGAACGACTGAGAGAACTTATAAACGGCACTACATATATGATCCTGGAACTAGTATTGTCTTTAATGTATTAAGGATTGGTTACGTATGTGAGAACTACGAATGGCTCTATAAATATGTTCAGAACTAGAAATGAAGCTACTATGTGAGGAATGAAGAACGTTGTGACATCTGTGAATGGCAGTAGAAATATGTGCAGGAACTATTAACGCCTGTAATGTTTCAGATATATTATCAGGGCTAGGAATGTCGCTATCGTGTGATTGATTGGGAACTTTTGGGAGAACTGATGATGATGATGATGATGATGATGATGATGATGATGATGATGATGATGATGATGATGATGGTGGTGGTGGTGGTGGCTGGGGCGACGGTGGTGGTGGTGGGAGGGGGAGGTGGGGAGGAGGAGGAGACTTAGGATTTATGATTGATGATTGGTGGTGGCGGTGGTGGAGGAGGAGGAGGAGGATTGATGGTGGTGGTGGTGGTGGTGGTGCTAGAGGAGGAGGAGCACGGTAATTGAAGAAAGTCGCACTCACAACAGGCCACCGGAATTACTACCCATCCTGCCTCTGTTTCCCACCTCATGCATTTGCATACCCAGGGAGTCTTAAATGGCCTGTGTCCACTGTTGCAATGATCTCCCCCCAGCCCCATCTTCCAATCCAGGAACTATGACTCTTTCCTCTAAACCACCGTTGCCTTTGGTGTGGTCAAAGTGTTTGCATTTCTGAGACATGTTACTGTTTTATGAGCCAGTTTTGTTCGATGTTCAGATCTTCTATAGAATGTGGCTATTTTGTCCTTATTGATCCACGGTATTCCAATAATTATTATTTCAGATTTAAGTTTAAAGGTATGAGTTTTGTTCGTTAGTGTTTGTGAAATGATTCACATCCGTTTGGGCCACTAAAAATGTGCATGCTCTCCACACGTTTGCTTGCGTGTGCTGGTGTGTTGCCGCAGGTCTTTCATGTCTTTACAAAGACATTGTACAATCACATGGAATGACACTATCCAGTGCCGCCCACCGGGCGATGGAGCGCAAATTATTCCCCCCCTCCCCACGACGCTTGACGGCAGAAGTGGAAGAAGAAGAAGATGATGATGATGATGATGGTTGATGGATGATGATGGATGAATGAGGATGGATGGATGAGGATGGATGATGATGATGATGGATGATGATGATGGATGATGATGATGGATTATGATGATGGTTGACGATGGTTGATGATGATGGTGGATGATGATGGTGGATGATGATGGTGGATGATGATGGATGATGATGGATGATGATGATGATGATGGATGATGATGATGGATGATGATGATGGATGATGATTGATGATGATTGATTGATGATGATGATGATTGATTGATGATGATGATGATGATGATGATGATGATGATGATGATGATGATGGGTCACATAACAAACACACAAACACATCGTTCCGTAATGCTGTGTCTGGTAGTGTCTACTTCCTTATTCTCACTTCTATGGGCGCCAAACAACACATGTATGTTTATTGATGATGCCAGCCTCTGCGCCCAGAACATGCCAGTTTTCAGTTTCCAAAGCATTTTCCGTATTGCAGATTTCATGGTCCTATTTCCCCCATGGTAATTTGTTTCCCTTCTTTTTGCTTGTCCAATTACTGCCACCCGATTAGTGCCACCTATATATGTTGGTATCTGATGGCATTCGTTCCATGCCGGCGTATCGAGTTGTAGTTAGTTATTATTAATTTAATCAATTACTCCCGGGACTATTTTTGAACTCGGAAGTGTGTTTATTCCCAGTAAAGTGACATTTGCCGATCCAGCCAGAGGTTGTATATTTTAGCGGAATGGTACAGATCAACAAACACCGATCGAAGGTTGTATCTGTTCCTTCAGTACAGAGATCAATATATAAGAAACAGATATACTGCATTATGTTTTGTCATAATTATTTGTCTTTCCCTTCGACTATTCCGTTTCTTCGCCTGCTTTTTTGACCTGTTTCGTTTCCTTCTACCACCACCACTACCACTTAACCACTCACCCACCATCAAATATTAACTTAGTAGAACTAAACTAGAGAATACGAGGACATTGAAATAACGTGAGAAATAAATTCACTGTGTAGAATTAGATTTTTTTTTAAAAAGTCCTACGGCACGCGAGCCAAGCGTGGTACGTGGAACGATGTTCAACGACACGCTGAGTGAATTGAAATATGGTATATGAGCGACATAATACTCTTATAAACACTATACTGGAGGGTAAGGTTGAAGGCACGCAAGCAAGCAAGCAAGAGGCAGACAACGATACAAGTGGGAAAATAACATCAAGAGACGGACGAGTATCAGTCTGACAGAATGTACAGTCACGGCGAGAGACAGACAATTTTGGAAATCCATTGCAGCAAACCTTCATCGGCACCTGATTGGTTGATTGATTGGTTGATTGATTGGTTGATATGAGCTCATTAAAACAACTGAATTGTTATTTCAATAGAAACTTATCATGTTTGTGAAACTGTTACTGTATTTACATCCCTTAAACTGATTCAGTGCCGAAGGATAGTATATCGCCAAATGTGACTTAGTATTTGGCCCGAATGGTGTTATATTGTCGTACTAAGGTCATCGTGTTATTTGTTTACTTTCACAATACTTTCACAGTTTCAATGCTCAGTGAACGGAAATTTACATTAAAGTACTTGTTTAATTTGATTGTGCACTATGTTTAGTCAAAACCTACTTTTGTGTTTGGCACCGAATCAGTTAAAACTAAAAAGTTCTTAAACTTCGACGGTAAAAGTGTGCTATCTGATACAAATTCGGTGAATGTTGAGCACGAATGACTGACCTTGACACAGTTCTTCTTCCATCATATCCTTCTCCTCGTCACCGATTACCCCCTCCACTAACTCGATTCTTAACCCTTTGAAAATAAAGATTTTCGTTCGTTCGTTCGTTCGATACTCTCTCTGCTGTAGCATAACCATGCCAGTACAATCCGTTGTCTGTAGCACGCCAAATTAGTGTTGTTATTAAATTATACGGCGCCGTTCAAACGACCCAATAAAGGGAAACACTTGTTATAAGCTCGTTTCAAGACTTTTGAACAAACGAAAATGGATTAGATCAGGCGTCCCCAACTTACGGAACGCGTGCCATGTGTGGCACTCGAAACTAGTTTTTAGTGGCACGCGAAACGATTTTCAGTAGCATGCGAAACGATTTTCAGTGGCACGCGAAACAATTTTCAGTTTCACGCAGGGTGAATTGGCATATATAATATAATCTAATTAAGAAAACTGATTTTTTAAATATTAAATAACAGCATATTATTTTTTTTTTTTAAACTTACTGTTTTTACATCACTTAGAAACGAAAGCTTTTAACCGTTAGAAGTGTAAGAATGTACGATCTGATGCAAACTGACTGAGTGAGTGTGGGGTAACAAGTGCTGACCTTGACGAAGTTCTGTTCCCTTCCTATCTCTGCCTCTCTCTCCCGACTACCGCAACAGCAACTCTATAGTTCACTCAACTGTCGCATACTCGTACCTCAGAAATATCAATTTGGGAACCCTTTGAAGCCACTAGGACAGTCCATAAATAAACACGCATATATTGTGCACCGCTCACAGAAGTAGAAGAGAGACAAGAGTTAGATGGTCACGCTTCGAAGTACACTTGTTCCTGCAGCGAAGCGCTGTCGTCATTTGGAGGTGACAGGTTAGAAACCCGTTCGGCAACTATAGCTTTTAATTTTTACGTTATCTTGTACGTTCTCTAGTCCAACTTCTTTCTTCTGCTTCTGTGAGCGTGAAACAATACATTTGTTTATATTTATTACATTTCTTAATAATGTGTTCAGTGCTCAAATTTCACGAAGCTTCTAGATTTTGGGAATGTGATCAAGTTGTTTTGAAAATTATGGGGGTCGTATAAAAGTGCGAAAAGAAACAACAAACTGCCATGAGAATTGATAATGAAGTAGATCAATATCAGCCTATTCAGAGAGGTATGAGACAGGGATGTGTGATGTCTGCAGATCTTTTTTTACCCTGTACAGTGAAAATATTTTCAGAAATATAGACAATATGGAAGGAATTAACATTGGGGGACGATGCGTCAATAATATTAGATATGCAGATGATACAGTCTTGATTGCAGACAATGAACAGGACCTGCAACATTTAGTAGATGCGTTTGTTGCACACAGTGAACAACTAGGGTTAGAATTGAATTGTAAGAAGACACAGATTATTTTCGTCACTAGGAAGGAAGAAATACCACAATATAATACACAAGTAAATGGGCTTATTCTTAAACAAGTGAGTCGGTACAGCTATCTCGGAACAGTCATACCATCTGATGGGAGATGCCTTGAAGAGATTAGAACAAGAATTGACATTGCGAAGGTAGCCTTTTGTAAGATGAAAAACATAGTGACTAATAAAAGATATAATTTGAAACGAGAAAAAGAGTGTTGAAATGCTACATAGAACCTGTACTTTTATATGGATGTGAAGTTTGGACAATGAGCAGACAAGCCGAAAAACATCTGATGGCTGTGGAAATGTGGTTTTTGAGGAAAATGCAAAGAATACCATGGACAGACAGAAAAACCAATGAACAAGTCCTTCAAGAAATAAATGAAAATCGTAAACTGATTAGAGACATTAGACGTAGACTGTGGCATAACGCAGCCAACATTATTCATTTTATCAACAAATGCCGCAAAAAGAGGAAACAACATTAAAAGAAATTGACTTCACAAACGCAATTGGAGATTGGGACTTAAAACTTAACATCGAAACTGGAACTGAACAAGTGACAAATGACGTGGATTCTTAGAAGGATTTCATCAGACCAAGCTCGGAAAACCATTGGATGGGAAAACCACCTGACCCGCCTTCGCGCCAGTGCATAATTAACATATATCCCTATTTCATCAGAAATGTTAATCAGCCCGCACTTTTGTCTGAACTCGCTCCATGGACGGATGTGAGAAGATTGTGTGATCAAAAATTCAATGGACAAGGCAAAAGTCTGGATCCGAGGTACGTTTGTTAGCCCTTGATTAGACTAAGAACCCGATGTATCAAGTATCAAGTAACGTAAACCCATGTTTGTGATGTCAATTGAAATGTATGATTATTAATTAAAACCTCAGAAATGTAAAAATGCTCGACTGTAGATTCTAATGACGCAAAGCCATTCCCGGGCAGAATATTCTCTTCGATGAAACTGCCATCTCTGATATTCTTAAAGATAATTATTAACTTTAAGAAGTGCATTACACTATTACATTCTATTCTAAACAACTGTGAGAAGTGATGATTCGAAAGCAATCTTGTGCATTTCACCAGAAACATTGTAAAAGATGCTATCACTGTCTACAGCTGAAATGACAGTTCGTGTACTAGAACAAGTGCCTTGTTCTAAAACAGACTTATCTATGCCTATTTACAATCTAGAAAGCTGAAAGTGAAATCAATCTTTCCTTTCTCCTTTCTCTATAGAATTAATAGGGTTTGGCGAAATAAATATTTATATTTATGTCAAATTTAATTAGATAAGAGCACTTAGGAACTGCAATACATGAGAAAGTTGTGCTTCGCGGAACACCATCACGCGAAGTGAACTTAACTCATTACTCAACATAACTTAAAACACAACACCACTCAACACCACTCATCACCACACAACACAACACTCAACATCACAACAACAACAGGTAATGGAAGAGAGTTATTAGACACAAGAAGAAGAAGAAGTTAATTGGGAAAACACAGAGAATTATTTATACACATTGTGAACACCATTGAGTAGAAGAAATGTTATAAATGTATGTCATTTATTTACATGCATCTTGACACCTTCTCACTCTTGTCATTGTCTCACTGTACACGTTCACTGACCCCAGGTCAAATGAAGACTTACATACAGCAGGAACAAGTTGATACAAGGCGTACACAGTGTGATAAACTCTGACCACCCCAAATTAACCCAACACTAGCTTAGAGAGAAAAAGAGGGGGAGGGGAACTAGTTCCTACTTCAGGAATTTAGGTTCTTTTACCTACTTTTAAAAGATTGTATTGGTAGGAATGTATATATTTATGTGAATACTCATCAGTGATCTTGGTGGCTACATACCAACAACCACCCAACACATCAGCAAACTAACCACCTAAATCAGACCTGAGAGAGGGAAGCCGAGAGAAAGAGATGAACCACAAGTGAGATGGAGGATGACTTCGCTATGAGCAGAGCATGGGGAGGCCTTCAGTGGAGCTATACGGGCAGACCTGACGTGGATCCATCAGTCAATGGACCCTGGCTTACCTAATCCTCCAGTCACCAGGTTACTTTTATCATCGGTATACACCACACCCAATCTCAGGAAACTAATAGTTAAATGTTGATGCAACACTATCATACTTAATATGTACAACATCAAAATGTTTACTATGTTTTCACACTTGTTGACATCTCATATATTGATGCTTGTTATTGATTGTCTGGGACAATGGTCCAATGTGCAACTGTTCTATTACTTTGTGTAAATCACAATAGAGATGTATGTACTGACCAGAAGGCTCAGGCCAGTCAATAAATGATTAACATGAATTGACCTTCTGTTAATTTGTCAAGTTCAAACCTATCTGTCAACAACTTCTTTGTACATCATGTTGTCAAAATCTAATGTGATTGATTATGTGTTTGATTGTTAAAAGATAAATTAACTCATAATGACTTACTAAAATGGGGAAATAAAAAGACTCTATACCTATCAACTGCTCAACATCCATGTTTTCTTCATCTAAATCAGGCTGAGAAAATTCTCCTGACTTTCCTCAGATTTGATAAACTAAAAGGGGGCTCCAGAGCTAAAGAATCATTGGAGAAGGGGCAGATTCCCAATTAGTAAATTACCATTCTTACCAGGGCCATAATCTATATCTCCTAGACAATACTTAACAAAACGAGGCCTGCAGATAACTCAAGGTTCATATTCTGGGGTTATTGAAGATAGAAGAGGATGGGGCTCTACATCTTTTGTTAGAGATGGGGCATGCACTACAGTGATCTCCCACTCCCTTCAAAAATATATGACATATTGTGGGCTAAGTCCTGGATGGTTCCCATATATTAACCTTTAAACAATCACCTAAAAATACATGAACACAGTTATCTTTAGATTTTGAACATTGTCATTTTCTAGAATGTTTAACAGATACCATGTGGGGTATTGATTGACAGCCACATGATATGAATGACATTTATAGATAAATAAGATAGGTGACTGATCTTTACTCCTGGAGAAGGAGCCATGTTCATATATTGCTTCTACTTCAGAAAGAGGTGCTCCAGGTGAAATATATAGTGTGTATCTACTCTACCAACACTACTTCTCTTCCAGAGAAGGTGTTCTATTCCTGTGAAGTCTGAACTTAACAGCATTTCATCAACCACCGGAAAATCTTATCCGTTGGGAAAACTCTGTCTAATTTCAGATTCTTTTCTTTACTAGGAATTAATTGTGGTTACTTCAGTGCCTGCTGCCTTTGGCTTTTCCAGCATTGACAGACAGACATAACATAGGGTGTTTTTAATATTGCACATGCTCTGTTGTATCTTTGCAGATCAGGGACTGACAAGCGTACGCGGATCAGACTAGCTGCAATTATATTGTTAATCAGAGCACAGCAATAAAATATAGACATGGCGGAAACTGCAAAGTTTAGAGCCCAAATAACAGAAACAGGTAGGGAATGCGGGTTAGATGGCCTTGAGCTAGCTAACTATGTTTCGGAGGCATTCGACAAAAGAGAAAGACTTCAAGCAGAATTGACTCTCAAAGAAAAACAGCTTCAGGCAGAATTGGAGGAGAAAGAGAAACGACTACAGGCTGAAATGGAAGATAAGGAGAGAGAGCGTCAACACCAACTGGAGTTGAGGAGAATGGAGATTGAAGTGGAGATCCGGAGAATAGAGAAAGGGAGTGGTCCTACACCCTCAACCTCATCAGGATCGCCAGTGACAGAACCACCTCACGTCTCTCAACTTAATTCAGGAGCTATGTCATTTCCTCTGGACCCCTTTAATGAACAGACTGACCACATCGAAGGATTTTTATCACGCTTCGAGGCAATGGCTGTCAGCTGTGGGCTTGAAGAAAGTAGATGGGCGACGAAGTTAGCGCAAGCCTTAAGATCCACGGCGTATGAAGTGTTCTCAAGACTCACTAGAGAGGAACAACAGAACTACACAACACTCAAGACGGCACTCTTGAGCCGATTCGAAGTGGACGCCGAATCTTATAAACTCAGGTTCAAAGCCGCAAGGAAGGAACCGGGTGAGAGCTACGCACAGCTAGTCGAAAGATTGAAGTCATACATACAAAGATGGACTTGCTTGGGAGGATTTGAGGAAAATTATGAAGGACTCCGTGAAATGATTATCATTGATCAGATCAAGGGGAAAATGCAGAACGAAATGAAGGCATTCCTAACCCAAAACGGGGCTGACCGCCTGGAAACTATAATCATCCTGGCAGAGAGATTTGAGAAATCTCAAAAGGAGATGGGAGGAAAGGGACGTTCGAACAACACCCCCTCTCAAAACAAAACTCCACAGCCAAAAGAGGGTGAAAACACTGTAGCCACCAAGAAAAAGGGGAAATCCCCGAAAAACACTCAACACTCAGTCCAAACAGCGCCGAAGGAGGACAAACCATTCTGTACCCATTGCAAAATTAAAGGTCACACATTTCAGAGTTGCAGAAAGAAGCCACCTCCACACACAGCGGCATGTTTGGCCAACCGAAAAGAGAGAAAAGTGAGCACTGGTGAAACGTCCAAACAGACACCTCATCAAGACACATCATCTCGTATTCCGGTTGTAGAATCCATCTTGCTAAATGGATTCCAAACGACCTGTTTATATGATACTGGATTATCATATGACTGTGTTGTTTCATCATCCTTGGTTCACCCTGAACAGGTGACAGAGGAAATAGTGGAATTGCAGGGACCACTGAAGAGTTCAACAAATATGTCTCTTCCAGTGGCAAAAGTGAACATAGCCTCGCGGTATGTCACCGGGACGATCAAGGCAGCAATCTTGGACGATCCGATATATCCTGTAATCCTCGGGTGTAGATTTATCGTTCTAGGAGAACCTGTTCAACCTGTGGCGATGGCGACCATGACCACTCGATCACAGGCAACAAAAACTCCAGAAATCAACTACGCCAATCCCTCGAACGGAGGAACTGAAGAGGGCACAAGAAGCCGACAGCACCTTGGAACCCTGCTTCAGAAAACTGCCAAAATCACATTTACCTCTACGTAAAGGTGATCTGTTCATGAAGTCAGCACTTCTTTACAGAAAAGCAGGACGAGCTGGACAAGAGTTTAATCAACTTGTTGTACCAACTCAATACAGGACTCAGATCTTAGAGATGGGTCACAGTCTACCATTCAGTGGGCACATGGGTATCAACGCTACTACACAGCGGATTACCACTCACTACTTTTGGCCAGGGATGAACTCAGACATACAACGGTTTGTAAAATCATGCCCACAGTGTCAGAAAGTATCACCAAAACACCGGACACCACCGGCAATGTTGGGTGAATCGCCAATCACTGGAATTCCATTTGAGAAAGTGGCAGTAGACATAATCGGACCTCTCTCAGCAACGAAGAGGCGAAACCGATTCATATTAACGCTTGTGGACACAACAACCATGTGGGCCGTAGCAGTTTCTATGCCCAGCTGTGACTCCAAACACGTCGCTGATGCATTATTAGGAATATTCACACGTCTAGGATTCCCACAAAGGATCTTGACGGACAACGGTTCACAGTTTCGTGGTAAACTCATGGAAGAGACCTTCAGACTTTTTCATGCACGCCATATCTTCAGTTCACCATATCACCCTCAGTCAAATGGACTTGTGGAAAGGTGGAACGGGACATTGATTAGTATCCTGCGCAAAATTGCCCAGGAGAAGACAGAGGATTGGGACTTGTATTTACCCGCAGCTTTATTCGCTTACAGGGAAGTACCCCATCACTCAACAGGTTTTGCTCCAGCCACACTGTTGTTTGGACGACCAATCAAAGGACCACTGGAGGCGTTACTTCCGAACGTGGACTGATAATACTACAGATGATACAGTCGTGACTGCATCAACATATGTTGCCGAGTTGAAAAATCGTTTACAACACAGTTGGAAACAAGCGAATGTCAATCTACGTCAAGCCAGACGAAGAATTGCTCGTAACTTCAACCGCAAGGCAAAGGATAGAGAGTTAGAGGTAGGAGAGAAGGTGATGTTGCTGCTTCCAACCAGTCAGAATAAGCTGCAAATCGGATGGAGAGGACCTTATGTAGTGACGGAGAAGATCTCACGTACCAACTACAGAATTTCAGTCAAAGGCAAGATGAAAGTATTTCACATAAACCTCTTGAAGAAATATCATGAAAGACCCTCAACCACCGAACCTGCACATTTGATGGCCATGAGTGTGGCTACTGAAGTCGAAGAAGGATCAACAATGGGAGTCGAGTGCCAACTGCAAGCCAAAGAGACCTTTAAGGATGTGGAAATCAATCCCAACTTAACAAAGGATCAGCAAAAGCAGATTAGGGAACTTATGGCAAAATATGCAGAAGTACTTACTGATAAGCCAGGAAGAACTGATTTGGAGGAATTTGACATGAAGTTAAATGACCCAGTGCCTGTGCGAGTCAAGACTTACCCAGTTCCTTATGCAAAGCAAAAGACTTTAGAGGAAGAAATACAACAGCTGCTCACCGCAGGAATAATCTCACCATCTGAATCACCTTACAGTGCTAGCGTCGTCTTATTGAGAAAGCCAAGCGGAGAACATAGATTGTGCATCGATTATCGACAGCTCAATGCTATAACTGAATTCCAAGCAGAACCTCTGCCGGATCAGAATAAACTCTTCACAGCACTCAACCGAGCTAAGTACTTTACTAGGATTGATCTCAGTAAGGGATATTACCAGATTCCTGTAAAACCGGAAGTTAGACCATGGTTAGCTTTCAGCACGCCTGGAGGACACTATGAGTTCAACGTTCTTCCATTCGGATTAAGTAATGCTCCCAGCGTCTTTACACGTATGATGAGAAAATTACTTGACCCACTACAGCATCCAGACATCAGTCACTTCATGGATGACATCCTGATCGCAACTGAAACATTTGAAGAGCATGTAGAAACCCTGCATCTTTTGTTCAGGCGCCTCAGAGAAACTGGATTGACGGCTAGACCAAAGAAGTGTCAGATAGGATTCCAAGAATTGGACTTTCTAGGTCATAAGATATCTCATGGACTGATAACTCCACAAGAGGGAAATGTGGACAAACTCCAGAGAGCACCTCGTCCAAAAACAAAGAAGGATGTAAGATCATTTGTATCCTTATGTGGATTCTATCAAAAATACATCAAGGACTTCAATACTCTGTCAGCACCTTTAACGGATCTTACCAAAAAGGGGAAACCAGAGAAAGTCACTTGGTCAGCTGACTGTGAGAGAGCTTTCACAGCACTAAAGCAGGCATTAACTGCTCATCCAGTCTTACATCTACCAGACCTCGACCAACCATTCGTGCTGCGCACCGATGCCAGTAACATAGGAATTGGGGCAACGCTGTTGCAGAGAAAGGGAGATGTAACATCAGAGCTATTCCCTGTAGCCTATGCTAGCAGGAAATTGAATGCAGCAGAGAGAAATTACAGTACTATCGAGAGAGAATGTCTTGCGCTCGTATGGAGTGTACAGAAATTTCAAGCATACCTATATGGCAAACATTTCACAGTGCAATGTGACCATCAACCACTCATGTTTCTCGCAGCATCTAAGACTCTGAATGCCCGACTTATGAGGTGGTCGCTGCTTCTTCAACCTTACTCGTTCCAGGTTGAATATGTTCCTGGGAAAATGAATGTGGGAGCGGACTTCCTGAGTCGACACCCAGTGCCTGATGAACCAGGTCAATCAGATGCAGAAGAGAATACAGGGGAGGACAAATGGGAACAGCTTGATAACTGAAAATGTTGGAAACATAGTTCCATACCATAGAACAATCTGGAGTGGGGCCATGTGGCATAACGCAGCCAACATTATTCATTTTATCAACAAATGCCGCAAAAAGAGGAAACAACATTAAAAGAAATTGACTTCACAAACGCAATTGGAGATTGGGACTTAAAACTTAACATCGAAACTGGAACTGAACAAGTGACAAATGACGTGGATTCTTAGAAGGATTTCATCAGACCAAGCTCGGAAAACCATTGGATGGGAAAACCACCTGACCCGCCTTCGCGCCAGTGCATAATTAACAAATGTACCATTTCATCAGAAATGTTAATCAGCCCGCACTTTTGTCTGAACTCGCTCCATGGACGGATGTGAGAAGATTGTGTGACCAAAAATTCAATGGACAAGGCAAAAGTCTGGATCCGAGGTACGTTTGTTAGCCCTTGATTAGACTAAGAACCCGATGTATCAAGTATCAAGTAACGTAAACCCATGTTTGTGATGTCAATTGAAATGTATGATTATTAATTAAAACCTCAGAAATGTAAAAATGCTCGACTGTAGATTCTAATGACGCAAAGCCATTCCCGGGCAGAATATTCTCTTCGATGAAACTGCCATCTCTGATATTCTTAAAGTTAATAATTATCTTTAAGAAGTGCATTACACTATTACATTCTATTCTAAACAACTGTGAGAAGTGATGATTCGAAAGCAATCTTGTGCATTTCACCAGAAACATGGTAAAAGATGCTATCACTGTCTACAGCTGAAATGACAGTTCGTGTACTAGAACAAGTGCCTTGTTCTAAAACAGACTTATCTATGCCTATTTACAATCTAGAAAGCTGAAAGTGAAATCAATCTTTCCTTTCTCCTTTCTCTATAGAATTAATAGGGTTTGGCGAAATAAATATTTATATTTATGTCAAATTTAATTAGATAAGAGCACTTAGGAACTGCAATACATGAGAAAGTTGTGCTTCGCGGAACACCATCACGCGAAGTGAACTTAACTCATTACTCAACATAACTTAAAACACAACACCACTCAACACCACTCATCACCACACAACACAACACTCAACATCACAACAACAACAGGTAATGGAAGAGAGTTATTAGACACAAGAAGAAGAAGAAGTTAATTGGGAAAACACAGAGAATTATTTATACACATTGTGAACACCATTGAGTAGAAGAAATGTTATAAATGTATGTCATTTATTTACATGCATCTTGACACCTTCTCACTCTTGTCATTGTCTCACTGTACACGTTCACTGACCCCAGGTCAAATGAGGACTTACATACAGCAGGAACAAGTTGATACAAGGCGTACACAGTGTGATAAACTCTGACCACCCCAAATTAACCCAACACTAGCTTAGAGAGAAAAAGAGGGGGAGGGGAACTAGTTCCTACTTCAGGAATTTAGGTTCTTTTACCTACTTTTAAAAGATTGTATTGGTAGGAATGTATATATTTATGTGAATACTCATCAGTGATCTTGGTGGCTACATACCAACAACCACCCAACACATCAGCAAACTAACCACCTAAATCAGACCTGAGAGAGGGAAGCCGAGAGAAAGAGATGAACCACAAGTGAGATGGAGGATGACTTCGCTATGAGCAGAGCATGGGGAGGCCTTCAGTGGAGCTATACGGGCAGACCTGACGTGGATCCATCAGTCAATGGACCCTGGCTTACCTAATCCTCCAGTCACCAGGTTACTTTTATCATCGGTATACACCACACCCAATCTCAGGAAACTAATAGTTAAATGTTGATGCAACACTATCATACTTAATATGTACAACATCAAAATGTTTACTATGTTTTCACACTTGTTGACATTTCATATATTGATGCTTGTTATTGATTGTCTGGGACAATGGTCCAATGTGCAACTGTTCTATTACTTTGTGTAAATCACAATAGAGATGTATGTACTGACCAGAAGGCTCAGGCCAGTCAATAAATGATTAACATGAATTGACCTTCTGTTAATTTGTCAAGTTCAAACCTATCTGTCAACAACTTCTTTGTACATCATGTTGTCAAAATCTAATGTGATTGATTATGTGTTTGATTGTTAAAAGATAAATTAACTCATAATGACTTACTAAAATGGGGAAATAAAAAGACTCTATACCTATCAACTGCTCAACATCCATGTTTTCTTCATCTAAATCAGGCTGAGAAAATTCTCCTGACTTTCCTCAGATTTGATAAACTAAAAGGGGGCTCCAGAGCTAAAGAATCATTGGAGAAGGGGCAGATTCCCAATTAGTAAATTACCATTCTTACCAGGGCCATAATCTATATCTCCTAGACAATACTTAACAAAACGAGGCCTGCAGATAACTCAAGGTTCATATTCTGGGGTTATTGAAGATAGAAGAGGATGGGGCTCTACATCTTTTGTTAGAGATGGGGCATGCACTACAGTGATCTCCCACTCCCTTCAAAAATATATGACATAGACAATCAAAATTGTTTGGGCATGTCGCGTAACGTATTCTACTAGGATGGAATTGGATCAAAGTAGATACTAAATAGACTTCTACGACTAGAGAATCTAACCACTGCTGAAGAAGCGATCAAATGGCTCGCAATTCTAGAAGAATGATTATCAAATTCCCAGAATGGATCACTACTTCTAAACAGTGCCAGGCGGAAAGTTATGACGACTAACTGTACTAACACACGAAGACAGTATTTCAAGTTATTCCTGCTAACGTGCCTGGATGAATAATGATCCCCCACTGCCTAATGTATTCTCACACAACAGGAGATAAGACAGAATGATAAGTATAGATGTAGTCCTTTCACTCGTCACACAATCTGATGATGCTATTTCTAATTCTATAATGACAGACGCAGTTGTTAAAATTACAAATATAACATAACGTTTAATCCTAAAGAACACTGCGTGAGCCCCACTGGGAACTCACTGACACATAAGAGATACGCAGATCCCTGAAATTTCTACAAGATAATGTTCAGCTAGAGGATATAATCATAGACTTCTAGCCGATAGCGGACAAATTGTGATTGCTGTGCAGTGGCAAACGGGTGGGTAGCCACTCATCTGAGAATCCTTAGCCTCCTGGATGGTAAGCTGGCAGTGCTGACTGGATTGTGGTATGGACTCCACTCTCTGCTGCATCAAGTGAGTGGTTCGTAGCTCAATCACCGGTCGTGACTACGGCTACAGATGATCAGGGTGCAGGCTCTGTGAATGACAGTGAGAAGGAGTGAATAATCCTTCAAGACAGAATTGTAAATTCTTTTGGCCATGTCATTGTCCTGTATGGCATGCTTGTCTCATAAATTTCAATAGCATGTATTATCTCAATTTACACATTTTGATTCCTTATCTGAAATCTACAACAGCACACTGATCTAATGGAAACAGCACACACATGATATCCTATTCTCTCTGCTGACATTTAGATCAAACATGTACAATCACAATGCTCTACTTCAAAGACCACATTCCAAATATATATTCTAAGTCATTATTAATCATGGAAACATGAACCACAATTCACATAATGACTTAACAGTACATATAGGATGACTTCAATGGAATGAAACTCAGACGCCACAACTCCGACGTCACATATACATTAACAAACCATTAAATCGATGAAACACCACACATCATTTTCCAAGTATGGAAACACACAAACTACACTCCACACGATGAATTAACCTCACATATTGATGAATTCCATAGAATGAAATGAAATCACACACAACAACTATAACTTCACGATGTACACGAGTGAACCATTAAAATCAATGAAACACCCCAAGTTCACTTAAGGAGTTATGAGTTGTATTACTAGCAAGTCTTCCTTATATTAATTACGACATAATTAATTATCTAGAAGATTTCTTAGCTAGGTTTAAGATTATTTTCACTATACAGAAGAACAATTTTAGGGTTGGAGAATTCCCCCAAGGTTTGAACTTTGTTAAGTGGGCCATCTTGGACCACATGGTAGTAATCTGACTATGGGCAATATAAGAGATTAATAAAGAATAATTAATTGTAACTATTCACTCTCTGAACTAATTCCTTCAACTAATAAGTATTTTATCTAGAGAAATACGCTAGTTCCGAAGTTAAGCACATAATTAATTTATCTTACCTCTAATCGTCTACTGACTAACTCAGGTGTCCTTCCGCAGGCGGATACCTAATTTCGAGAATCACGTAATGTAATTTATCCATGTTTTTAATGCCACATGTGATGAGCTTTGCGTTTTACCCTTGTCGGCAAGCCACATGGCACAAACATGGTCCTAATTCTAATATTAGTTAACTAACACTAGTTTTAATTAATATTATCTATTATCGATCGGCATGGCCTTTAGATTTTGCCGGCAGATGGACACACAGAAAAAATATTTAACAAAATTATTATTAACTCACCCTGCACTAGATTTTGACTGGCCTATCGGGAGTGGAGACTATCATTGGCTTTTCTATATTTTATAGGGTTGTTCGGCTTAACAAGAGCCAGCAATAAAATATGTTTAAACATAGACAGGTGTTCAATTTTAGCCAATTGACGTGATAGTAGCTCCTGCTCCCTCCAGGTTGCTGTCAAAAATGGCAGATGTTAGGGTGCTACCGGAAGTTAACTTCTCATCCAGGAGAGTTCCCTTCCTGTGGCCAAATTAAAACTCACAGCCAAACTTGAATATAACATTCAGCCTGACTTGATTTCTTGGCTTGTAAACGAACTCTACCCTACATCTACTTCTAACTATAAGAAGAAATAGTATTTAACTCTCTCTATAGTTTTATGTATATAAATACACTAACCAAAGACGATTTTATCTAATTGAAAATATAGATTTAAAAAAAAATAATACAGGATACATAGAGGGGTTTACTGAGGGCTATCTCCATCTAGTAACAAAACGATCTGAGAGGTGGGCCAACCTGTCACAGGGCATGTTATGAGAAGAAATGAAATGGAGAACTTGGTGACAACTAGCAAGATCGAATGGAGTAGACCAAGGGGAAGATCGAGAAGTAAATACCTGGATGGCTTGGCCACGTGGCATGGTCGAGACAGAAACACGGAGCTGATCCACGACTCTGGTGATCGAGTGAAATGGCAAAACATGTCCGCCCACGCTTATCGGCATGGCACATAATGGATGGATCAAATTGTTTTCAAAATTAGGGGGTGTAGGGTCGTATCAAAGTGCGAGGGAAAAGAAAGGGGGGGGGGGGAGTGGATTAGTGAAATTGCATGAGAAATACATCTACATGTATTGAATGACACTCACAGAAGTAAAGGAAAGAAGTAAATAAAGATGAGAGAATAGACTATACAGTATACACACCGAGGGCAAACTGGGATTCAGACCTGCTACATTCAAATGACTTCGCACCTCACTGAAAGAACAAGTGCACGGGTTTCTAGTTGGCCATATCTTTCTCTCCCTCACCTTTCCATAAGTGATGGATTAAAGAAATAACGTGTCAAAAGAGAGAAACAAGGACATAATGTTAGACTCTCTCTCTCTCTCTCTCTCTCTCTCTCTCTCTCTCTCTCTCTCTCTCTCTCTCTCTCTCTCTCTCTCTCTCTCTCTCTCTCTCTCTCTCTCTCTCTCTCTGTCTCCGTCACTTAACCCCCTTCACTTTTTCAGATAATGGATCACAACTATCCAGTAATGAATATTTCTTGACGATCACATTACCCGCACCTAAGCCATTAAAACCCAGTAATGGATTCCATCAGCGACGACAATCAAATCTCAATTCATTGCCAGGTTTCCTTTATCACCCACCATGATCAAGTTCTCTGAATTAAACCCTAACCCACTTGCCCTGAACCCGACTGACAGACAAACCTCTAGAACCCGTTAACCCGTTCATTGATTCGCTCATACATGCATACATTACCGGAGAAGGGGCTGGGGAGAGGTGACACGATCTAGTAACTGTTGCTCGTCCACGCCTTTAGGATATTGAGCATATTAAGATACTAGCCCCATAATTGTATGCAAGAATCGGCACTTGCTGAGGATTGAAGTTAATATCTTGTTCTTGTATCAGTTTAAGGCTGGGTTAACCTGGGAGCCGCAATCCATATTTCACAATATTCCAGTTTCCATGGAGATTCCAACACACGATCATCAGTCCGGCCGGCAGGCCTGCTAGCCACTGCTCTGTCGCGGCTCTCAGGAGAGATATACGTACAGAGCAGCAGGAGAGATATACGAGTACGTTCAGAACAACAGGAGAGATATACGTACAGAACAACAGGAGAGATATACGAGCACGTTCAGAACAACAGGAGAGATATACGTACAGAGCAGCAGGAGAGATATACGTTCAGAACAACAGGAGAGATATACGTACAGAACAACAGGAGAGATATACGTACAGAACAACAGGAGAGATATACGTACAGAATAACAGGAGAGATATATGTACAGACCAACAGGAGAGATATACGTACAGAACAAGTATAGTATTCTTGTACCCGCCTTAAGGCACGTGGAGCAGATGGTAATAGTAAACTATAGTGTTACTGCTGCTGCTGTTACTACTACTACTACTACTACTACTACTACTACTACTACTACTACTACTACTACTACTACTACTACTACTACTACTACTACTACGACTACGACTACGACTACTACTACTGCCGCTGCTACTGCCGCTACTACTACTACTACTACTACTACTACTACTACTACTACTACTACTACTACTACTACCACCACCACCACCTACCACCATCACAACCACCACCACTACGACAACAACAATAATTATAACCAACAACAACTACTACTGCTGCTGCTGCTGCTACTACTACTACTACTACTACTACTACTACTACTACTACTACTACTACTACTACTACTACTACTACTACTACTACTACTACTACTACTACTACTACGTCTACTACTACTACTGCTTCTTCCGCTGCCGCTGCTATTGCTACTACTACTACTACTACTACTACTACTACTACTACTACTACTACTACTACTACTACTACTACTACTACTACTACTACTACTACTACTACTACTACCACCACTACCTACCACCATCACAACCACCACCACTACGACAACAATAATTATAACCAACAACAACTACTACTACTACTACTGCTGCTGCTGCTGCTGCTGCTGCTACTACTACTACTACTACTACTACTACTACTACTACTACTACTACTACTACTACTACTACTACTACCACTACTACTCCTGCTGCTGCTGCTGCTCTTTCAAAATAAAGTTCTTTGCCTCTCTCTCTCTCTCTCTCTCTCTCTCTCTCTCTCTCTCTCTCTCTCTCTCTCTCTCTCTCTCTCTCTCTCTCTCTCTCATTCTCGATCTTTCCCTTCCCTCTCTTTCCGTCTCCCTCTCCCTCACCTCCATCTACAGCTCTCTTAACCACACGGACTGATCACTCCTAAATCTGGGTCATGTCAATAACCTTAAGGCAAAAGCCAATATTTAAAAAAAAAAATCATACTTTCGTTAACACGGCATTAAGTTAACGTGTAAGTCCAGCTAACCGGTGCGTGGAATAAACTCACTACTCCCTCGTCAGCGAACATGCATTTTAATGTCGAGTGTGTTTGACCTCTCGGCAGTACTGGCCTTTAAACAGATCTTACTGGGGCCTAAATGAATACTCATAAAGTTGGCAAATTAGCTATGTTCACGTGTGGCTTGGCGCCGCAGACAGCAGATCACATACTCCAAGTCTGCCCCCGAATGCAACATGTCTAGCTAAACCAGTGGTTCTCAGCATTTTTGGCCCGCGTCCCCCTTCACCATATTTTCAGAACGTCATCCCCCACCATCTTTGTATTTCCTACCTAAAAATTCCTCCTCATTTAAAAGCTGGTCCTCTAGACGATCGTCTCATGAGTAATTATAGACCAATTTCCATATTATCCTCATTATCCAAACCGCTAGAAAAGCACATCCACAAAACAACACTAGATCACTTAGTTCGCCATAAACTGATAGTTGACAGTCAGTCAGGATTTCGGCCAAAATATTCTTGCCATACGGCACTAACAAACATGATAGAAAACTGGCATCAAAATATTAACAACAATACTCTATGTGGAGCGGTGTTTATAGACTTTAGGAAAGCATTCGATATGATAGATCATACTATTCTAATTCAAAAACTAGAAACAATGAAAGTAAGTTTTAATATAGTGACATTAATAAAATCATTCTTATTAGACAGAAAGCAAGTAGTATCACACAATAAAGTTTTATCTCAAGCCATTACCATTAATATTGGAGTACCTCAGGGGTCTATTCTTGGCCCTCTATTATTTGCCATTTATATAAATGATCTTCCATTAAATCTGTCGTCGTCCTGCGATCTATTTGCTGATGACTGCACAGTATATACAAACGCTGTTGATCGTAATGTGCTAGAATTATTCTTGCAACAGGAAATAAATAGTGTAGTTAACTGGAGTCATGCAAACCGCATGCAAATTAACATTACTAAAACAAAGTCTATGTTAATAGGAACCAGGCAAAGACTTCACACTCTAAACTCGCAGAGAACTCTTCAGCTGCACATTGGCAGCACGCCTGTAGAAAGTGTCATCGAGCACAAGACACTGGGTGTTATCATAGATCAAAATCTAACTTTTAACTCACATGTTCATGCTCTAGTTAAACAAATAGCCAAAAAAGTATACCAACTTGCCAAAATTAAAAATTTCCTTGACGAAAACACAAGAAAGATATTCTATACTTCTCATATGCAAACACATATTGATTACTGCTCCACAGTCTGGGATGGATGCTCCAAATCAATAACAAAACGCCTATATTCACTCCAGAAAAGGGCAGTGCGTTTAATTAATGGTGAAAAGTTTACCGACAATTCTAACCTATATAAACGTCTCCGGTTACTGCCACTCCACAAGCGCCTGCTTTTTAATAAGACCAAACTAATTCACAAAATCCTATTTCAAAATGCTCCAAGCTACCTTTGGCCATTGTTTAAATATAACGCTAGACATAGCGAACGACTAAATATACTTCATGTCCCTAAACCTAGGATAGACTTATATAAAACAAGCTTAGCTTACTCTGCCGCTCAGTTGTGGAACAATCTTCCACAAGAAATCAAAGACACCACCAATCATGATACATACATTCGCAACCTGTTTGAACACTACCTTAGTACAGACTACATGCCCCCATAACAAATAACACAAAAAAGACAATAATGGTAACTTATCTCAAACGACAACTAGCCAAAAAACATTCCCTTATGTATGGCACGTTACACCCTCCTTAGGTATTTATAATGCCCATGTTAAACACTGCCTCAGTGAGTCATTTGTTATTGATTATTTTTCATGCGTTTTAAATGTTCTTTTGTTGTCAAAAGTTGCTTCATAAGTGATGTTGAATGAAAGAATGTATGAGAGGAAATAGAGAAGAAGGGCAGAATGTCAGACGGGCCTGCGTGCCCAATTCTTAACCCTTTGAAAATAAAGACATTATTATTATTATATTATTATTATTATTATTATCCTCCCCCTCCCCACCCCACCCCTACACAGTATACGTAATAATGGAAGCTAAATTTAATAGCACTTACTAAAACATGTCTAAACGTCCACATAAAACGTGATTTGTGGGTCTACTTACTTTATAAAATTAACTTTAGAAGGGTGAGACGTACATAACCGTACAGTATGAAGGGAAAAACAATATCAAGTAATTGGTTTTTGTATTAACGTGATCTTGAAATAATCTTAATTTCCCCCGGAAACCCTAAAAATCCCCCACCCCACTCGGTTGAGAACCACTGAGCTAAACATTCTGGCCTAGATTAACTTCACCGCAGATATAGACAATAAATTCAAAAAGAGGAAGATACCCATACACTGCTGCAAGCATTACCTTTTTGTGCGCTCGCTTTGAACTCAAGCGTAGTCCATACACGTGTTACAATTTCTAGCCCACTGGACTGGTTTGTGTGAGTGGATTAACTTTCTCTACTGCCAGTGTCCCTCGCCGTCAGACACGCCCTCTCCTATCTCTGAGGTACTTGTAATTTACGTTCCCAAGTCAAGGACGAGAATTTTAGTCAAATTGACTGGTGTAGTGGCTGAACCCGCTTCCCTCGGCATCAGCACACCGGATGTTTAAGAAAAAGTGTTTTTATCCATTCGACCATGCTGACATACGCATAATGTGTTTAGTCAACACTCGGACCTTCGCTAGAACGGGATGAGGCTTTTGAAATGCTCGGATAGCGAGAGAGAGAGAGAGAGAGAGAGAGAGAGAGAGAGAGAGAGAGAGAGAGAGAGAGAGAGAGAGAGAAATAGAGAGGGAGAGAGACAGAGGGACAGAGAGAGAGAAGGGCGAAGGGAGAGATGGGGGAGACATGGTGGGAAAGAGAGGGAGAGATACAGAGAGAGGGAGAAATAGACAGAGATTGAGACGAATGGAGAGACAGGGAGGGAGACAGGGGCAGAGAGAGATAGAAAGGGTGAGAGAGGGAGAGGGATAGAAAGGGGGAGACAGATAGGGAGAGAAAGACAGAGAAAGGAAGACAGAGAATGAGAGACGGATGGAGAGAGAGAAGACAACGAGAGAGAGAGAGAGAGAGAGACGAAGGGAGAGAGAAAGATATACAGAAAGGAGCAGAGAGGGGGGAAAGGGTGAGAAATAGAGAGAGGGGGGAAATACAGAGAGAGAGGGAGATTGAGACAGGGAGACGTAGGGACAAAGATAGAGGGAGACAGAGAGGGGCAGAGAGATAGAGTGGGAGACAGAGAGGGAGCGATAGACAGAGAGGGGGGGGGGGGACAGAGATAGGGATATTAAGGGAGAGACGGGCAGATAGAGATAGAGAGAGGGAGACAGAAACAAAGAGAGGGAGTTAGAGATAAAGAGGGAGATAGATACAGAGAGACCGAGAGGGAGATGGAGGGAGAGATAGACAGGGAAAGAGAGAGATGGAGGGAAGAGAGCGACAGAGAGGAAGGAGAGGGAGAAAAGATTGACAAAGAGAAAGGGAGACAGACAGATCGCGGGGAGAGAAATAGAGAGGGAGACGGAGGGAGAGTAAATGGAGAGAGTGAGAGAGGCAGAGAGCTGAAAGTGGGGGGGGGGGGGGGGGGGGGCGTATGGGTAAATACAAACCAGAGTACTTTGGCCACATTAGACGAAATACCAATCTACCGAAAACCTCAATTTGAGGCTGACGGGAGTTGAGGGTAAGGCCAGATCAAGACCCATTAAGACCACTTAAAAGCACTTAACCGATTTTTGGTTTCTCTGTATCTATTTTCTAAACATAATCAGTATTGAACTGTAAATCATCAAGTGCCTTACCGGCTGGCAAGATCATGCTTATCCACAAATTGTCATCTCCAACGGCATGTGTTGACTCCCTTCAGTGCCACGACACAAGACTGCCAATAATTTTCTCTCGCTGTCTTCCCCTGTCTCTCTTTCCACAAATATTTCCAGTTGTCACACCTTGTTCCAGTTTTTGTCTTCTCATAATGTGGCCAAAAGTGATGACTGCTTCTTTATGATGTTTGTGATAAGTTGTCTTTGCGATTTAGCCTTCCTCGAAATGTCCAGATTGCTCATTTTGACTGTCCAATAATTTTTCAGCATTCTTCTGTAAATAATATAGAATGTACAGATAATTTTATATTTAGAAAATGTTGGTGGCTTTTCGAACGCAGTTAATGTGGGTGCTCCGTTTTGTGGAACGTAGTCAAAATTCAATTATCTTTTTAGATGCTTTATTTGTCTGTAGTGTGATTTAGTGACTGTGTGTAACTGAAGACTATAAGAGACACAAGGAATATTAACACTGTAGCATACTGTGCATGTCGCAAGAGGCGATTAGGAAAGATTGGCAGGAGAGCTACCACATCTCGTAGAAAAATATAGCGGAAAGATTCAACCAGTTATGAGCACATCAACACACGTCTTGATGTGAGAGTTTTTTTCGGCCTTGTTGGCGGCCGATGCTCCACCGGGATACGAAGAGCGAACTTTATTTTCAAAGGGTCGTAAATTGGGCACGCTGACCCGTCTTACATTCGGAAGAAGAAGGCGTGTGTTAGTTACACTCGATACTGTGTGTGATTTGTTTAGTGGTCATTTCGCTACATTTAAATACGTTATGTGATTGTGTAATGTGATTTGGTTACATTTAGATTTGTTATGCGTTTCTGTGGCACGAGTTGTTTACAGTTTGATACGTCATGTGATTCTTTCTTGTGATTTAGTAATGTTTGCATGGTTTATATGATTCTTTACTATGGCTTGGCACACTCGTAGAGTGTGATATGGTGATAGTAGCAAGTATAAAAGGGTTAAGTAGGAAAGGAGCTTATGATTGGTCTCGCAAACCGTTAGGGAATTTACTTAATCCTAGGAAAACACTGCTCATGAATCATGGAGGAAATTGGAGGAATGGCGCTAGTCACGGGTGCTGGAACCTTAATAATCCCTTCCCTACGACGCTTAACGACATAAGAAGAAGACAAAAACAACAACCTTAATTTTCTGACGTTGATCTCATTCGGTGACGTCTCCATCAGTTCACAGTCTACCTGTAATCATGAATGTGTAATAGCCTGCCAGATGCCGATATACAAGCGACACTCGAACTATGTATACAATATAAGCCAGATGATAGGAACTGACACAGATTATTTGTTTTATTTTTAGGAACAGTTTGATAATACTGTTAACCAATCCAGCTTTTGTGGTGAGCTTACCTGGTTTGAGTAGTTGGGGAAGATTTATAACGGCATTTATGCAGCGTTTCGTTCGCGTAAACTCATTTTAGAAAGAAATGGGACTTGGAGGTCCACGGATTAGAGTGGATTGAAGGTAGGCCCCCGTCATGAGCTAGAATAGCTTGAAGTTAGGACCCCGCCACGTGTTGTAGTGACTGGAAGGAAGATAACATACATTATTTTAATTCCTTCCCCACTTTTACCGTACAGGTTACTGGTTGTAATGATGGTTTCTACCACAGGTTGGAGTGCTTCAAGTAAGGGCTTCTCTCACGGGTTAGAGTGTTTCAATTTAGGGCTTCTCTCATAGTTTGGAGTGCTTCAAGTTAGGGCTTCTACCGCGGGTTGGAGTGCTTTAATTCAGGGCGTCTGTCACGGGTTGCAGTACTTCAAGTTAGGGCTTCTACCACAGGTTGCAGTACTTCAAGTTAGGGCTTCTTCCACGGGTTGGAGTGCTTCAATTTAGGGCTTCTCTCATAGATTGGAGTGCTTCAAGTTAGTGCTTCTACCACGGGTTGGAGTGCTTCAAGTTAGGGCTTCTACCACGGGTTAGAGTGCTTCAAGTTAAGGCTTCTACCACGGGTTAGAGTGCTTCAAGTTAGGGCTTCTACCACAGGTTGGAGTGCTTCAAGTACGGGCTTTTCTCACGGGCTAGAGTGCTTCAATTTAGGGCTTCTCTCATAGTTTGGAGTGCTTCAAGTTAGGGCTTCTACCGCGGGTTGGAGTGCTTTAATTCAGGGCGTCTGTCACGGGTTGCAGTACTTCAAGTTAGGGCTTCTACCACAGGTTGCAGTACTTCAAGTTAGGGCTTCTTCCACGGGTTGGAGTGCTTCAATTTAGGGCTTCTCTCATAGATTGGAGTGCTTCAAGTTAGTGCTTCTACCACGGGTTGGAGTGCTTCAAGTTAGGGCTTCTACCACGGGTTAGAGTGCTTCAAGTTAAGGCTTCTACCACGGGTTAGAGTGCTTCAAGTTAGGGCTTCTACACAGGTTGGAGTGCTTCAAGTACGGGCTTCTCTCACGGGCTAGAGTGCTTCAATTTAGGGCTTCTCTCATAGTTTGGAGTGCTTCAAGTTAGGGCTTCTACCGCGGGTTGGAGTGCTTCAATTCAGGGCGTCTGTCACGGGTTGCAGTACTTCAAGTTAGGGCTTCTACCACGGGTTGGAGCGCTTCTATTTAGGGCTCCTGTCACAGGTTGTGGTGTTTCAAGTTAGGGCTTGAAACACAGATTTGAGTGGTTCAATTTAGGGCTACTATGTGGATAAGAAGATGAAGGAAGAAAAAGAGGCTGAGAAAATGAACGGAAAAAAGAAGAAAAAGAAGAAGAAAAGGGGGATAACAAGATGAAACGAAAAAGAAGAAGAAAGGAAGAAGACGAAGAAGAAAAGGAGGATAAGAAGATGAAAGGAAGAAAAAGAAGAAGAGGAAGAAAAGGAGGAGGCGGAGAAGAAAAGAAAGTAAAGGAGAATAGAAGAAGATTAAAAAGAGGAGGAGAAGATGAGGAAAATGAGAAGGAGAAGAGGAAGAAGAAAAAGCGGTGAAGTATTGCCAATAGTAGTTTCATATGTCTGAAGGTGTGCCGTGTCAAATCAGCACGCTATTCCTGATAATCTTCATTACTTGTCGCTGCACCCCAATCTCTTCAGGCAGGTTTTCCTTTGACAGATTTTATATCCAGATGATTTGGAATATTCTTTAATAGTAGTCACCTGTACCCCGCTCTCGTTAAACATTACCAAAATTACGCACGCACGCGCGCGCGAGAGAGAAACACACACACACACACACACACTCATACATGCACACACATATTCATTCTGTGCAATTGGTTTGGATTATTCTTCAGTAGTTGCCCACTTACTCCAATCTCTTTAAGCATTGTTTCGTTGATATATTGTCTATCAGAGGAGGTTTTGCATGCTGGGAGTAAAGAGGACGCTTCTGGAATGAAATAATTTATTCATTTCTGGATCTCTGTAAAGAACCGCCTTCCGTATGCATTTTACATTGCAGATCAGTTTTTACAGAGCCACAGCTATTTGTCGCTGGTGTGGCCACTGATGAAATCAGCAATTACTTGATTTACAGAAACTCTGTGGATTTCTGCAATAATTGAACACCTCGTCCCATAACAGAGATAGCATGGCTTCATTATTGAACATGTTGATTGTCTCACGTCTGCTATAAAGGAATAGGGATGATTGGGGAACGTGTGAGGCCATGACGGTGGTGAGATGAACAGTTTCATGGGGGATGTTGTGTGTCATTTACAGAATATGGGTTGGGGGAGGGGAAAAGGGGGTTGTAGATAATGGAGCACAGTTCATTCAGCACAAGGTGGGCGATGAAGGAGAAAGGATAACAATGAGGTAGACAGATAAATAAGACAAGAAGAGGAGATACAGATGAAGAACGAGACGAAGAGGCGTACGATGAAGAACGAGAAGAAGAAGAAGAAGAAGAAGACGATGACGATGAATAAGAGCAGATTAAGATGAAGAACAATACTAAAAAGACTTAGATGAAGAACACGACGAAGAAGAATAAGGCAAAGAAGAATATGCGAAGACAAATAAGTCGAGGAAGAACATAACGCTGAAACAAAAAAACAAAAAAACAAAAAGATGAAAACTAAAACGAACTAATGAACTAATGTATATGGCGCTCACAGAAGGAAAAGAAGGAAGTAGAGATTAGAAGACACACTAGACAACATAAAATATGAAGCTATAGTTACCGACCGGAATTAGAGTCATTAGACGTAGACAGTCAACATTTTTTGGTCATGTTATGAGAAGAAATGACTTGGAGAACTTGGTGACAACCCTCAAGATCGAAGGGAAGAGACCAAGGGGGAGACCGAGAAGTAAATACCTGGATGGATTGGCCACATGGCATGATCGAGACAGGAACACGGAGCTGATCCACGACTCTGGTGATCGAGTGAGATGGCAGAACATGACCGCCCACGCTTACCGGCATGGCACATGATGGATGGATGGAGTGCGTCTTCTAGTCTCTACTTCCTTCTTCTCCTTCTGTGAGCGCCAAATAATACTATGTGTGCTTATTTATGTAATTGTCTTGGTGGCCTCAACAGTTCTCCCCATTTATTTCTTGTGTTTAATGGACTAATGAACAACTGAACTAACGATATAATTAATTTTATTTTCAAGAGTCACAAATTGAACACGTATGTACATCTTACATTCGACCCTTCCAACCACTCACTTGCACACAACAGGTATATGTTCCGCATTGTGCAAGTTAAATTGAAGTTGCGGTAAACATAAGCATATAAACACTTAGCGACGAAGAACAATAGGACAAATAATAAAGGCAAAGAAGAACGCAATAATGAAGAACTATAAAACAAATAAGAAAGACTTAAAGAAGAATGTGATGATGAAGAACTGTAGAACATAGAAAAAAGGAAATGCGATGACGAAGAACAATAGAACAAATAAGAAACGGAAACCCGGGAAGGTTAACCCGGTCAACAAATGCCCGCAGAAGTCGGATGTGTCGGCCTAACGGCGCAAGAACGCAGCTCTGCTGCAAACAGGCACAACGCAGTCACATCCGAAAAAAAACTCCGGATGAACGAAGAAGAAGAAGAAGAAACGGAAAGAAGAATGCGATGGTGAAGAATAATAGGACAAATAAGAGAGGCAAAGAAGAATGCAATAATGAAGAACTATAGGACAAAGAAGAAAGGCAACAAAGAATGCAATGGTGAAGAACAAAAGGACAAAGAAGAAAGGCAACAAAGAATGCAATGGTGAAGAACAATAGGACAAAGAAGAAAGGTAACAAAGAATGCAAATGTGAAGAACACTAGGACAAAGAAGAAAGGTAACAAAGAATGCAATGGTGAAGAACAATAGGACAGAAGAAAGATAACAAAGAAAGCAATGGTGAAGAACAATAGGACAAAGAAGAAAGGTAACAAAGAATGCAAATGTGAAGAACACAAGGACAAAGAAGAAAGGTAACAAAGAATGCAAATGTGAAGAACAATAGGACAAAGAAGAAAGGTAACAAAGAATGCAAATGTGAAGAACAATAGGACAAAGAAGAAAGGCAACAAAGAATGCAAATGTGAAGAACAATAGGACAAAGAAGAAAGGCAAAGAATAATGCGATGTTAAAAATAAAACGATGAAGAACTGAACAAACTGAGTTCCAGGACAACCTTCAATTGCACACTGAATTGTTAATTAAAGCCCTGGTTGCTTTTCGTGTCATAGCAAGAGTCTCTTGCTGAGTGCACGAACTCCATATCACCGACTCAAAGATATAGGAAATCTTTTATTTTGCTACTGTCCCAAATTGCAGCACATTTCTTTGTTGCATTCTATTGCCCACTTCCTGTCTTCCATTCTTTGAAAAATCGCTCTTAAGGTAAAATAAATGAAGAAAAAAGTAGAACACAGATGTAGCACTTCCTGTTTTATACAGTTTAAATGAACACAAATCGCACAATGAACAAAAAGGCAGACGTATTTGTAACGTTGGCAGGGGATAAGTAAAAGCAGATGTATGTTTGTCTTGTCTAGAAGCTGAAGCACGATTCTTCAAAACGTCCAGTTTAAAATGCGTGTAATTTGAAAATCGTATCCTCTGGCTGTATTAGAATATAACAGTTTAGAACTTCATTAGATATATCTATTTATATGTTGATTCTTTCTTGAAATTGTTTGTTGTTGTGGCATTAAAGAACAAGGTGATGGTGTGAAGGGTTGTAAGACAGTTGATTCCTTGACATTGCAATATGTCTGGAAATGTGATGAGACAGGTTGTAAGACGGTTGATTCCTTGACATTGCAATATCTCTGGAAATTAAGAATATGACAGATCGGCATATGAAGGTGGAAGACTACCTCAGCCTGATATAGATAGAACCTATGATGGGAGCAACAAGGACACTTATAGAACCAAGTGGGAGCACCCAGGCCACCAGAAAGACGATGAGTATTACCAGTTCCACCGAAGAGAATGAGTAATGATTTTCAAACTCCACACAGGACGCAACAGACTGAAATGCCACATGCTTAATACAATTAAGAAAGGAGATCCTGATGTATGTTACTGTGAAACGGGTAAAATGACGGCTAAACATTTGCTGCAGGATTGGGAGCAGTCCAACATATGCAGAACAGAGAAAAGTTATGTTAGCCTACACCCGCTCCAGTTGAGAACAAACTCTGTGGAGATGTCAACAAACGTAAGTTAACTTCTGTTTTCTTTGTATCTATTCACATTGACTTCTTACGGTGTAAGAACAAATCAATGAATACAAGAAAGAAAGAAAGAAAGAAAGAAAGAAAAGAAATAAAGAAGAATAGATGGATGGATTGGATTGGATTAAATAGAAAGAAAGAAAGACCTTCGTTGAATGAACAGACAACGTCAGCAAACAGCTACGAAAACAAAGACTTTGCAAACGTAGCTGTAATATTTAATGATGAGTCTGTAAAATCCGTCTACTGAAAGACTGTTGTGAATGTTAGCTAATCAGTCATGGCAAGCGAAGAAAATGGAGTCAATGAAGATGTACTTTTGTGAGAAATGTGTTGAAAAATTCGTAGACAGAGAAGGCAACAAGCTCTGGGGTATTGGCGTCTGCAGATATTAAAAATCATTTTTCAAAACCATACCTCACAGACATTGACATTCGTGGGGCAAAGCATCCTAAGGTAGGGAATATTGGTTGACAGGGCACCAGAGCACACTGGGTTTATTCCCCCAGGACCGAGTCAAGACTGTGTGGGTGTCTGTGTGTTTATGTTTGAGCTGGTTGTTTGTTGTCTTGGATAAATGAGTTGAACAAGACGAGAATTAAGAATAATCAGCGCACACCGGAAGGCTAATTCGGTTAAGAAATGCTGAGAAAAAGTCGTTATGCTGGCTGAAACGGGCAAATATCGCAGCTCTGCTGTAAACTGGTATAACGCAATTACATCGACTAGAAAATATATCGAACGACGAAGAAGAAGAAGAAGAAGAAGACGAAGAAGAAGAAGAAGAAGAAGAAGAAGAAGAAGAAGAAGAAGAAGAAGAAGAAGAAGAAGAAGAAGAAGAAGAAGAAGAAGAAGAAAAGGAAGAAGAAAATTAACAATATGGGAGGCCAAATAATGTACAAGAGAAGAAACGGGGAAGACAGAAAAATCTATATCAGTTGAGCAACACATAATAAAATAAGCAGCATTCACATCATTGTAATATCAGGTCATAAGATCTTCAGCTTCGTCATCGCCAGTGTGTGGTCGAGACAAGGGCTACGGAGAAATTACAACCCTGTGACTACACACAAGCTACTCTTTTACACACACATACGCACACAAAACACACACACACACTTCTATATGTCTCACTGAATGACTGACTGGCTAACTGACTGACTCATGCACTCACTCACTCTTTCTCACTCAGTAACGCCACATACACACACACACACACACTTTCTATCTGTCTCACTCACTCACTCACTCACTCTTTCTCACTCAGTTATACCACATCCATTCACACACACACTCTCTCTCTCTCTCTCTCTCTCTCTCTGTCTGTCTCACTCTCTCTCTCTATCTATCTCTCGCTCGCTCTCTCTCTCTCTTTCTTTCTCATGGAGGAAGGAAGACAGAAAAAGAGAGAGAAAAAGTGAAGTTACTGAGAGAGAGAGAGAGAGAGAGAGAGAGAGAGAGAGAGAGAGAGAGAGAGAGAGAGAGAGAGAGAGAACTTTATTTTTGTGAACCTCTGAGAATAAAATTCGTTCTGTCTGTCTGTCTGTCTGCCTGCCTGTCTGTCTGTCTGTCTGTCTGCCTGCCTGTCTGTCTGCCTGCCTGCCTGTCTGTCTGTCTGTCTGTCTGTCTGTCTGTCTCTATTTCCCTCACTCACTAATTGCACTGACACTCACACAAACACACAAAGTACTTACACACACACACACACACACACACACACACACACACACACACACACACACACACACACACAAAATCTCTTCCTTCCTTCCTTCGTTCCTTCCTTCGTTCCTTCCTTCCTTCCTTCCTTCCTTCCTTCCACCATTCATATGTCATTTTTTGTTAAACTGTAGTTGATCCCATTGTCATCTGTTTTGTGTTCCTTTGTGTATGTTTTTTCCCCCCGACATACTTGTTATCTCGTGTATATCCACCATTATCAAACGTCCTTGTGATTCCCACGTGCACACCTCAATACACCTGTTGGATTTAACACGTGCTTACCTGCTCCTTAAAAACAACTTGTTACAGTTTCCGGAATAATAGACACGCAAAATATGTCAACTATAATTACGTTAAACGTACAATAAATAACACAAGTCTAGATACACGGGCGAACATAAACCAGGCAGAACATGCTCCCCTGACGATGATTTAGAAATGTGATAGTTGTTGGAGTGTTGTCAGCTGGGCATCTTTTGTGACATCTTTGTAGAAGGCGTTTTTTTTTTAAAACTGTGGATAAAAACAATGAAAATATGACAGATATTTATCTTGAGGTTTTTAATGGAAAATGATGATAAAGCAGTTAAAAAATAATTGCGTGATGTTTATAGGACGTTACAATAAACCCCACAATCTATCAGCTGTTCGTAATTTACTTGCCGGTCTCCTTGGCCGTAGGCGTTAGCGTCTTTCTCCGTAATCCCGTATACTCTCGTGAGTGACGTGATATGCGCGAGAATTGGTAGCGGTTCTCGCCGCCTCGGTAACTTAGGGGTATGTGATCCGAAAGCAATGGCAAACTACTGAGCGTACTCTTGCCTAGTACACTGCAGCTGAAAAATGCTGGTGTTGACTGCAACGTCCTGTAAGGGATATGCAAAAAAAAAAAAAATTATTTAGAAATATGTTTAGTTCAGTAGTTTGCCATTGTGATTTATTTAATAGGCACATATTTTTACTTTAATAGTTTGCCATTGAGTTCTGAATGGCCGACATTTCTGAATACCATATAAATCAACGCAAACCAGCCTATTTTCAATTCGCCCGCGACTGATTGGGACCCTGGACTCGGTATGACGGGGAATTGTGGAACAGTTTGTCGAGTGGCGTTCAGAAAGTAATACACCTCATCGTTTTTCTCAGGTAATAATGAAGGTAGAAGAATGGAAATGTGGACACTTCAAATATGGCATGTGCCGATTTGTGTGTGTGTGTGTTTTTTTTTATGTCGCATATTCCTTACAGGACGTCGCAGTCAACACCAGCATTTTCAGCTGCTGTTGATGTACTAGGCAAGATTACGCTCAGTAGTTTGCCATTGCTTTCTGAGCGACCGGCTCACGTACCCCGTAAGTCACCGCCGCGGCCAGAACCCCTACAGATTCTCGCCGTACGTCACGCCACTCACGAGAGTACACGAGATTACGGAGAAAGATTGTGTCAAATTGTAAAAGAAAGCAATTTCTTCTGAATTGTTGGAACGTTTCATTGCTGAAGGAGAGAGCGTTTTGGTTAAGATCGTTATAGGTGATGAAACTTGGGCACATTATTTTGAACCTGAGACAAAAATATGTCAAACCTCGGTTTTCGTTGCCTTCCGTTTTCGTCGGCTTGCCTTGTATTTCGTCGACGTGACCATGTGATCTCGCTGCAAATTATGCGAAAACATAGGGAACCACGTGTTCTTCTGCTCAGTTTGGCGTTGTTTTTCGTTGTTTGAGCATCACTTGCTAATAATAAAATACGAGAGGAGTTTTAAGATTGCTGACATCGGTCGCGTGTATGGGAATTCGCCATTCATAATAAATTCCACTGTGACGAAAAAGAAAGAAATAAAGGAGGCTAATATAGCGAAAGGCGTGAATGTGCTAACGAAACAGAGATCGCAAACAACTGAAGATGTCGAATAGTTGTTAGCAATTTGGATAAATCAAAAACAGATAGCGTCTGTTTCGGATGCAATCGTTTGTGAAACGTCAGACTGTTGTATGCCGATCTCATTAAGAAAATGCTTGGGACGAGTGCTAGTATACTTAGTGATTTTAAGGATAGCAGAGGATGGTGTGAAAAATTCAACAGGCGCACTGGAATACACAGTGTTACTAGGCACGGCGAATGTTGCGAGTTCAGACAAGTTTGGGACCGAAAGATAGTATTGAACACTGTATCTATTCTCTATAAAATGTGTTTTTGGTATGTATTTTGGAGTGTCTGGAACGAATTAATTGGATTTACATTGATTCATATAGTAAATAATTGTCTCGGTTTTCGTCGGTTTCGGATTTCTCCGATTGTTTTCGGGCGGATTATCGACGAAAACCGAGGTTTGACTGTATAGTCAATGGAGTGGCATCATCTGCAATCACGACGAAAAAAGACATTTAAGACAACTCCTTCAGCTGGAAAGGTCGTGATTGCTGTCTTTTGGGCACTGAATGTGTAGTTCTTGTGGATATTTGCCAAAAGGAAAGATAATCAATTCGCAAGCTTACATCAAGACATTTAAAAAAACAAACAAACAACTCAATCAACAGAGTTCAGCCACACAAAAATCCAGCAGGCCTGCTTCTCCTTCACGACAATGCGTGCCCGCACACGAATCTTGCAACACGGGAAGCAACCCATCCTATAGTCCCGATTTGGCACCCTATGATTTTCATCTGTTCGATCCACATAAAGATGCAGTCCGCGGGACAAGGTTTGAAGATGATTGAGTGATTCATACAGCGAAGGAATTGCTATATGATGAAAACAAAATCTGATACATGCACATATTTCGCACTGGCATAAAGCCGTAAAAGTTGATGGTTATTATGATGAATAATACCGATGTTTACATGACATATCCATGCATATTGTATATACATGTCATGCTTTTTAAATAAACAGCTCCTGAGAAAAACGATGTGGTGCATTACTTTCTGAACGCCCTCGTACTATGCCCGAAGCCACATCTGCTATAATCCAACACAGCGGGTTAATAGACGAAACACGCGGAATGGAAACATGATGACAAAGATGGATGGGTGACTCAGCGGTTGGGTGTCCTGTAACTCGTGAAAAGAGTATGATTTCACTTGTTGGCGATTAATGTTATACAGTAAGGAATCTAGAGATATTGTTTTCTATACCGCACATCCAAAATTGGGATGGTTGTCTTCTTTTTCTTCTTCTGATTGTTTTTATTTGTTTGTCCTCCTTATTGTTGTTCTTCTTTTTTTCCTTCCTTCCTCCCCCTAATTCTCCCTCCCTTCCACAGTGTACTTCTATTTGTACTGATTCTTTGGAATCAGCTTCCGTGTGCAATTAAAAAAAACATCTGGAACGCATTGTGACAACCGGAAAGATTTGTGGAAAGGGAGATAGAGGAAGACAGCGACAGAAAATTCTTGACAAGTCTTGTGTCGTGGAACGTAAGGAAGTCAGCACGTGAATTTGTCAATGCCATTTGTGGACAAACATTATTGTCCATACCAGCCGGCAAGTCACTTGATGATGATGGTATGAACTACGCCGTCTTCTGCGGATCGTTCTGGCCTCTGTCGAGTGTGATATCTAGGGATGTTTCATCCATCTATAAAGTGAACAGATGGTTTAGTGTAATATCTAGAGATTTGTATCCATCTATAAAGTGAACAGACGGTTGAGTGTGATATCTAGGGATGTTTATCCATCTATAGAGTGAACAGACGGTGATGTGTGATATCTAGGGATGTGTCATCCATCTATAGAGTGAACAGACGGTTGAGTGTAATATCTAGGGATGTGTATCCATCTATAGAGTGAACAGACGGTTGAGTGTGATATCTAGGGATGTTTATCCATCTATAGAGTGAACAGACGGTGAGGTGTGTATCTAGGGATGTTTCATCCATCTATAGAGTGAACAGACGGTCGAGTGTGATATCTAGGGATGTTTCATCCATCTATAGAGTGAACAGACGGTCGAGTGTGATATCTAGGGATGTTTCATCCATCTATAGAGTGAACAGACGGTCGAGTGTGATATCTAGGAATGTTTCATCCATCTATAGAGTGAACAGACGGTGAGGTGTGATATCTAGGGATGGTTCAACTTTCTATAGAGTGAACAGACGGTCGAGTGTGATATCTAGGGATGTTTCATCCATCTATAGAGTGAACAGACGGTCGAGTGTGATATCTAGGGATGTTTCATCCATCTATAGAGTGAACAGACGGTCGAGTGTGATATCTAGGGATGTTTCATCCATCTATAGAGTGAACAGACGGTGATGTGCGATATCTAGGAATGTTTCAACTATCTATAGAGTGAACAGACGGTGAGGTGTGATATCTATGGATGTTTCATCCTTCTATAGAGTGAACAGACGGTGAGGTGTGATGTCTAGGGATGTTTCATCCATCTATAGAGTGAACAGACGGTTGAGTGTGATATCTATGGATGTTTCATCCTTCTATAGAGTGAACACGTTAAAAGACATAAAACTCTTACACAAACCATACTGGAGGATAAGGTTGAAGGCAAGCGAACAAGAGGTCATCGTCATCAAGAGCCTTGCCAGTTGACTTATGTGTTCTCGTCTCTCCATATATCTCGGTCTTTGGTTTTCTGGATAAACCCTGGTGATGAATTTCCTCCATCCAGCATAATTTCTCTTGATTGCCTCTGCCCCTTTTCCCATTGGTCTTTCCAATCGTCACGATGTTCTCCGCTGCCTCTCTTCCCATCACATGACCAAAGAAAGCTGTTTGTCTCTTTCTTATTGTTGAATATAATGTTCTAAACCAGAGGTAGACAACGATACAAGTGGGAAGATGACATCAAGAGACTGACGAACAGCAGATAGAATGTGTAATCAAAGTGAGAGATAATGTTGGAGATCGATTGCAACCAACCTTCATTGTGGAGACGGCACATAGTTGATTTACACATTGTTGTAGAACTCTCCATAGCTGTGTGTACATCAGACTAAGTTTGTTGTGTGCTGTTCAGAGTGTAAATATAATAACGTGACCAGTCGTGTCCAGTAGAAAATAGTCGTCCTGTGTGGATAAACATGCCAAAGATTGTCTTGATGATTTGATTAGAGTTCTCCTTGTGTAGTATGCATCTGGTAGCATTGATTGTTGTGCTCCAGTGCCGTCGTTGACCAGAATGTCAGCCCTCGCATTTCCTAGTACACCGCAATGGAGGTTCCTCTTCAGAATCACTTTACGTTGTTGAAATATTTGGAGCCGTAGATCTTGTATTTCTAAATACTTTTTGGACTTGTATGATTGAAACACTGGCATTGCATTAGTAAGATTTGGTATCTGCAGCACATATTTCTCAAGGCTTCGGAATCATACTTGCCACATAATTTTTCAACTCATATGCTAATAGATTGAGTAGTGAATCGACTATCTAACTTCTCAGACACGGTCGAAAAACAGAATGTTACGTTGCACATTTTAACGAACGAACGAACGAACAAACACTCTTTATTTTCAAAGGGTAACAAACAAAGGGTAACAGTCTTAGAAGGTCGTTGCAGCTGCCCCTATGGGAAGGGGAGGAGAGGTAACAATAATACCACAATTTCAATTGAATTTAGTTAATAGGGGCATAATAATTAATGAAAACACATGTGCCAGATTTCTTTAGTGTGTTTTGGCTAATCGTAAGAAGTACAGCCACATGTGACTCGTTGATTGGTTCCTATGAAGTATAGCCAACCGTACGTGGTGAGTTGATTGGGACAGAAAGAGGCAGAAACCACGCACCAAAAGAGCATGCAGAATTTGTCACTGCCTTGACAACTAAAGCACACGAGGAAAGGCTAAACACACTAGACTTTATTGTGCATGTTAATCTCTTTTATGGACATGGAGGTCAAGACAAACCATCACATTAATTTCTTAAGAATGTCACAAAAGGTGGATCTAACGTTGAGTAACATATTTTCCAAACGTAATGCGAAAGTTCCGATTGCATAATGTGGCATGAAATGACGATACCATTCTAGCAGTTAGAATATCGGTCTGCGGCAACGGATGACGCAGATTCTAATCTCCTTTAAGACATTGGACATGTTCCCATTGGATGCCACCACGAGCTTTTAATCAATAGTGGTTGGTGGTAGACAAGATCTCTAAGCCAGGCAATGTTAGCCTGGACAATGAGGGAGATTTGTGGGACAAGCAGTCTCTAATCCAGTGGTTCTCAACCTTTTTGGCCCATGCACCCCTTCATCATATGTTCAGAATATCATTCCCCCTCTTTCATATTTCCTCCCTATACCGCCCCCCCCCTTAAAAAAACACACAGTATACGTAAACTTGGAAGATAAATTTAATAACACATACTAGAACAAGACTTAGACGTCTACATAAAACGTGATTTGCAGGTCTACTTACGTTATAAAACAAATTTCAGAAGGACGAGAAGTACAGAGCCATAAAGTATGGAGGGAAGAACAATATCAAGTAATCGGTTCTTGTATCAACACGATCTTGAAATAATCTTTTGGTTTGGAAAATATTGGGGGGGGGGGGGGGGGGGGGGAGTTCCCTACCGGTTGAGAACCGCTGCTCTTATTCGTGCATGTAGGTGGGTGGGTAGGTAGGTAGGTGGGAGGGATGTGGGCGGGATGGATGGAGATAGAGCGGGAGAGATAGAGAGTTAGACAGAGAGACCCCTGACCCACCCACCGAGTGATAACTGACGGACAGACAGATAGATGGATGGGTAAACAGACAGAGGGCGAGAAAAAGAAGAACGATGTAAGTTAATGATATGTTTATGCTAATACCGGATGTCATAGAATGATACCAGGCATTTCCATAGCCATAGGGAGGGATCTGTTCAATGACGCAGATCCTAGCTAATTATTTTCTGAAATAATTGGGGTTGCTGGAATTTGTGGAGCATTGGACATAATCAGATTAGAAATTAGCAGCGTGTATGTGGAAATGTGGGTATGAAAAGTAGCAAAGTATTACCATACATATTACACTTTTATAGATAGACCGACCGATCGATCGATCAATAGATAGATAGATAGATAGATAGATAGATAGATAGATAGGTAGGTAGATAGATAGGTAGGTAGGTAGATAGATAGATAGATAGATAGATACATAGAAAGATAGATAGATAGATAGATAGGTAGGTAGGTAGGTAGGTAGGTAGGTAGGTAGGTAGATAGATAGATAGATAGATAGATAGATAGATAGATAGATAGATAGATAGATCGATCGATCGATCGATCGAACGAACGAACGAACGAACGAACGAACGAACAAACTTTATTTTCAAAGGGTTAAGAATTGGGCACGCAGGCCCGTCTAACATTCTGCCCTTCTCTCACTCTCTTTCATACATTATTTCATTCACACATCATTCAAGGCTAACAGAGAACAGCAACAATAAAAAAGATATGCATTATAAAGGCATGGGCAAAATGCGAACATCAAAACTACACGACACAGTAAAATTAGATAATGGTCTGACACTTGTTATTAGCCATGTGGAATATACTGGCCTATCAAAAGGGGACTGGCTGTTATACTAGGGTTTTGTTATTATTATTATTATCTCTATTATTAAGGGGGAAGATAATCCGTACTGAGATAGTGTTCGAGTAATTTGCGATTATATGAATAGGGATTGGTGATGTCTTTGATTTCTTGTGGAAGATTGTTCCACAGCTGAGCTGCAGAGTACGTTAAGCTTGTTTTGTATATAAGTCAATCCTAGGCTTCGGAATGTGTAATATATTTAAACGTTTACTGTGTCTAGCATTATATTTAAACAATGGCCAAAGGTAATTTGGGGCATTCCGATGCAGGATTTTGTGAATTCGTTTAGCTTTATTGAAAAGCAGGCGTTTGCGGAGTGGTAGTAACTGAAGGCGTTTATACAGACTAGGATTGTCAGATAAATGTTTGTTATAAATTAGACTCATGGCCCGTTTCTGGAGTGAGTAAAGTCGCTTGGTGTTTGAATTAGAACAACCGTCCCAGATTGTAGAGCAGTAGTCAAAGTGGGTCTGTATATGAGAAGTATAGAATAGTTTCCTTGTGTCCTCATCAAGGAAGTTTTTAATTTTGGCGAGTTGGTAGACTTTTTTCGCTGTTTGTTTAATAAGCGCTTGAACGTGGGAATTAAAGGTTAGGTTTCTATCAATGATTATGCCTAATGTTTTGTGCTCAATTACACTTTCTACTGGCATGTTATCGATGTGAAGTTGAAGTGATGTGTGTGAGCTTAGAGTTTGAAGTCTTTGTCTGGTTGTTAGTAACATTGATTTTGTTTTAGTGATGTTAATTTGCATACGGTTTGAATAGCTCCACCTAACTACATTATTTAATTCTTGTTGTAAAGACGACTCCAATAAAATACAGTTTTCAGCATTTGTGTACACTGTACAGTCGTCTGCAAATAGATCGCAGGACGACGAAAGATGTAAAGGTAGATCGTTAATATATATGGCAAATAATAGAGGGCCAAGAATAGAGCCTTGCGGTACTCCAATATTGAAGGTAGTGGTATGAGACAGACATTTATTATGTGATACTACTTGCTTTCTGTTTGATAGAAAAGATGATATTAGAATGACTACATTAGGGCCAATTTTCATTGTCTGAAGTTTTTTAATTAAAATAACATGGTCTATCATATCAAATGCTTTCTTGAAATCAATAAACACAGTTCCACATAGACTGTTGTTGTTTATATTCTGGTGCCAATTTTCTATCATGTTTGTTAGGGCCGTACGGCAAGAATATTTTGGTCGAAATCCTGATTGGTTGTCAACAATAAGCTTGTTGCGAACTAAATACTGTAATGTTACTTTATGGATGTGTTTTTCTAGTGGCTTAGATAGTGATGATAGTAAGGAAATGGGTCTGTAATTGTTCGGGAGATCATTGTCCAATGAACCAGATTTAAGAAGAGGGTACACTTTAGCGATTTTGAGAGCTGATGGAAAGTGGCCTTTGGTGAGACACTGCTTATATACATAGGTTAATTATATACAGATCACTGGCGCAGCACAACGGAGAATCCGGTTGCTGATTCTATCTAACCCAGATGAGGTTGTGTTTTTTAGGTTACTGAGGTAAGTGAATACCTCAGTGATTGTCATTAGCGGTATGTTGGAAAGAATATCGCCGGAGCATCTATTCTCGCAAAACGATGACAGTAAAAATAAGTTGCAAGGAGAATTAGGTATTGAAGCCTTCAACTGGTCTATGTCAGTTTGAAAAAAATTACTGAATTGGTCGCATGTAATATAATTTGATGGTAAAGAATTTCGGAAGTTACACTTGTTTATCAAGGTGTTAATTGCCTTCCATATATCCTTACTATTTGTTTTATCCAATACTAAGTTCTTAAAGTAATTTTTCTTTTCCCGTCGTATGGTATATTGAACTTTGTTTCTAAGAGTACGGTATGCGCTGAGATCCCGCTTTTTATGTGCTTAATCCATGTCTCTCATAATTTGAAGTATTTCCTGGGTGATCCAAGCAAGATCCCAATCGAACTTCCTTGATTGGCACATGCCTATCAAAAATATCAATAAATGTTTTCATCCAGAATTCCAGAGCATCATCCGGGTCAGGAAGCTGACAAACATTGTCTAGAGGTGAACTGAGCAAGTCCTGTAAAAATGCGTTTTGGTTGAAATGTTTGTAACTTCTATATATTACACTTATGTGTTTATGTTTAGGAGTTTTAATTCCTTGTTTAGACCACGTGCAGCATATTGGGTAGTGATCGCTTATTGCACAATTGAGTACAGCGCATTCTATGATGTTGTCTGAGCAAGTTACATAAATGTGATCTATGACTGTTGAAGATGACTTTGTTACTCTAGTAGCCTGTTTTATTTGTTGGAAATTGTATGATGCAATTATATTTCCCCATATTATGTTGGATTTGTTGGTGTCAATGTTAAAGTCTCCGAGTAGTATAATTTCCTTCCCGGAAGCGAAAACCACATCCATCATGGTAGTGAAGTTTTCGTACCAGACGTGTCCAGCACTGGGATTTCGATAAAGGTAGCCAATTATCAGGGGTGTGCGGTTTTTAAGTTTTAGCTCTAACCACATACATTCTATTTCGCAAGTTTCAAAGTCTAGCCTACGGTGAGCATTTAGTAAATTAGAAACATAGGTATTGTGGCTGTCTCTTGTTTCCTACAGGGATCCCTTCTAAAAACTGTGTACCCTTTAATAGATATGTCCTCATCTGAAATATTATCATTAAGTCTACTTTCACTAAGGCCGAATAAATGAAAATTTTGATTAAGAATAGAAGATAACTCTGGTAGCTTGTTAAATAAGCTGCAAATGTTTAAGCGTCCAAGGCGTATTCCTGACTTATTGAGCCAGTGTTGCCACTTCTCAGACATTTCATCCATGAAGAAAGTGTAAATTAGTCAAAGTTAAGCAAAAATACAAGATCATATTTAAAAAAATCACAATTACATTAACTTACAAGATATCAGTAATACAAATAGATATGTAAATGACAATATTATAACGATATAACTAACTAGACCAACGAATATAATGCAAACACGGAACAAAACGAATTAAAGAACATACAACAAATAATTAACCTGAAAAAAAAACTACTTCACAAGCTAAGTAACCAACTGTTATCCAAAAGAATTAATAAATGACCATACAAGTCAATGTCTCTGTTTAAAGCGGAGTATCCCACACGGGAAATAAAACGTTAAACAGTAAGCAGAAGGAAGAACAGTGAAGACCCCCTCACTCACAGTAAAAACACAATGAAAAGTATTATAAAAGCTATACAGCTAAGTACTATCCATTAATATAAAGTCAAAACAAGTCAATGTTTGTAGTTGCTTATAACCTAGATAGATAGATAGATAGATAGATAGATAGATAGATAGATAGATAGATAGATAGATAGAGAGAGAGAGTGAGAGTGAGAGTGAGAGTGAGTGTGAGAGTGAGTGTGAGAGTGAGTGTGAGAGTGAGTGTGAGAGTGAGAGTGAGTGTGAGAGTGAGTGTGAGAGTGAGTGTGAGAGTGAGAGTGAGTGTGAGAGTGAGAGTGAGTGTGAGAGTGAGAGTGAGTGTGAGAGTGAGTGTGAGTGTGAGAGTGAGTGTGAGAGTGAGTGTGAGAGTGAGTGTGAGTGTGAGAGTGAGTGTGAGAGTGAGTGTGAGAGTGAGTGTGAGAGTGAGTGTGAGAGTGAGTGTGAGAGTGAGAGTGTGAGAGAGAGAGGAGTGGGTGGATTTGGATGGATGGTGGGTTTGAATATACTTGGGTAGATAGGGAGAGGGAGAGGTTGGTATATAGTTAGGTAGATAAATTGGTTGGTTATTTAGTAGGTCGATCGGTCGGTAGTTATGTAGGTATACAATTAAAAATATATGGATAGAAAGATCCAGAGGAGATAGAGAGAGAGAGAGAGAGAGAGAGAGAGAGAGAGAGAGAGAGAGAGAGAGAGAGAGAGAGAGAGAGAGGATGGGGGTGTCAGAGGTTATTAAACTAAGGGAGTTTTGTACACTCCAATTTGTTAGCTAATTGAGTTATCGCTCACACTGGAGTTGTAGTGTTTGCGAGTTCAACTCCCCAACGCTTCCAGTCCAAGCAAGCAAACTCGGGACAACTGTCTCTTCTAGGCTGAATATAGACCACGTTCCGGGATATACAAGCACACAGCTGGAAATGGCTTTCAGAAGGGCAAAAGTAGCTAGTTGGTGTTGGTATCCCCCAAGAAGCGGGAAGGAAGAGGTTAGGTGCCAATGTTTAATTCTATTACTTTGCTATCAGATAGGAGATTGGGGACGTCACAGATGACGTCATAGGCATAAACGTTTCATAATCGAACAGCCAGGAAACACTAGAGCAGAAAACGAGACAAACTTAACCGGCACTTATAACCACCACAAATATAACCGACATCGCTGAAGTTGGTTGAACGTGGTGGAAAGTTTCCCCCCCCCCCCCTTACAAAATAGAACCAGAACATTGGGGAGCATTGTCCTCCCTGATAATCTTGTCCCCCTGGTTAAAATAACGAACCCCACCCCCCCCCCCCCCCCCGCATCACCACCACCACCAAGGGCTGTAAATAACAGGTACACATACACAATTACGTACAATTGGAAGACACGAACACTGAACTGATCCACGACTCTGGTGATCGAGTGAAATGGCGAGTCATGACCGCCCACGCTTTCCGACATGTCACATGATGGATGGATGGATGGATGGATGGAAAATATTATGATAGAACTATGAGTTAAACAAACTACTACTGTGTTTATTTTCCATCAAGAAAAATCCTGATTAATTGTGGTATGATGATAGTGAACTTGTGATTTAGAGACATAAGACATGTACATATACTAAGTAGTTATGTGAAATAATAGTCGTATGAAATAATGTAAACAATAATATGATTTTACATCAACTTGTACGATAAAATTCATAACTCAAAATGTTACTTGACAGGAATTCAGGTCTCGGAATGAGATAACGCCTTGGGTCAGCTGAGACAGTATTCTTTGCGAATGCAAATCTTTTCTCCACCAGGCCTCTCGTCGTTGTCACTGAACAGGATTCGGTAACCTTGTTGAGAGCTCGACAAAGACGATCAAGAATGTCTAGTTTCTAAGATCTACACATATAAAAACCTATATATACATATACCAACATACTCATGGTGAGTGTTTTGCTATAACAAGTCTCAAAAGACCTTTTCTTTAGCAGTTTGTTAATATAATGTTGTTTAATGTATTGCATTTACGTTTATCTACGTATTCCTTCATTCTTATTTCACGTTCCGTTATCTCTATAGGGAAAATCCGGTGCTGATGTCTTAACTTGATGAACAGAACGTGGATTTTTTTCGATTACCTCCAAATGGGAGCTCCAAGATCCAACAATCAACTTTTATTGGCTAAATCGTTCGGCTGCGCGAGCCATTGAGCTAATGTTTCCGACCCGCTGATTGCGTTTTTATTTCGAGGTAAGCTGGATACTTATCTGTGAATGCTTCTGATCTTGTAGGCGTTTGAGTTCGTCAATGTACATGGCTCCAGCTAGAGAATTTGTAGTGTTTCTTTCAATGATGCTCTGTCATGCACGTTTCATTAGCTTTATCTGTCGACGCGGATTCAAGGATCGCGTGTTTATCTAGGACTACTCCTTTACCGCTTCTTCTTCTTCTTCTTCTTCTTCTTCTTCTTCTTCTTCTTCTTCTTCTTCTTCTTCTTCTTCTTCTTCTTCTTCTTCTTCTTCTTCTTCTTCTTCTTCCTCTTTCGTATTTGTCGTCATCGTAGTCGGCGATGGTGACTGCTGCTGCTGCTCCTTCTCTACCAACACCTGTTTTCTTCCCCGTCCCCTTCTTCTCTTCCTTTGTTATAGCTATTCTTTGATGATTACATCGTCCTTAGGATAATTTTAACTGTTATTTTGTGTACGTGTGTGTATGCGCGTTTCTCTCTTTAATTTCGCAATCACTAAAGAAGATAGTCGAGGTTGTTCAACTTAAAAATACGACGGAACAATTCTTAGAATATCAAACTAAATACTGACATTCCACAAGATCTTAACATTGAAGAACATGAACAGCATCATATCTGGGAAACAGAGATACTTTGGTCATGCCAAACGTAACAGTAGCTTGACAAGAACAATAATAGAACATCAGGTTGCTGGAAGAAGAGGCGGGGGTCCACCAATAACGATATGGGCACAGGACATTGCAGAGACCTGATGTACGGGAGTGCATGATGCAAGACTCGCAAGGGATCGAGGTAAGTGTTGGGCAGGCCGTGATGCGAGCGACGTTCTGCAAAGGACTCGCTACAATATTTTGATGTCCCTGCTTAGTTTTATACAATTGGGGATGGCTTCATTGGGTCTTATTTCTTCTTTTAACCTTTGTCCTCTGGGGTATAGGCCTCAACTAACTAACTTCAAGCTCTCATGTCCTTTGCTATTCCAGGTAGCTCTTTCCATGTTTTCCTGATATTCATTTCTGTTTTTACTTCTCGTCTCCGTTGTGTTTTTATGTATTCCCTTGTGTCTTTTGCCCTGTGGATTCCAGAATAAGACCTTTCTAATTATATAGTGTGTATTTTTAATGACTGTGCCGTGTTTGAAAATATTGCCGATCCAAGTTTTGCATTCATCCTCTGTAAAGTTCATGCAACATAATAGGTAAATACACAACTTGGACCAGCAATATTTTGAAAAACTGCACAGTCATTAAAAGTACACCCCGTACTGTTCTCAGGTTTTCTTAATGTATTCCCAATTCGCCACCAGCGTCTTCTCTCCACCTCTCAGTTCACGGGTATTTGTCTAGTATTTGTCTCTTCATGAGCTCTACATTACTGATTCTGTTTTACCATTTTATTCATTCTGTTTTGCACAGGTACTAATTATTGAATGTTCGTCGTTTATTTGTAATCGATTTAGTTGTTCTCAATGTTTGTTTTTTTTTTTTTTTTTTAATCCACGCAGTAATACTGATTTATCGTTAGAACTGAATATTCTAAGTCTTGTGCAATATTTAATTCTTTGTAATTTCACAAGTTTCCTAGTGCTATATTCCCCTAGCCTTCTATATTCTTATTTTGTTGTCTTTATCTGTTCCACCCATCTTTGCCTACATTGCTACCTAAATTGGTGTATGATTTTGTCTCTTGAAACGAGGTTTCATCAAGAGAGATCGGGTTATCACTTGCTTGATTTAGTATCGTAAACATGAAACGAAACGGGACGCAGAGGTGTTTCCAAGGCACCAGGGCCGGGTTATATACTGGCCAAGACCTATTGACGCGTCCTCGTCGAGCGTCCTGGGCAACAGGTCCCTTTGGGGTCCTGGCTAAAGTCAGTAGGATCGCCGATTCCTCCGAAGTCGGAGAGTGTCTGCCTGTACGGCGAGGAACCACCAGTCTGCACACCAATAAGCCAGACATGGGACAAAGGATACTCACGCAAAACTCAGGTCCTGTATGACATCACACTGATGTTGGACAACAGGATGCCTTCATCTGACATACAGGACTTCGCGTTGGAGCTAAAGTCAACGAACACAAGCAAGCAAGTAAGCATGAAACGAAACGGGGTCGGAATCAAAGTTATGCGATTCAGAATTTTCACTTACATAACTTAGCTTCACATTGAAAACTCACGGGCAGATGTAAGGAACGACAAGTTGTAATTGGAACTAGTATGACTCATATTTCAATTATATCATAATGATGTACAGCTTGTGATTTCCTTGATGATGTCTAATAAATATAGCCACAGTATAATCACTGACTACTAGTCCTGGTTTTATTTTTGGCACCGGTTATTTCCTAGTCGCGTTTTCCCAGACCTTGTTATTTCAACATTAGGTGTCCTCCTGTCTCTGTCTGTGTAATGTTACTGAAGTTCATTCATATTACTAGGTGGTTCATGTTGGCAAGAGCGCTCGTTCTTAAACATCCGGTGTGCTGATGCCGAGGTAGCGGGTTCAACCACTACACTGGTCAGTTGGACTAAAATGCGGACTTCTTGTCCTTGGGACATAAATTATAATACAAGTACCTCCAAAGTCGGAGTGGGTTCGCATGATGGCGAGAGACACTGGTAATAGGGAAAGCTAATCCACACGCTAAAATCAGTTCAGTGCTCTAAAAGTAGCAGCACGTGTATGGACTATGCTTGAGTTCAAAGCTTGCGAACGTTAAACAAAATATATTAGCAAGAAAATTCACAATCTGTGTGAATTATCATCAACACCAAAATTCACAATCTATGTGAATTATCATCAGCACCAAAATTCACAATCTATGTGAATTATCATCAGCACCAAAATTCACAATCTGTGTGAATTATCATCAGCACCAAAATTCACAATCTGTGTGAATTATCATCAGCACCAAAATTCACAATCTGTGTGAATTATCATCAGCACCAAAATTCACAATCTATGTGAATTATCATCAGCACCAAAATTCACAATCTGTGTGAATTATCATCAGCACCAAAATTCACAATCTGTGTGAATTATCATCAGCACCAAAATCAAGTTCCATTTCCACATTCAAGGTCTTGTTATTCAATATGCGATGTTTTCTGTGCAGCGTCTTCCGGGTGCTCTCTTGCATGATTCATCTAGTTCTTCTATTGCTGCTGTCCTCCCAAGTATAACGTTTCATTGTGGGCGCATTCCCTTCACCTTTCCCTCCCTCCTCAAGCAGAGACGCCTCCGGTGGCTGGGCCAAGTATCTCGAATGGAGGATGAACGTATTCTCAAAGATCTCCTATATGGAGAACTAGCGACAGAAAAGAGGCCAACCGGAAGACCCCAATTGCGATATAGGGATGTGTGTAAACAAGATATGAAAACCTAGGCATAGATCCAGACACGTGGGAACAAGTTGCAACAGACAGATGTTCCTGGAGAAGAGATGTACGAAACGGACTGGTGCTCGTTGAGCCCAAGCTGATCTAACAAACTGAGGATAAGCGGCACAGTACTGCGGGACCTGCCTCGTCCTACAGATGCGGAAACTGAGACAGAGATTGTCACTCTCGCATTGGACTATACAGTCACCAGCGGTGCTATCAGGTACCTCCCCAGCGGCACAACTCTGTAGTCCTCCAGGACTGAAAGAGGCCTACTACTACTAGACGGGCTTGTGTATTATCAACCGACCTATTCAATTTGATGAGTTGAGTTGAGTTAAGAACCGACATCATTGCACTCAGGACATTCCCATACGTGCTCCGTCCCCTCATTTAATAGCCAGCGAAGAGTCATACTACTAATCGTTCCCACCGTAATCTGATTAAAAGTTCTCCTGGTCTTCCCTCTCAGTTTTGAGATTCTTCCAGAACCCCTGCCGATCCCTTGCAATCTCATTCTTTCCACATTTGGGTTCTCAATCTGAACATTTCAGCAACATCATAAATGCAACTTCCTTCTTCGATGATGAAACCATCAACTGCCTTCCTCAAGTTCCCATCAATGATACACTTGATGAACTGCCAACCATAGTGGAAGTAAAGAAAGCCATCCAGCAACTCTCCAGCGGCAAGGCACCTGGTCCGGACACCATCCCGGCAGAGATATACAAGGCAGGTGGGCCGGTCCTAACAGAGCATTTTCAAACATATGGGTGATTGAGACCATGCCACAAGATTTCAAGGAAGCGTCAATCGTCCACCTTTACAAACGAAAAGGAAACCGCCAATCCCGTGACAACCACCGAGGCATCCCCTTGCTTTCAATTGCAGGGAAGATTCTGGCCAGAATTCTTCTCAATCGCCTCACGGCCCATCTCGATCAAGGTCTTCTTCCTGAAAGTCAGTATGACTTCAGAAAAGAACGTGGAACTGTTGACATGATTTTCGCTGCAAGGCAGCTGCAAGAGAAATGCCAGGAACAGAACTGAGAAATGTTCTCCACTTTCCTTGACCTTACCAAGGCTTTTGATACAGTCAGCAGAGAAGGACTGTGGAAGATTATGGCAAAATATGGCTGTCCACGAAAGTTTGTCCAAATAGTGCGGCTATTCCATGATGGCATGCAGGCAAGAGTACAGGAAAATGGTGAACTGTCTGAGCCCTTTCCTGTCACCAATGGAGTGAAGCAAGGATGTGTCCTGGCGCCAACACTGTTCAGCCTCATGTTTTCAGCTATGTTAACGAATGCCTTCGAAAACAACGACATTGTAATAGACATCAACTACCGCATGGATGGAAAGTTATTCAATCTCAGAAGGCTGAAAGCTAAAACCAAAATTAACAGCGACACCGTCAGAGAGCTCCTGTTTGCTGATGATTGCGCTCTATACGCCAACTCAGAGGCGGACATGCAACATAATGTTTCAGTTTTCTCACATGCCTGTGCCAACTTTGGGCTCAATATCAATTTGGAGAAGACTGTAGTTATGTACCAGCCAGCTCCAGGGAATAATCACACTGTGCCAAATATGAAAGTGAATGGTCATAATCTAAGTGTTGTGGACAAATTCATCTATCTTGGCAACACTATGTCACAAGCTGCCACAATTGATAATGAAGTGAATGCAAGAATCTCCAAGGCCAGTGCAGCCTTTGGCAGACTGTACAAGAATGTATGGGACAGAAATGGAATACGCCTGCAAACAAAGCTGAAAGTCTACAAAGCAGTTGTATTATCTACACTGCTATATGCTTGTGAAACCTGGACTGTTTATCAGCGACACGCTAGGAAATTAAACCACTTCCACACAGTCTGCCTAAGGAAGCTACTGAAGATTAAATGGAATGACAAGATTCCAGACACTGAAGTCCTAGAAAGAGCGCCCAGTATCCACACTATACTGATAAAGAATCAGATTCGTTGGGCTGGTCACTTGACTCGCATGCCAGATCACAGGCTTCCTAAACGAATTTTTTACAGCGAGTTGCGTTGTGGTAAACGCTCCCGAGGCGACCAGAGGAAACGCTTTAAAGACACTCTGAAAATCTCTCTGAATGCTTTTGGAATTCATCATGACACCTCGGAGACTACAGCCAGAGACCGAAATTCGTGGCGTGCATCATGACGCAAGGGTGCAGTCACTTGTGAGGCAACCAGGACTGCAAGAGCTGTGAAGAAAAGACAGAACAGAAAAACCACTGCAGGAAATCCTCCTCCAGAAACGTCAAGCATTCTTTGTCCACATTGTCAAAGAACATTTCGAGCCAAAATAGGCCTTATCAGCCATCTTAGAACTCACGGCTCCATACTTTCAACCCCACTGGATGAAATGAATGGTCATCATCATTCTTGATGGACAAACAACGTAAAGGATGTGCAGCTAACTAAACTGCCCAACATCTCCAGGGTGCACTCTTACACGATTCATCCAGTCCTTCTACTCACTCACATCTGAGGCTGTCTTCCGCTTGGACGCATCCCCTCCATTACCCCCTCCAGCACATCCTGTAAGAAAGAGCTGTCTCTATTTTTGTGACCGAAGTAGCTTAATTGTATTAGCCTTGTCTCATTCAGTAAAATATTTTGCAATCCCAGTTGTCCTTTACGTCTTTGTGGGTTTATTCTACCACAATATTCTTCTGATTCATCATGTAAATGTTAAGCCATGAAATATACTTCAGAAGCAGTGTGAATTTATTAGACATGTTTACCATGTCACATGACTTGGCTTAAGAATTGACAACCAGTTGGGAATATTTCAACGCATTAATGTGTTGGACAGGGTTGTGTACTTTCACCCGACGTATACAATGTGTACAGGGTAATAATGTTGAGGTCCACACAAACCAAGGCAGGAATATCGGTTGGTGGGCATAATGTAAGCGTCTACTATATGCTAGTTACAAGGTTTTAATCACAGTTACTCACTGTTAGCGCCTGCCGTGTGCTAGTTACAAGGTTTTGATTGCAGTTACATAATGGTAGCGCCTGCCGTGTGCTAGTTACACGGTTTTGATCGCATTTACAAGAAAAGGGGGGTTTAAGGAACAGAATGTCGACTGTGTTGCATCGGGCTTTATCCCGCATGATTCAGTTCAATCAAAGTGAATATTCTTCAACAAGTGAATCGGTACAGTTATCTCGGAACAATCATAACATCTGATGGGAGATGCCTTGAAGAGATTAGAACAAGAATCGCCATGGCGAAAGTAGCCTTTAGCAAGATGAAAAACATTATGACCAATAAAAAGATGTAAATTGAAACAAGAAAAAGAGTGTTGAGGGGATACATAGAGCCTGTTCTTTTGTATGGATGTGAAACTTGGACAATGTGCAGTCAAGCTGAAAAACATCTGGTGGTTACAGAAATGTGGTTTCTGAGGAAAATGCAAAGAATACCATGGACAGACAGAAAAACAAATGACCAAGTACTACAGGAGACAAATGAAAATCGTAAATTGATTAGAGAAATTAGACGTAGATAGTCAAAATTTTTTGGACATGTTATGAGAAGAAATGGATTAGAGAACTTAGTGACAACTGGCAAGATCGAAGGGAACAGACCAAGAGGAAGACCGAGAGGAAAATACCTGGATGTCTTGGCCACATAGCATGGACGAGACAGGAACACTGAGCTGATCCACAAACGCTGGTGATCGAGTGAAATGGCGAGTCATGACCGCCCACGCTTTCCGGCATGACACATGATTGATTGAAAGTGATGTGTTTTTGTTAGGCGGAAGACACAGCAAAAGAGATGCTTGCAGTCAGTGCTCCATAGCTCGACTGCTTCTGTTGCGAACCAGAGAATCATAAGAGCACGGTCCAGCTCCAACAAACGTTCTTGGGACCAGCTGCAATACTGAACGGAGTACAGAGCAGACGATTCCGATCACGAAAATCGTGTGGTTAAATCGGATTTTCCGGCCAAAAGATGCAAATATTGCTGTCTAGAGTAACCGTGCATATACTTGCAATAGGAAATCAATTGGGGAACCCGTTGAGGCCACTGAGACAGTTACATAAATAAACACACATAGTATTGTTTGGCGCTTACAGAAAGAGAAGAAGGCAGTAGAGACTAGACTCTAATCCCCGTCGGTAACTATAGCTTTCAAATTTTATGTTGTCTAGTGCGTCTTCTAGTCTCTACTTCCTTCTTCTCCTTCTGTGAGCGTCAAACAATACTATGTGTGTTTATTTATATACTTGCAATAGGCGTTCTTGATTTCCTCGGAATTTAATATAGATTTTATCAGGAACTACACCTCCTTTCCTTCCAAACTCTTGTATATTTATATTCTATGATTCATTGCCGTACAACAAAACAGGTTATATTTAACATTTCAGCACTTTTTTGTTTTACATTCAATGATAGTGACTTAATTTTTTTGGGGCGCATTATGAGAAGAAATAAACCAAAGAACTTGGTGACAACTGGTAATAATGTGGGGAAAAGATAAAGGGGAAAGCAGAGGAGTAAATACCTGGATGACTTGGCCACGTGGCATAGTCGTGACAAGAACACGGAGCTGATCCACGACTCTGGTGATCGTGTATGATGACCACCCACGCTTGTCGGCATGGTGTATGATGATGATAGCGTCGTGTTGCATAACATACTATTTATTTATTCTGACCTCATAGAGATAGATCTGCATTGCCGTGAGCTTTAATGCGCTAGCGATTAAGCTTCCGGTGCGATGGTGGCGGGGTATCGAGTTCATTCCCTACACCGGTGACTTGTGCTTCAACCTTGACTTTTCCGTCAGAAATCAATGGCAAACTACTGTTCGCAAAATTGCCTTAAAAATTCACCCGCTGTTGGGGTTGATTGCAGCGTCCTGCCAAATACATGCAGCATTGTACAATTTTCTGAACCTAAGCCGGCTCTGTAGCGAAGGGGTTAGGATGCAATTCGTAATCCCGCATACTATATTCGAAAGGCAAGGACAAGCACTGCGAGAGCTCAGAGATACGAAAACGCTAATACAAGCAATAAAGTTCCTCAGCTTGCCAGGCCACCCTATGAAGAACAGATTTGAAAACTTAGCTATGGGGCGGTTGAAAAGAAGTAGTTTTATCCACCAGGCCAAATGACTCTGCAGAGAAACCACCGATCTACCCACAGTTGGCATCTCCCTGACAACTATTCCAGAACGAACTCCGTGGAAAGATGAATATAGACTATCACTACAAATCCAGGCAAAAGTGAGAGGAATATTTGACAAGGAAGAACAGAACAGTGTACAGCGCAGAACAGCCACTCCCGGCTTCCTTGATGAAGAATACCCACAGAACCTCTGAATCAGAGTCTACACAGATGTGTCAGCACAAAATGCTGTTCGAAATGGGGGAGCGGGAGTGTGCATAGAATACCCAAATAATACTAGGGACTTGGCCTGGGTCCCAGCAGGAAAGTACTGCCATAACTATGATGCTGAAATTGAGGCAATCAAGATAGAAACAGAGAAATTACTACATACCAGCCATGGTACACAACCTGTGGTGCTATTGACAGATGCAAAATCAGTACTCGAGGCGTTCCTGTCTGGGAAATTTCTAGTACTAAGAACACTATTTTCTGAACTTAGCAGTCAGCACAAGGTCACCATACAGTGGATACCATCCCACTTTGGAGTACCCGGAAACAACAGAGCTGATCAATTGGCTAAGGAAGGAACCAAAGAAGAACAGCCTGATGTGCCCGTTACATACCACCAAAAGAAAAGAATGATCAAATCAGTCAGAAAGCCACCAAAACCTGCTCAAGATGACTACCACGTTATGGACAGACCAGAACAAGTCATTATTCTGCGCCTCAGAACAGGACACAATAGATAACGCAACCACATGTAGACAAAATTCAAGATTGGTGAATCAGCCATGTGCACATGTGGATTGGCGTCGCAGACAGCAGAGCACATACTCCAAGACTACCCAAAATACAACATATCTAGACAAACCTTCTGGTCTAGAGAGACGACAGTGGAAGATAAACTTTATGGACCGCTGAGTGAACTAAACAAAGACAGTTAAATGCATACAAGAGACAACATTCCAGTTATAAACTTATGTCAAGCGAACGAAAGAAGAAGAAGATAATCAGCAGACCGCCTTGCATTCAGAAAGCAATGGCAAACTACTGAACGTAAACGTGCCAAGAAATCACAAACAGTCAGAAAATACTGGGGTTGACGGTGATGTCCTGTAAATGATTTGCAACTAACTTTAACTGATCGTAAACTGGGTTTGATTGCGACGTTCTACAGAGGACATTCAACATTTATTTATTCATTTGCATGCAATGTAAACCAGAATATGAACGCGTATTCCAGAAGTTGCATTCAACACATCACTGCTCACGATTTCCTAGAATGTTTCACAACGATAACAATGTATTTTCCCGCCATTTTTGTCACCGCTCAGAGATCAACAATCGGACAAGATATTTTCTGTCTGCTTAAATCTTTACATCGTGTGCATGTAAACTCCAAAAAACTGCGTGCGGAAAGTTGCGTTCCCAATCCCCGTTTATTACGCACGCTGATTGCATATTCCGGAAGCTCGATCACGCTGTTGGAATCAACAATGTATTACTTTTGTAAACATGAAAGGTACTGAGGCAGACGGCCCTTTTATCTAGCTCTGATTGTAGCTTCTCATTCATGCTACCGCTCATCCTTCATCTGTGTTAGCGCCAAAAAGGTCAAATTGTCCTCATCAATGTAATCATTTCCGGGTTGCACTATTCTGTGAGACCAGATGTATATTTAGAAGTCTTATTATACTGTGCTTATCTCCGTGGCGAAGGTCTTACGAGCGCGGTTCCTGATCTCGTATACCCGCGTACTAAACACAGCTGCGCGCGATTTGGCAGCAGATCGTATTGCGCTGGTCATTTATGTAAATGATATTTGTGCTGGTAGTTCAGAAAGCAATGGCAAACTACTGAACATAAACTTGCCAAGACATCAACAACAGCAAAAATTGCTGGTGTTGACTGTAAACATCATGTAAAGGATATGCAGCTAACGTAACTGTTATACTGTAGAATACAGTATAGTGAAGTATACTGTACTGGACGAACATTAAACTATTGCTCAAATATAGTGAGGCGTTAGCAATTAGGCTGTTCCAGTCGGTTTTGTGCAAATAGAAAGAGTTCGTTGTAAATTGGAAATTACCGTGTCAATAACAGATGTTCCACATTCGAACAATACCTGTGACTATGTGTTTTAATTGTTTCAACTTAAGTATTATTCATATCAGATGATATATAACACTGCAGTTTGCACCTGGCGAGATGCAGCGAAATATGCCAGGCAATAAATCTTGTAATACATTGCTTGTGTCTTCTGTGTGTAAAAGTCTTAGTGTGTACCGGACCATTCTAAGCTGCGGAAGTTGTTGCTTTTATAAGTTAGTAAAATAAAGGACTTCTGTAAGTTAGTAAAATAAAGGACTTTTGTAAGTTAGTAAAATAAAGGACTTTTGTAAGTTAGTAAAATAAAGGACTTTTGTAAGTTAGTAAAATAAAGGACTTTTGTAAGTTAGTAAAATAAAGAACTTTTGTACTTACCTTAAGGTACTTTGGGCATTTGGTGCTAGACATGAATTTTTTTATAACAGATAAGTAAAATAACGGCTGCGGCTGGATGTGACTACTACTACTGCTACTGTTGCTACAACTACTGTTACTACTACTACTGCTACTACTACTACTACTACTACTACTACTACTACTACTACTACTACTACTACTACTGCTGCTGCTGCTGCTCCTGCTGCTGCTGCTACTACTACTGTTACTACTACTACTACTACTACTGTTACTACTACTACTACTACTACTACTACTACTACTACTACTACTACTACTACTACTACTACTACTACTACTACTGCTGCTGCTGCTGCTGCTGCTGCTGCTGCTACTACTACTACTACTACTACTACTACTTCTTCTACTGCTACTACTACTACTACTACTACTACTACTACTACTACTACTACTACTACTACTACTACTACTACTACTACTACTACTACTACTACTACTGATGTTCCGCCTACACCGACTGTAGTTTCTTCTATCTACATTGACTCTCACTCCCTCGCCACCCCCACACACACACTCTCACTTACTCAATCACATACACAGACACACACACACACACTAACAACACCACATTTCATTCCTCATCCTCCATCATTAATATTTATCACGAGATATACCTATGTGTACGCCAAACCATTTATTCTTCTTCATTCATTTCTCTTCATTTACTCGTACCACTTTTGAAACTAGTTGCAGGAACGCAGTAAACAGGTCACTAACTTACCAACATCATTCTAATGTAACGAGGAAGTCAAGTTTTTGCCACGACGGTACCGTGGCTTCAGGTAGAATGTTACGACTCATAACTGTGGCCAATCCTCAACAATGACGAGAAACGATGTGAAGCATTCCGGGATGCAACAGTTAAACCGGGCGAAAACAAAAACGGTAAATCCATCGAAGAGATGAACTGTAACAACAATTTGCTCAGAGCCATCAGTACACAAAATGTTGTTGGTGTGGCTCGTGCATAATTGATGTTCTGGAGGTCCGTTAAAAGTAATCATGTAATGTAATAGGATAAACATAGGTGGCGAGGACTAGCAAAAAACATAAAAGGTCAAGTAAGTTAAGGACACTGTAACACGCATTGGGGCATGTGATGCACTCCTTGACAATCCCAGAACACTGTCAGCATAACCTTCCCTGCTGATGGCGTAACCATGAATGTTTGGACAGAAGGCGAAGAAGGATGTTTCCATTGCATTGAAGCATGCTTTTATTCGGGCTGGTAGTCAGCATAAACAGGAAGCATTTCATTATGAATGTCCTGTTGCCCATATATACACACACACAAAACCGCACAACAGCACGTTGCTCTTTGGTTGTACACTCCGTATGTACAGTCGCCATTTTGTTTATGCGCTGCGCGTGCGCATGAGACACATAGCGCCATCTGACGAACGGGAATATAAAGATCGATGTTGCTGTCACCTAATGACACCTGTAGAAAACACCAACTACATTTACCTGCCATCCCACAGAACTGTGTGACTTACTTATTGACTCGCCTTCGTAATATCATAAACAAGGGTGGTGAGGACTAACAAAGAACATAAACATGCAAGTAAGTAAATGACATTGTTACAAGCATTGGGGCAAATGATGGTTGTCTTACATTTTTTTTACAGAATAGACAATCGGCTTTTGGTGGGCAATGTTTTCACTTTCACACTGATCGCCTTTATTTTCCAAGACATTTTTTGGTATGCATTTGATCTAGATCGACCTGGAAGCCCAGGATAATTTTACAAATCTACCCCATTTTCGAACCCATCACGGCTGCCAGCAGAGAACATACTGGCTGTCTGCACGTTGAGAGCCTGTTACTGAAGACACAACAACACTGAAGCGAGAAGCAGAGGATCAACTACATCGAAGAAACCTGATTAGGAAGCTACACTAGCGTAAAGAATAAACAACTTGATGATGATGATGATGATGATGATGATGATGATGATGATGATGATGATGATGGGGGTGGTGGTGGCGGTGACGATGACGATAATGAGGCTTTTAGATGAATACAACTTTGACCAGAAACAAACGGTACAGAATTTCAACTATAGTCTGTCCAGAAATGAATGCTTTCATTCACGATCAATTATTTTGAAAACTGTCTGTTTCACCGTTATGAAATTTTTCCTGCCGTCTTATATTTACCTACACCCAAGGAATATGTCTTTGATAGGTCCAAAAGGAACTTAAATCATGGAAAGCGGCGACATTTCTTTGATGTTTTGGTGAAAAACTAGTGATTTCTCGCTAAAAAAAACTTGTTTTACAGTAATGGCCTGTTCTACTACGCGAGATTCTTGTCATACGGCCAATCCCACGTCCCACGAGAAAATTAACTATTCAACGGTAATGTTTCCGTGTCAAGACGTAATGCATTTAATAATGTGCACTTCATCTCTGACCCGTAAATTATATATCTATATCTATAAAACACAATGTATGTATTATGTATGTGTGTATGTATGTCCGTTCTTTATGCGTTCGCGATATGCATCCGATTGAGATGAAATTTTCTACATGTTTTCTTTTCATTTCTGTGCAACCAACTGTAATAGTCTCTTAGTGTACAATCATCTATTTACTTACTAAAATTTAATTTTGTAATTACATGACTCAACATAAGAAAACATAAAACAAGGGACATAACTTTTAGTAGCATTGCTATATCTTAAGTTAAGTCCCCTGGCTATAGATAGATAGATAGATAGATAGATAGATAGATAGATAGATAGATAGATAGATAAATAGATAGATAGATAGATAGACAGATAGATACATAGTTACATAGATATGTACATAGATACATAGATAGACAGACAGACAGATCCCCGCCAGGGTCTGGGCGAAGCCGGGCCGGGTCAGACAGACAGACAGACAGACAGACAGACAGACAGACAGACAGTCGGGAACGGGAACTTATATGACTATTTATATGAATTAAATTAGATGCTCCCCATCAGGGGCTGGGCGAAGCCGGGCCGGGTCAGACAGACAGACAGAAGATAGATAGATAGATAGATAGATAGATAGTTAGTTAGTTAGTTAGTTAGTTAGTTAGTTAGTTAGTTAGTTAGTTAGTCGGGAACGGGACTACTTATATGCATTAAATGAGATACTCCCCACCAGGAGCTGGGCGAAGCCGGACCGGGTCAGACAGACAGACAAGCAGACAGACAGACAGACATAAAGACATACAGATAGATCCCCGCCAGGGCCTGGGCGAAGCCTGGCCGGGTCAGCTAGTCGCATATAAACAAACTTTGAAATTTGCTGTACAATCTCGAGAGCAATGTTTTTTTTTTTGTTTTTTTTTTTGGGTGGACATAATGATACGGTTATATACTAAATCTCATCATTTTCCCTCAGTTGGTTACTGAGATATGAAATTTTATATTGGGTCAGACCAAAAGTAAACAGACTATTGTTATTCGAGCTGACTTTATACCTCAGAGACTTCGGCTGAAGCGAGGACTATCATGTGAATGCTTCAGTGTCAGTAGTTAGAATGCAGACGCTGAGATCATATAACCACAAAAGAGCAGCACATCAACCTGGCAAGAAGGCAAACCCGACCTCCCATAGTGCACTGACTTAAGACGTTACAAATTAGCTCATGTCATTTACAGGACGTGGAATCAACCCGAGTATTAAATGGTTGTTTGTGATTCACTAGACAGATTTGCGTTCAATAGTGTCCCATTGCCGGTCTCTCTGGCCGAGGGGTTACAACACTTTCTCCGTAATCCCGTTTATCACGCAGAGTCTCGTAGCGGGGAGAGCTGGAAGCGGTTCGACCCCCCCCCCCCCCAACCCTGGTGAGTTGCAGGATAACTGAGCTGGCCGCTCAGAACGCAATGGCAAACTACTGAGCGTAATCTTGCCAAGAAATCAACAGACAGCTGAAAGATGCCGCTGTTGACAGCGATGTCCTGTAAACGATATGCGAATTTTAAAACAGAAGTGTGCCATTGCTTTCTGAATGCTCGGCTCTCATACCATCAAACGATCTCTTCACTAATCTCCCGCGGCTGATTTCGAGCCCAGGCACAGAGTCACTGTACGCTGGCTGGTTTATTGTTGAGATGATCGGAACCATTCTTCTTCTGTTGTCTTGTATCACCTCTTGGAACATAACCCTTCAACCAACTGACGACAAACCGTCTTATTTTCTGCTCTTAAGATTTTTTCATGGTTGGCTGGCTTTTGCAGCAAAAGTTTCCTGCGAGATGGGGTAGCCCATTCCTATGCCAACTCGTCTTAGTCACTTCTTACGTCATGCTTGGTGTTAGTATTCTTTGCTACTCTTAAAGGCTTTTGATTGCTTTGGCCGACTGGTAGGTAGCAAATATAAGCCTATTGTTGTTGGATACGACATTAAGACCTATGACGCAATTGCATAGATGCTTGCAGTCAGTGGAAAACGGCTTGACTGCTAGCGTCTGAATCGGCGACTTTTAGTTGACAAAGACTTTCTTTTACCTGTAAGGTCGGTCTTTAGAACAAACTGTATTACTCACGTCTGCTCAAGAGAATGGGAATCTTAGAGAAATGGGATACCTGGTTCCAGACATTGTTGCTTATGTTGCAGGTGTTGGCCGGTCTGTTCAAATAGTGAAGATTTGATGTAGCTTAACTTTGATGTAGCATAGCTTAACTAACTTCTTTGTCAAGCGGAACATGGGATCTGAAGAAGAAGAAGAAGAAGAAGAAGAAGAAGAAGAAGAAGAAGAAGAAGAAGAAGAAGAAGAAGAAGAAGAAGAAGAAGAAGAAGAAGAAGAAGAAGAACGTGAAAGAGGAGAAGGTGAAGAAGAAGAAGAAGAAGAAGAAGAAGAAGAAGAAGAAGAAGAAGAAGAAGAAGAAGAAGAAGAATATACAGACGGACAGACATAAAGATAAAGAAACAGATTGACAGACCGACTTAATAAGGGAAAAATGGAGAAAAATTACGCCAACCTCCACCAACAACGAATGATTGTATAGTACAAATAAATACAAACAAACCAGTACGCGGTGACCCGACAGAAAGAAGCCTGTGAAGCCATCATATTTCATCTGTGATTATGTTTTCAAGACAGACCTAGTTAATTCTCGGTCTCTTACGGTTCGTTAGCTGTTTCGTTTATACCCATGGCCTGTTTGATGTACGGGTGTCCTCTGGTCCAGTTTTCTGCTGTCTTTTAGACTGCCGGAAATAATTGTCTGATTAAAATTTGTATTTCTTTTATCTGTCTGTCTGTCTGTCTGTCTGTCTGTCTGTCTGTCTGTCTGTCTGTCTGTCTGTCTGTCTGCCTGCCTGCCTGCCTGCCTGCCTGCCTGCCTGCCTATCTGCCTTGGTTTCTTATAATCGACGCATAGCATTCCGGGCAAGCCCATTGATGCTCTTTCTGCCTTAGCAAATGTCGTCATGTGATGAGGCTGATCCTTCCAGTAAAACACGTATGATTTGTCACCACATCACTCCTTGCTGAAACCACACTTTAACCCAGACTGAAACATCCTTACAGGTGATATTTAATCTGTGATTGCATTTTTAACTGGTAGTCGTTCAGAGATAGTCTTCAGAATGTCTGACGTGTCCATTGTGAGTCTTCCAACTACTGGTGCTCCTGAGGACAGCAGATCTGTTCGCTCATTGCTGCATGCTCCAGTACAATGCAAACAGTATGTTCATGTAAGTTTTTGTTGGAGAGAATTCTGACTGCTTGACATTCACTCACCCTATATCTGGTCATTTTGAACTTTGCACAGTATGGATTGTGGGGAATCTGCTTGATTGAGGAAACTTAACCAATGGTATCTTCTGCCTGCGCCATCCATGATCTTCCTATCTTTATTCAGCTTCCTTTGAAATCATTCAGGCTACCGTGCAGGGGCTTTATGTCCTCATTGGTGACTTAAACTTAGGCGAGCCGTGGTCGCGTAGTGACCAGAAGTTCGCCTGCCAGCCACTGGCATGAGATCAAATTTGCCTCCATGCGAATTTTAATAATTGACCTGAGCATCCAGCCTAAGCATAATAAGACCTGAGCATCACAGTGAGCAGCTGGGGTTGGAATTAAAATGTAAGAAGACACAGGTTATGGTCGTCACTAGGAAGAAGTACCACAATGTAATATACAAGTAAATGGGAATATTCTTCAAGTGAATCGGTATAATTATCTCGGAACAGTCATAACATCTAATGGGAGATGCCTTGAAGAGATTAGAACAAGAATCGCCATGGCGAAAGTAGCCTTTAGCAAGATGAAAAACATTTGACCAATAAAAAGATGTCAATTGAAACGAGAAAAAGAGTGTTGAGGGGATACATAGAGCCTGTTCTTTTGTATGGATGTGAAACTTGGACAATGAGCAGTCAAGCTGAAAAACATCTGATGGCTGCAGAAATGTGGTTTCTGAGGAAAATGCAAAGAATACCATGGACAGACAGAAAAACCAATGACCAAGTACTACAGGAGACAAATAAAAATTGTAAATTGATTAGAGAAATTAGACGCGGACAGTCAAAATCTTTTGGACATGTTATGAGAAGAAATGGATTGGAGAACTTAATGACAACTGGCAAGATCGAAGGGAACAGACCAAGAGGAAGACCGAGAGGAAAATACCTGGATGGCTTGGCCACATTTCATGGACGAGACAGAAACACTGAGCTGATCCACGACTCTGGTGATCGAGTGAAATGGCGAGTCATGACCACCCACGCTTTCCGGCATGGCACAGGATTGATTGATTGATCCAGCCTAACATGGGTATCGGGAAATGTTATGGGAAGCAAATAAGACCGCGGTAATACTGGCCACACCGCCCGCCAACTGTCGGTTGGTGTATAAAATATAGGCCACGTACCCAATGCGCTATAAGAGTGTAGTAGGGTCCTTATATGTTTCTACATATTGTGTGTGTGTGTGTGTGTGTGTGTGTTTATATATATATATATATATATATATATATATATATATATATATATATATATATATATATATATATATATATATATATATATATATATTAGACGACCCGGCCCGGCTTCTCCCAGTTCCTGGCGGGGAGAGTCATTATACATTCAAATACATTTCTCTAAGCGCATAGAGTACGCGTTTGGCCCCGCTTCCGTTCCCGTTGCTCGTTTGTTTCTGATGCTCCTGTTCCCGTTCCCGTTGCTCGTCTGTTTCTGAAGCTCGTAATGCGTTTTTCTTTCGTGCTTGAGGAAAAATTGTTGATTTTAAACTAACTATTTAAGTTGGATACGTTGGACACTATATATCTACTATATATAGTAGAAGATATGGAAATATGGTACATGGCCAAAAGATTGGAAGAGACCAATAACTAAAAAGGGCAATCTGAAACTACCAACCTAAACTTGCCAAGATATTACGAACACCCAATAAATGCTCGGTTGACTGCGGCGTACTTCAAAGGATATGCAACTACCTTTCTCTCCCCAAAAAATTACATTATTCAGTATAGATGTCGAAGAGAAATAAAATGATGAGTTAGAACATTTTCACTTACCTAAAATAGATGTATTACGTTTATGAAAACTTTAGTTTAGTTTAGTTTAGTCGTTGGATCAACATCACGGCACACGATTTAACCCATAAGTGCTCCGTTTTCCTCCTAACTCAAACCTGAGTCTGGAGAAACTCAGCTCAATGCACGAACTCCTTTGCATCGGCGAGGATCCTGAAATACTTTGGGTAGATTTTTAACTCGAAATTTTGCCCGGACAGCGCCGTTAGGCTACTCTTTTTCGATGTCCAACTGCCAAGGGATTTCTTTACGTGCGCAACAATACACACGGGCGTCCGATCTCACTACCCAGAGACCAGGGGAAATTTTATTACTGGAAGTCCAGGTGGATTTTTTAATGAAAACTTTAAAGATGCCTTAAAGTTTTTATCACTTTGTTTATAACGCATATGACTGTAGATAACTTCTTTAAACATTTTATAAAACTTTAAGAAAAATACAACAATTATTTAGATTACGTAGTATAGCAATGATACTAAAAGTAATGTCCCTTGATATAATTTTTTTTCTTGAGTTCAGTCCCCTTGCAATATTTTAATTAATGTTGTTTTATTACGTACAAAACTGTCTTTAAACTAACTAACTATTTCAGTTGGCTCCGCGGGAGTGAGAACAACATGTGTACAAAATTTCATCTCAGTCGGATGGACCGTTCGGAAACGCATAAAGGACAAACAAACAAACATTGTCACACACACACACACACATATATATATATATATATATATATATATATATATATATATATATATATATATATATATATATATATATATATATTCGATATAACTCTAGGAAACTATACAAGTACGTGGGAAAGCCCTGAAGATAGAACGAGAAACCAAACTTATTACATTGTAATTAGAAATATATTTCAAAACAATGTTAAAAATGCCAAAACATACCCTCGTGCAAAACTCTGACCACAATCATGTAGTCTTAAAATTACAAATAGAACTTAAAAATACAGGAATAAGGACATCGAAGACACCTCAAATATACATATCAGCATTGAAACACCTAGACATGAGACAATTATGCCTAGCTTAAGTAAAAAATAAATACTATAGGCTAATCGTTGAAAGCGTGGAACAATATAGACATGAAAATCCTGAGGAGAAAATTAATACAATATGGGAATGTGTGAAAACTAGCATACAGATTGCAAATACCAACCTACCAGTGAAGGAAAATAGGAAAAAAGCAATTATGGATAACTGATGAAACCTTGAGCAAAATGACTCAAAGAATGAAAGCAAAGAACACTCCAGAATATATATTAATAGGCAAAGAAATACGTCAAATGTGTAGAGTTGCCAAAGAAGAGAGGTTGCAAAAAAAAAAAATGCAAAGAAATATTAGAGGATCAAGAAATAAAACATAACTCGAAAGAATTGCGTGAAAATATAAAAATGATGTATGCAGAAGAAAATTAATATAACGATAAATTGTTGTATCAGAGGAAAATATGGAGAAATTATAATTGACAATACTGACATAATAAAAAGATGGACAGAATACACAGAAGATTTATTCTGGGATAGCAGGGTCATTAAAGCAACATTGTATAATACTCAAGATGGACCAAACATATTACAGGCTGAAGTAGAGAAAGATATTAAAAAGATGAGAGAAGGAAAGGTTGCAGGTTCTGACAAGATAACAACATAGATGATACAATCTTCATCCAGCTTTGGAGTTGATACTATCACATAATTATCTAATGATATATAACACTGGGTACATCCCCAAGGATTTGAAAACATCCATTTTCATCACACTACCCAGGAAGCCAAGAGCTGTTGATTGTGAGGATTACAGAACTATTTGCTTAATGAGCAATATAACTAAGGTACTCCTAAAGGTCATACAAGAAAGAATTAAAAATAAAATAGACGAGGAATTAGCTGAAGAACAAAAACAGCGGCGTCAGAGAAGCAATAATCTGTTTGCAGGTGTTAATTGAAAAATATATAGAGGTTCAGAAAAATATATATGTTTGATTTGTAGACTACAAGAAAGCTTTTGATAGAGTACAACATGAATGACTAATTACAGATATGGGAGTAGACGGAAAGGACATCAGACTTATTAGTAGCTTGTACTGGGAACAAGTGGTGCCAATTAAATACGGAAATAATTATTCGTCTTCCATAGAGATAAAAAGATGAGTACGGCGAGGATACATGTTGTCCCCAAGCCTCTTCAACTTATACACAGAAATAAACAGGTTTTTTTAAACAGGTTGAACTGCCTGGACTTAACATCAATAGAAGAATCATAAACAATCTTAGATATGCTGACGATACCGTGTTACTTGCAGAAAGTTACACTTTTTTTCTGATGGATAAGGTAATATGATAAGGCAACTCTGTGAGTTATTTCGTTTTAAGTTCTTCATTTCTTTTAAAATGTCTGTCTAAACTGTTAAACGGTCCTCCTCTAAAAAAGCATATCTCTACAGCCTCCAAGAAATTTTTCTTTAATATGGTAATTGTTCGCATCCTTGGACCCATTAGGGATACACAAAGTGGAGAGTGGAAAAGAAGAAGTAACAAAGACATTTATGATCTGTTTAAGTCCCCGCTAATCACTGGTATCATGAAGGCTAATAGACTACAATGGCGGGGGCATATAGAAAGAATGGAAGATAATAGGGAAACAAAACTCGCTTACACTCAGGAAATAAATGACCGTAGACCCTGAGGTAGACCAAGAAGACGGTGGAGAGATAATACATGTACAGACCTACAAGCACTTGGAATCAACGACTGGCAAGAGAAGGTCCACCAGAGAGACGAATGGAGACAGATTGTATTTGCAGCAAAGAACCTCAATGGCTCGGAAAGCTGAAGAAGAAGAAGAAGAAGAAGAAGAAGAAGAAGAAGATGGTAATTGTTCATGACTCACTTTCAACCAACGTTGGCCAAGTACACTGAGTATAACTCTGTGTAACTCCTATGCGCATTCTCTTATTTCCATCCGCACAGATGCTTGTGGTTGTAGTAACAATCTTTTTCACTGCTCACGGATATCTCCATAAGTTGTCAATCTCCTCCCATTGATCACTCAAGGACAATATCGTCACACGGGTCAAACTTTGCAGTACCTGCGAGGGTCAACGTGTTTATACACCATCACACATGACATAAATATTCCCTGGTGGGTAGGCCTTCGCCTTTTCATATTTTGTCTGCCCACGGGCGTTATCAGCCTGGTCTTTCCCATTTTCAAGTGCCATGGGATGTCTAACCTGCAGACGGGACAGGTCATCCAAGTTTTCAACCCTAATCTGAGAAAACTCTACCCCAGGATCAGGGGGAGGCATTTCACATTTAACAGTCTATTAAAATATTTCTATTCATAAGCCAGATGTCCTGTCCCTATGGCTGAACTGTTTAGACTAATTACCACATCTTGAAATCCATCTGTCTTATGGTCTTCCTCTTCTCCACCTCCCAGGTACACCTCATTCCATAGTTATTTATTTGTTTGTGGACATTCATGTCTCGTTAGATTCCTACAATATTTCATTCTCTTCTGTTTTATGTGTCATAATAAATACTCTTCAGTATTGAGCTCTTGTTGGGACAGATCTGTTTGTTCTCTTTCTCTTCCTGTTAACTTTTAACCCTCAACTTTAGCACCTATATTCGTTTAAGTGGTTAATTACCATGGGATGATTAATCGCCGGAAGCGACTTCCTATATTTGCCATGGGCTTATTTATCGCCGAAATGTTGTCATTGCAAAATGTCTCTATTAAAATATTAGTACAGTAGTTTTCCCTTGGGAACCTCCTTTAATTTAATATATAATACAATACGTCTGCTACCATATTAACAACTGTGACAATCTCCTACTTTCCATTTTCCGTCATCTACTTTTGTTCTGTCTAAACCTACTCTTTGTTTGCCACTGAATCATTCAAACTTATTGTGAAATCTCCAAGTATCACACCTGCACATTCTGTCTAAACCTACTCTTTGTTTGCCACTGAATCATTCAAACTTATTGTGAAATCTCCAAGTAACACACCTGTACACCAACAACAGGAGATGTGTGCTCTTCGTACTCTGATTTTGGTTACTTTACTTACTCACACCATGTTTCCTACACCGCCATCCTCCTCCTTCTAAGCATAATTGAAAATATCAAATTCTTCCCCAGTGGTGCCGACATGAAGCCTCGTCTTTGTTGTGTTTACAGGAGATCAAGGCACCTGAGATTGGGCAAGGCAGCTGTCGACAAGGAGAGTTGTGCATGGGACGTAGAGCACCTGTAATAACCAAAGGCATTGGAAATTACCTGCGTTGATTGTCTCTTCTCCCCCCCCCCCCGAAATCAGCGAGCTATTTTAGATTGTGTGTGCTTTTGTGGTTTCTTTGTTGCCTTCTGAAGTCGAAGTGACCGAAAGGATAAGAGCTCTGGCTTTTAAACTTCTGGTGCGGACAGGAGTAAGGGGTTTAGTCCCTAAATCGGCATTAGATTCGACTTAAACGTTAATTTCTCGTTCAGAAAGCAGTGGCAAACTGCTGAACGTAAACTTGTCTAGACAGTCAACTATGGTTGCTCCGCAGCGTCCCACAAAGGATATGGAACTAAAGAAGTAGAAATGACAGGAGTTCAATAGGGCTGAAAGTGTTACAGGACGGGTCAGATCAGAGGCGTAGATAGGTAGTGGGGTTCAGAGTGGACGACCGTTTCCCCTTTGCCCTGATTTTGTTTTTTAAAGTGTTGCCTACTTCATTTGTGAACAATATAAAGGAACACGAGGTAATGTAGCTTTACAAAACACAATTGCGGAAAGAGAAGGACATTGCGACAAACCTTCAACAGCAAGTAAACACAGGAAACTACAACATTAATGCAAAGTAATCCAAAGAATCAAGCTTTGACAGAACAGATTCAGAAAATTTAGAACTCTTAACTCCAAGTGAAACTGATTCATAGGAAATAAATTAACTTCTATTTGGAGACAATCAGTGCCTGTTTTACAGCGATGAGGGTAGACTACACAATCATATTAATAATGAGTTCAACATGCAGCAGATACAATATGAGTATAAATACAGCCAAAACCGAAGTAATGCAAGTTAGCAGATTTCCTGGTCCACTAAGTATACAGATAAATAGCACAACTCTGAAACAAGTTAAAGAATTCAAATATCTTGGAAGTATGATCACAGAAGATGGCAGATTGGAGAGAGAAATCGAAATCAGATGTCAAAAAGCTAGTGCACTTACATATCAACTATCCCCTTACTGAAACATCCAAATATACCCATGTCCGCAAAACGACAGATAATAAACAGCATATTCACCCCAATCCTATGCTACGAATCTCAAACTTGGACTTTATCCAAATCACACTTTCGCAAAATCAATACTTGCGAGATGAGATGCCTGAGGAGAGCTGCCAACTTAACAATCTGAGACCGAGTAAGAAATTCTGTTATCAGACAGACAGTGGGATCAACACCTTGTGCCACATTTATTGAAAGACAGAAAATCAAGTGGTTTGGTCATGTCGTTAGAATGCAACACCATCGACTACCATCACTGGATTTACATCAAAAATAATCTGCAGCAAGACCAAGAGGACGCCCAAGAAGAAAATGGATTGACGACATCAAAGACACTGTACAATCACACGGAATGACACTATCCAGTGCAGGCCATCGGGCTCTGGGGCGCAAATTATTCCTCCCCACGAAGCTTGACGGCAAAAGTGAAAGATGATGATGATGAATGCAAAGTAACCGAATGATAAAAATGGAAAGCTGAATCAATCATGTGCCATGCCGGAAAGCGTGGGCGGTCATGACTCGCCATTTCACCCGATCACCAGCGTCGTGGATCAGCTCCGTGTTCCTGTCTCGTTCATGCCATGAGGCCAAGCCATCCAGGTATTTTCCTCTCGGTCTTCCTCTTGGTCTGTTTCCTTCGATCTTGCCAGTTGTCACTAAGTTCTCCAATCCATTTCTTCTCATAACATGTCGAATAAATTTTGACTGTCTACGTCTAATTTCTCTAATCAATATATGATTTTCATTTGTTTCCTGTAGTACTTGGTTATTGGTTTTTCTAGCTGTCCATGGTATTCTTTGCATTTTCCTCAGAAACCACATTTCTGCAGCCATCAGATGTTTTGCTTGACTGCACATTGTCGAAGTTTCACATCCATACAAAAGAACAGGCTCTATGTATCCCTTCAACACTCTTTTTCTCGTTTCAATTGACATCTTTTTATTGGTCAAAATGTTTTTCATCTTGCTAAAGGCTACTTTGGCCATGGAAACAAACATGAAAATAATGAAAAATAAATGAACAAATTAAAGAAAAATTGGGCTACTTATCTCAGATTCCCGGACAATGAAAGACCTTACTTCACTTGTGTGATACACGCCACACTGGACGACGTTTTATAGTTGTCATGATATACCCGCTCTCCCGAACTCTGAAATCTGGCCACGCCGCTGGGTTAGATGGGCAGGTACCCAGCGAACCTCTGATGCTACCAGTATCCATACAATTTGGTAACTTCTGAGTTAGACGGCGCTGCTCAAGTGCTGTGAACTCGGTGGTGGATAGAAGCTTTGACAATAGTGACAAATAAATGTAATATCTATCTTGTACCAGATAGACCATTAAAGCGCGATAATCTAACGGTTTCATATATATTAGGTTATGACTTTGTGTTTGAGAGTGACCATTATCGCTGTCTTTCAAGTGCACAAATGTATATGTCCAATTTATTATTACTTGCCTCGAAGCTAGTTCTAGTGCTTTTGCCCCGTCACATAATTACCTACGGGAGAGGGGAAGGGAGAGGGGGAAGAAGAGAAGAGATCCAAGCTATTCTTCGTGGTTTAAATATTTTTTTCTCTTGTGTTTGTATGCTGATGGAGGTTTGTTGCCGTAACGTCCGTTGTTTTCCGTAGTTGTGTTTCGTGAAGCTGCTCAATACTTCATTTTTTTATATTGTTTACAAAGCTTCTTCATGACAGTTTCGAACTGTCACATAGTCAGCGAAGTGGATACCGCAGTGTCGTGACAGAGCTAGTTCGTGGTAGTTTCGACCCGTCACATAATCCACGATAGTGTTAGTTAAGCATGGTCTCCATATAAATGGTTTCAAGGATTTATGACTAAGGTCTGTGTCAGTGTTTTTAAGGATTCCTATGGTCTGTATAAATGGTTTCAAAGATTTCTGTCTGTGGTCTGTGTCAATGGTTTCCATGATTACTGACTATGATCTGTGCCAATGGTTTCAAGGATTTCTGAATATGGTGTATGTAAATAGTTTCAAGGATTCCTGACTATGGATGGACTGAGTAAATATTTTGCACATTTCCAGACTTTGTTCTCTGTGTTTAGTCTCAAGGATTCCTGCCCATTTTCAGTGTAAATGTTTTCTGGGTTTTCTGAAACACGTAATCATATCGCAACTAGTACCATTAGTTTTGGAACTCTTCGCTGGTTCTTGAAGATGTGACCAGTGCACGTATGAGAATGCCGTGACATCGGTTCTTGACTCATGTCAAATCGACTTAGGTTTCCTGATAAACTTCTGTGTAAATCTTGTCAGTTTCCTAGGATCTGTGCTAGTGGTTTCTAGCCCTTCATATGTGTTCTGCCTTTCAGCGACAGGTGAAGCAGCGACATCTGGTGAGATTTTATATGGTAGTTAATGTATGTGTGTGTTTGTGTGTGAGTGTATGCTTTATTCATGGCGGTATTTATAGTTTCAGGTATTCCTTTAACCCCTCGGTACATATACAGACCTCTTGACCTTCTACCACCGTGTCTAAGTGCTACAACTCTTTGTTGGTTACACCACGATCCGATAGGTCAGCAAGTCCGAATGGATAAGAGCGTTGGATCTTAAATGTCCGGTGTGTTGATACCGAGGTAGCGGGTTCAACCCTTCACCGGTTAGCTGGACTAAAATGTTGACTTCTCATCCTTGATTTGGCAAATTACAAGTACGTCAGAAGTCGGAGTGAATTGGCCTGATTTCGAGGGACACTGGAAATAGGGAAAGGTAATCCACACGTAACATCAATCCAGTACGGTAGATGTGGTAGCACTTGTATGGACTACACTTGAGTTCAAAGCCAGTGACTGGGGGAAAAATCAACAACAACAACAACAACAACAAATACAACAACAGCAACAACAACAACAGCAACGACAACAACAGCAGCAGCTTCATTCTGTCAATCTTCTGACAAGATAAAGCTACCTGATGTGCTGTGTTTTACAGCCGCGGTGGTATACTGGTTAGTGCGTTTGCGTTGTTGTTGTTGTTGTTGTTTGTACATCAAGAATGATGATGACCATTTATTTCATCCAGTGGAGTTGAAGGTATGGAGCCGTGAGTTCTAAGATGGCTGATAAGGCCTATTTTGACTCGAAATGTTCTTAGCCAATGTGGACAAAGAATGCTTGACGTTTCTGGAGGAGGGTTTTCTGCAGTGGTTTTTCTGTTCTGTCTTTTCTTCACAGCTCTTGCAGTCCTGGTTGCTTCACAAGTGACTGCACCCTTGCGTAATGATGCACGCCACGAATTTCGGTCTCTGCCTGCAGTCTCCCAGGTGTCATGATGAATTCCAAAAGCATTCAGTGAGATTTTTAGAGTGTCTTTAAAGCGTTTCCTGAGCGTTTACCACAACGCAACTCGCGTAAAAAAAAATTCGTTTAGGGAGCCTGTGATGTGGCATGCGAGTCAAGTGACCAGCCCAGCGAATCTGATTCTTCATTCTGCTTTTGCGTACAAGACAGTTGTCAGGGTTCAATTGCCATCGGAGGCAGGATTATATTTCCGATAAGTATGGCTCTGAGTTTAAACCCCCCCCCCCCCCCCCCCCCCAAAAAAAAAAAGGACACTGGACAGTTGTCTGGGAATTATCTGAAATTGGAAAGTAGCGACGAATAGAACCGGCTATCCCATAGCTATGGACAGATAGGACTACACAAATTAGATTTGTAAGAGTATGCATCTTTCCCATTGCAACATACGCCTGTGAGTCCTGGACACTTACTATACAAGCTGAACAGCGCATAAATGCCGTTGAATACAAATATTATAGACGGTTTCTAAGAATATCTTGGGTAAAGAAAAGAACAAATGCATCCATACTGCAAGGGCTAAATATTGAAGGGAGTTGACTATTAAAGACGATAAAAAAAAGAAATATTTTGGTTACTTGAAACGTCATGAAAGTTTGGAGAGAACAATAATGGAGGGTTATATGCCTGGGAAGAGAGAAAGAGCAAGGCCAAAGAGAAGACGGGTGCAGGATGTGGCGGATGGTCTCCTGATGGGTGTATCGGACGCGGGACATCTTGCTTGTGATCGAGAAGTTTCCCGGAACGCTGTTATGGGAGTGAGGTTCTGCAAAGGACATGCTACTGAATGAATGAATGAATGAATGAATGAATCTCATATTTTGTGGCCTAGAATGAGCACCGGCTTAACACTTCACATCCCAACAGCCTCTCCTGTGGGGCTGCCTTGACCTTGCTGTACTATTGCCACCTGTGATGTCCCCGCGTGGATCTTGATATTCATCGTTAGTGATTTCGCCACTTCTATTTAGATTCAATGAAGCCCTTCTAACGTAGTGGCTAGACACTGACCAGCCTATCAATGGATAGGGTTCGATCCGCAGTGGCGCAGATTCGAATTTTTAAAATTGACTTGGTCTATTTACATATCACTCACTGAGTGCCCGATTGGTCTATTTACATATCACTCACTGAGTGCCCGATTGGTCTATTTACATATCACCCACTGAGTGTCCGATTGGTCTATTTACATATCACTCACTGAGTGCCCGATTGGTCTATTTACATATCACCCACTGAGTGCCCGATTGGTCTATTTACATATCACCCACTGAGTGCCCGATTGGTCTATTTACATATCACCCACTGAGTGCCCGATTGGTCTATTTACATATCACCCACTGAGTGCCCGATTGGTCTATTTACATATCACCCACTGAGTGCCCGATTGGTCTATTTACATATCACTCACTGAGTGCCCGATTGGTCTATTTACATATCACCCACTGAGTGCCCGATTGATCTATTTACATATCACTCACTGAGTGCCCGATTGATCTATTTACATATCACTCACTGAGTGCCCGATTGGTCTATTTACATATCACCCACTGAGTGCCCGATTGGTCTATTTACATATCACTCACTGAGTGCCCGATTGGTCTATTTACATATCACTCACTGAGTGCCCGATTGGTCTATTTACATATCACTCAATGAGTGCCCGATTGGTCTATTTACATATCACCCACTGAGTGCCCGATTGGTCTATTTACATATCAACCACTGAGTGCCCGATTGGTCTATTTACATATCACCCACTGAGTGTCCGATTGGTCTATTTACATATCACCCACTGAGTGCCCGATTGGTCTATTTACATATCACTCACTGAGTGCCCGATTGGTCTATTTACATATCACCCACTGAGTGCCCGATTGGTCTATTTACATATCACTCACTGAGTGCCCGATTGGTCTATTTACATATCACTCACTGAGTGCCCGATTGGTCTATTTACATATCACCCACTGAGTGCCCGATTGGTCTATTTACATATCACCCACTGAGTGCCCGATTGGTCTATTTACATATCACCCAATGAGTGCCCGATTGGTCTATTTACATATCACCCAATGAGTGCCCGATTGGTCTATTTACATATCACTCACTGAGTGCCCGATTGGTCTATTTACATATCACTCACCGAGTGCCCGATTGGTCTATTTACATATCACTCACTGAGTGCCCGATTGGTCTATTTACATATCACTCACTGAGTGCCCGATTGGTCTATTTACATATCACCCACTGAGTGCCCGATTGGTCTATTTACATATCACTCACTGAGTGCCCGATTGGTCTATTTACATATCACTCACTGAGTGCCCGATTGGTCTATTTACATATCACTCACTGAGTGCCCGATTGGTCTATTTACATATCACCCACTGAGTGCCCGATTGGTCTATTTACATATCACCCACTGAGTGCCCGATTGGTCTATTTACATATCACCCACTGAGTGCCCGATTGGTCTATTTACATATCACTCACTGAGTGCCCGATTGGTTTATTTACATATAAGTTTACCACCGGTTGAGAACCACTGATTTACGGCATGTGAACGGGACATTTACTTTAGTTTCAGAATTAGTCGTAGACATTGTATTTCTGTTGTTTGCAGTTTTCTGTCCTCGTCTGTTGGAAGTGATCAAGCTTGACATTGATAGCGTAATGTTGGCAAGACAACAGCAGCAGCATGAATGTCCGGTAATTTGAAAAGCATTACAGCCCCAAATAATAAACCGTCCATTATCGCTTCAGGAAGCTGTTATTGTAAATGGAGTGTTCTGTTATGATTTCAGGACGCCGCTCGACGTGAATCTCGTTCCCTTTTGGGGTTTTTAAGAGTGTAACACCGCTCGTTCAGTTCTTCCCCTTTTTGATTCAGGGAGCTGTGTTAATGGATTTGATACTCGAGTGTTCTCACGTGGCGGTTTGACTCATTAGCTGCGGACAGAACCTATACTTCCAATAGTTGGCGTGATCATTACAAATAACCCTAACTCATTCACACGGCTCGAGTGACTGGCAGGTTGCCGCTTTGAGAGACAACAGTTTGTTAAATTGTGCTTCAAAGAAGCAAGGGTGAACGCTATCGGAGTCGACCTCTACAACCCATGGCGGTAGCTAATGTGAAAGATCAGACCAATTCACGCGGTAAATGTTCGTCCGCAATGGATGCGAATACATGGTCATTTCCTCCTTCACGCACCATCTATCGTCTCACGCGCTCTGTGTGTGACATATTTGCAACAATTTCTCCTTTGTCTTTATTCATTTTCTTATCTTTTCCCTTCATGCAACTCGATCAGTGGCGACTTGCTCACAAGGTGCAATATCAATGCCTGTATCAATCATGTCCTACTTACACACATCTTTGTACCGTAGTAGAGGCTGACCCCGAGATCTTTTACCCATATGTATTTCACCAAAACACATATCCTTATGTAATTTACCATCATCCACTCTCCTAATAGGTCCTATCCATCTAAGTCTACGAAGAATGAACGTGGAACAACCCGTTACACCACCCGATCTTTCCAATACGTCGGTGTATGTGATTAAGACAAAATGTGTCTTCATCATGCTCTCTAGCACTCAGACCTTCACGATAATGTCTCTTGTTAATGCAACAGTTAGGTTCAGGTTTATGACATGCCCATACAGTTATTGGTGAAATGAAATTGTTTGATGCCACATTTTTTAACGTTAATTCTGAACTAACGATGGAACCAACTGTATTCTCAATTGGTTAAGAATTGCGGCATTCCAATCAAATTATGATTCTAATTTCCTTCTTGTAGGACTCGCTCATTAGTGTTTTTTTTTTCTCTTTCTCTGTCCATGGTATTCTTTGCATTTTGCTCTGATACCACATCTCCAATGCCATTAGATGTTTTTTCATCTTGTCTCCTCGTTGTCCACGTTTCACATCCATACACAAGTACAGGCTCTATGTAACACTTCAACATTCTTTTCTCTTTGTAATTGACATCTTTGTATTGATCAATATGTTGTCCGTCTTACTAAAGGCTACCTTCGCCATAGCGATTCTTGTTCTAACATCCCATCAGATGTTATAACCGTTCTGAGATATCAACACATAATTAATCCTAACATCTCACTGAAATAATTCTAAAAACATATTCTGGTTTCTGTTCGCCGAAGTTTTTTTTTTTTAAAGTTCGAAACGGTGTCTTGTGTCTGTATTTGCTTCGCCCGCTGTGGTTAGCATTCTTACATACTGTCCCAGCAGTCATGTGTTCGAATACTTTTCGAGGAGACGTTGTTTCCATGGATCTGGTCTCAGGACGTCTCAAGCTCAAGAGAGTACCAGAGCATGTTGTGAGAAGTCAAGGTGTCCGGTGTGGTATTCACCACATCATTGATCCAGTACCGATGGCTGTATAACAACTATGGTGCCTAGCAACAAAAGCCCCAAATATCTGTGCCGTGCCATATATGCTTCTTTGTGTGATAAGGGGGTATTTACCTGGATTACTTTACTTGGAGTCTCCGTGGCGAAGTAGTCAAGCCGTCTGCCTGGCGCTCCGAAGGTTGCGGGTTTGATTTCGGGCTACGACTTTCAGTTCACGAATATATTTTTTTCGGAGACTTGGGAGGGGGTCGTTGCTGGAGCTAAGGAGTTCGTGCTTTATGCGATGCTCTCGGCAGGCCGCCCTGAAGAAAGAGACCGAACCATATGGGGTACAACCCGGTGCAATGAAGTCGACCGTCTCGACTGTTCAGGCGTATCTTTTTGTTGTTGTTGTTTGTTTTATTTTACACAATGGTGTCTCCTCTACTGAAGTGTGTTTCGTTTTATTTCCTGGGTGTAAATCTTAGATACCAAATGTCTGACCACTTATAATGTCATAATAGTTTGTGACACCATGAAACTAGAAACAGACACAATGGATTGCACAACCACATGTATACAAAATTCAAGATTGGTGAAATCAGCCAAATGCACATGTGGATTGGCACCACAGACAGAAGATCACATACTCCAAGACTGCCCAAAATACGACATATCTAGGCAAACCTTCTGGCCTAGAGAAACATCTGTGGAAAATAAATTCTATGGACCCCTAAGTGAACTAACAAAAACACAGTGAAATGCATACAAAAGACAAAATTTCACATATAGACACATATCAAGAGAATAAAAGAAGAAGAAGAAGAAGAAGAAGAAGAAGAAGAAGAAGGCAGAAGGGAGGAGGAGGAGGCAGGAGACGCTAACGTCTAATTTAGACAAATATACACACATCCTGTAAACGAAACAACGGTAAACATTTTATATCACACTTACAACACAGCAGGGTTGAACAAGATATCGTTAGCTTAAACACAATACAATGCAGTCATGTGAAAACTCGGACGTTAGTGGATGCAAAAGCTCTGCAGTCAACGTTCGAGCAGTCATAACCACCATACCGCTAGTGCGACCACAATTTTAGAGCCTCAGTTATCAGACATTTGCGGAACATTAATGTATATATGGAGGTTTAATTGGTGCAGACAAGCTGGGTTTATGGTCTTGTGGGGTGCATGAAATTATGTATAATCAGCTGACATCAAACAATGACGTCATCCCGTTTGATGTTGTCGGGGGCTAGTGTATGATAATTTATTTTCTAGTTAGCTAGTGATACTTTTCTCTCGCTGTCTGTCTGTCTGTCTCTGTCTCTCTCTGTCTCTGTCTCTCTCCCTCTCTCTCTCTCTCTCTCTCTCTCTCTCCCTCTCTCTCTCTTCTCTACTCTCTCTCTCTCTCTCTTCTCTACTCTCTCTCTTCTCTACTCTCTCTCTCTCTCTCCCTCTCTCTCTCTTCTCTACTCTCTCTCTCTCTCTCTCTCTCTCTCTCTCTCTCTCTCTCATTTCTCTACTTTCTCTCGATCTTGCGTTAAACTGCCTCGCAAACAGCGACAATGTTTCTGCCTGTCGTTCTGTCTCCCTGCATGTATCTATCTATACATGTGCATATGTATACACCTACGTTTTCCCCTGACGTTTGAAAAAGTAGGACACCCAATGAGAGTAATCTAGATGGTGTTATAAAGGTGAGAACTATGTTTACACAGGTGTGCGTGTCAGCGGCTGGTGGCTTCTGCAAAGGCATTGATGCTGTAACTGACTAATGGTTTCATCATCATCGCTTGTCATGCCGATAAGCGTGAGCAGTCTCGGAAACTGACATGGTTTGTAAAGGTCACTGTGTCTTGTACAGAACAGTGATGGCAGGCCTGATGTCTGGAAGACGAAGCGGGGGATGACCACCTCGAAGATGGACTTGTGATGGTCAAGACAGCTTGAGTACGTTGGCGCATGAAACAGGCGCAGGGTCGAACATGTTTTCGGCTGTCAGAGATGAGAGCCACATCCTACAAAGGAACTTCTTCAGGATTGTGATGATGATGGTGTTGGTGGTGGTGATAATGGTGATGATGATGGTGGTGGTGATGATGATGATGGTAGTGATGGTTGTCACGAGCGCCCTGAGTTAACCCAGATAATAATACCGACGTTTGCGTGGCATATATTTTCTGGGCCACAACAGTCGTACTAACAGAGTAAACACAGCTGTACAGGTTACATCGTGTCAGCCCATATACACATTAGGTGTTGAGTGAGTAGGAATGGATACACAGAGTTGGCAGTTCATTAACAAGTAGAATCACATATATTGTCAGCTTAGGATATGGAATGGTTCCGTTTGTCATCTATACGGCCGGACATCAGACGGAAATGGCTGCTGGGATTGTCACCACGGAACAGAAGAGTGACAAGTTTGTCAACATTTGAATGCAGATGGAAGCCGTGAGATCACAGGGGCAGATGTAAAACGGAAGTACCTAGTACGGAAAACAGTGCATCTGTCAATTCTTGGTTTCCGGAACATCAAGATGATTGGCAGCTTGGTATCGAAACTCTTTGTTGGGAGTTTACAGAAACTAGCTGGCTTGTTTTGAGAATCTAGGCAATTACTGACAACTTTGACAGGATTTAAGCCAGGAAAATAGTTCTTGACAGGGGATGATTTGCCACTGTGCCACCTGTGTGGGGGAGTAAAGGATAACGTCACGTGGACAACTGTGGTAGTTTGCCATATAAACTCGTGTTGAGATCAACTAGGGTGGACTTGAATAATGCTCTAGACAGAGTGCAGGGCACTGCAGTGCTTAGTGGAAATAATATCTACCGTGTGTTAATTAGTGACTTAATTTTACACGTGCCTATATGGCAGATGTAGATATGATTTATAGGACTGCAGTAGTGCCATTTAAGGTATAACCTATTATAATATATTCGTTATAATTACTTTAGGCAGTAGCCTTGTTAAACTATAGTGTGATGATTAGCACTGTTAGTGGAAACTAGCTAGAGTAGTGAAGTGATACTTGGCTCTGTTAGCTAAAATAGATTAGTGAAGTGTTGATAAGCTTTACTAGTTGAGAATTGAGCAATGAGGGATAATTGGGATCTTCCCGTAGGTGTCCCTGGTGGGCGGGGTTCCGCATTCTGTTTGCTGATATTTTTTCTTTGTCATAGCCTGATTCGACTCTAGGTGGGTAGCTAATCTGCTCTATGACTAAGTCTAGTTAGCTAAAGATCATTAAGCAAGGTGATAGGCTTACACTCAGCCGAGGGGATCAGTGACTAGTACTATCACCAGATGTGTTGTTTCTATCCTAGGTTCCCTACCAGATTCAAGGAAACTCTACAAGTTTTGGGAAAGAATTAAAAAACCCATTCTGAAGAACACCAGTTCAAGAGTCAATAAAGTTGCATACAGAAACGTAACTTACGCTAGAAGGAAATTGATTCATCAAAGAGAGTGATGCATACTGATGCACCACACAGCATCAGACAGTAGTAACGAACCGAGAACCGGCTAAGAGTACCTAGTGTTAGTACAGTAACAATTAACATTAGTAATTAGCACTTATGGACTGAATGGTTCGATGTGCAACGAGGATGATCTGTCGACTAACTAACTAACTAACTGCGTACACACTACAAAAGACTTGTGCAGTTTGTTAAGGAACGTTAGGAACGGACATTGTGTAGAGTGCAACCGGTCCATGAGTAACTGTTAATACCACCGGTGTCTATTTCGGATGTTCATGAAATTGGATTACCAGAGGTCTACAGAGGCAAAGCAGTATCCGGCAAGATGGTTTCGGCAACGGGTGAGAAGTACATGTTCTGACGTAACGTGCTGTAGTCTATCTTTGCTGGGATCAGCTGACTGGGTTGCTGTCTGAGAGTCAGAGTCTACACACTTTATAGAACACGTCACACATTTTCTTCGCATACACGTCTCATACACGTTACACTTTTATTTTAATAAATTAATCTTTATTAATTTCTAGAAGCAAGAGTTGTTGAGTATGTTGCGTTGGGGAAGTATGAGAAGGGGGCATAGTACGACAGTGTGAGAGTGATAGGAAAAGGTGTCCATAGGCTGATGGAGTGTGTTGGACGGAAGCTGGTGGATTCTCCAGAATATTGAGGGGAAAAAAAATAATATTATAATGTGGGTGTCGGATCTCCTCACTCCAGGGACGACACTTTAAAGGAGGACACGACATTATTGGGGGCTCGTAAACGTGATCTTTGGACAGCGGGATCTTTCGTAAACGTGATCTTTGGACAGCGGGATCTCTCGTAAACGTGATCCTTGGACAGCGGGATCTCCCGTAAACGGAATCCTTGGACAGCGAGATCTCCTGCAAGCAGGAACCTTTGACAGTGGGATCTTCTGACAACGGGGTCTTTTGACACGGGATCCTTAGTTATAAGAGGGAGATATCATTTTGGAGAATCCAGCTAGAGTGAATGTGGATAGGGGTTAGGACTAATATCTTACCTGTTCACACTTCACACGTCTGCATAGGTCTGTGGTCCTGATTCTACTCTTGTCACTGCGTGAATGTGCTGTGTGTGGTATATCTAGATTTATAGTACTTGTTCATATATCTGTATAGTAATTTGCAGTTATATTGTACTAGACCTGCTAGCTGACCTCTCTGTATAATGGCCACCCCTAAACTTAGCACCGCAGAATTAAAGGCAAGGGGGGAAGAAATGGGATTGGCTGGGTCTGCTCTAACGGATTACATACAGGAAGTGGAGAGAGAGTATCGTCAAGCGGAACGGGAAGATCGAAAGGCCGAGCTGGAATTGAGAAGGATGGAATTGGAAGCTGAGCAAGCAGCTAAGAAATTGGAAGCTGAGCAAGCAGCTAGGAAATTGGAAGCTGAGCAAGCAGCTAGGAAATTGGAAGCTGAACAAGCAGCTAGGAAATTTGAAGCTGAACAAGAAGCACAGAAAAGGGAGCACGAGTACCGGATGAGGGAACTCGAGTTGAAGAGTCAATCTAATGGAGAAACTGAGGGAGCAGTTGGAGGTTCCTCCATCCCAGGATCAACACCAGTAGGTGGACATGGGTACCATGCTATGAAGTTTCCTTTAGCGGTCTACGAGGAGGACAAAGAGAAGATTGATCAATACCTTCAACGCTTCGAGGCTATGTCAGTTGCTATGGGTCTGGAGCGTAACAAATGGAATCTTAAGCTATCCCAGGGATTACGCGGGACGGGATACGAGGTTTATACTCGCCTGCCACCAGGACATGAGAACAATTATGATGAGTTAAAGACGGCTCTGCTGAAACGATTCGAGGTTACGTCACATACCTACCGGAAAGAATTTCGAGCAGCGAAACGAGAACCGGGAGAGTTGTTTGCCGCCTACAGTTTGCGTCTTAAATCTTATCTCCATAAGTGGATGGATTTGGCTGGGTTCGCACATGACTATGAGAGTCTGGAAGAGCTCATGGTGGTCGACCAGCTGAAGAAGCAAATGTCTAAACCTCTCAGGACGTTCCTGGGAGAACAAGGAGCGGAACGTATTGACCTCGTGAATAAATTAGCAGAACGGTTCGTCGAGGTACATGGGGAGGCAGGGGAGAACCTTTCCACCAACACCAAAAGTCAAGAGAAACATGACAAGAAGAAAGCCAAAAACTCAGGAACCAAAAAGTGGGAACCTTATGTGCAAAAATCAGAGGATAATTCAGAGAAGAAGAAGGAGGGAAGTAAGAGCACTTCAAGCTCTACACCTAAACGACCGTGGTCGGAGAAGTGGTGTTCAATTTGTAAGTCACCCTCTCACAATACGAGGGACTGCAAATCGAAGGCTAAGAACCCTCACTTTGCAGCATGTCAAGTGACTTCCAAGGAGGTTGTCACGGAAAATGCCAAGGTCAACAAGGAAGCTCGCCACCAGGAGAGCTCATTCAAGTCCGACAATAGAAAATCTAGGACAGGGAAATGGTGCAACCAATGCAAGTCAAACACACACAATGCTATTGACTGCAGGGGAAAGTCAGGAGACACTCAATTCGTCGTGTGCTCAGGGAAACCTAAGGTGGAGCCCACCGAACAGGTCGAGGCCGAGGAAGAGACTCCAGACCAGGAAAAACCACCTGTAGTGGAATTGGTAGAGGTTAACGGTCGTCAAGTGGAGTGTTTATACGACACAGGACTGGACGGGGAGGCCGTGATTTCTGCGGATCTAGTACATCCAGAACAATTCACAGGTGAAACCTTGGATATACAGCCTGCACAGAAGAGTGCTGTAGTCATGAAGTTGCCCATTGCTAATATGGAGATTCGGTCACGGTACGTCACCGGCACCATCAAGGCCGCTGTATTGACCGATCCCATTTTTCCAGTCATCCTAGGTTGCCGGTATGTCTTTCTGTGAATGCCCAGGGAGCCAATTCATATGGGAGCAATGCAGACTCGCTCTCAGACGAAAACGGAAGAGGCAGACGCAATTGTGACTAACCCAATGCCGGGGGAGCTACGAACTGCCCAGAGTGAGGATGATACTTTACGTCCTTGCTACAAAAGCTGCAGAAAAGTGCTGATCCACCAGGACGGGGGCAGTACTACATGAAGAATAGGATACTCTACAGGAGAGCAGGAAGGGGAGACAACCTATACGGTCAGTTGGTCGTCCCGAAAGCTCATCGGTCCCAGATTCTTCATATGGGGCATACCATCTCCTTTAGTGGACACATGGGTATTGCCGCCACCATGCAGCGGATTTCCTGCCACTACTATTGGCCGGGAATGACAGATGATGTGCGTCGGTATGTGAAGTCATGCCCTGAGTGCCAGAGGGTGGCATCAAAACACTGGACAGCACCGGTGGTGTTGGGTGAGATGCCCATCATGAACTCTCCTTTCGAGAGGGTAGCCATCGATATCATGGGTCCACTTCCCAGGACTAGGAAGAGGAACATGTATATACTTACAATGGTGGATTGCTGTACAATGTGGGGTGAGGCTATACCGTTGACCACGATTGACTCGAAAAGAGTGGCGGACGCACTGATGGAGGCCTTTACCAGATTAGGCTTTCCGGATCAAATTCTGACGGACAATGGATCTCAGTTTTGTGGAAAACTCATGGAGGAGGTATTTAGGGTGTTTCACTCTAACCACATACATGCCAGCCCTTACCACCCTCAAGCCAATGGACAAGTAGAGCGTTTCAACGGCACGTTGATGACAATGCTCTGGAAACTAGCGCAGGAAAAACCTGATAGGTGGGATGAATATATCCCAGCAGCACTCTTTGCCTATCGGGAAGTTCCTCATGGCTCAACAGGACTACCACCCGCTACGTTGCTGTTTGGTCGTCCAATCAAAGGGACCGTTGGAAGCCATGTTGAGGAGTTGGACTGAAGAGGGGACGTCAGAAGAAGTGATCTCATCCTATCAATACGTGGAGGAACTGAAAGAAAAACTCCACAAGGGATGGACTCTGGCAAATCAAACTTGAAAAAGGCCAGGAAAAGACATGCGGCTTACTACAACCGTAGGTCTAAAGAAAGATCTCTAGAGGTGGGAGATAAAGTCTGTTGCTACTCCCAACGGGAAACAACAAACTGGAGATAGGTTGGCAAGGACCATTTCCCGTGGAAAGGGTGATATCCAGAACCAACTATCAGATCGGGATCCGGGGAAAGTCGAAGATTTTCCATATCAATCTCTTGCGGAAATACGAAGAGGGGACCAGGAGACAAGACAGCTCACCTCATGGCAATGGCAGTTGCAGTGGAGACAGAAGTGGGAACCAGCGAGGGCAGGGAATATCCCTTGGAACACCAGGAAACCTATAGGGATGTGCAAGTGAACCCTGATCTGACCTCCCAGGAGAGGGAAAGGATAACCCAGGTTCTCAAGTCTCATAAGGAGATATTGACTGATAAACCAGGACGAACGAGGTTGGTGGAGTTCGAGATGACTTTGACCACACAGGAGCCTGTTCGCCAAAAGGTTTACCCAGTGCCATTCTCTAAAGAAAGGCCCTGGAGGAGGAAATACAGAAACTGCTGGAGGATGACGTGATTGCACCATCCCACATCCCCATACAATGCAGGGGTAGTTTGTTACGCAACCAAGTGGAGAACACAGGTTGTGTATAGACTACCGACTGCTGAACAGTCACACACAATTTCAGGTGGAACCTTTGCCGAATCCAACTCAGCTATCGCTAGGCTCCATAAGGCTCGGTACTTTTCAAAGGTGGATCTGAGTCGGGGGTACTATCAGATACCAGTCAAAACCGGAGATTCGACCACTGTTGGCTTTCAGTACACCCAGTGGACACTACGAATTCAAGGTCATGCCCTTTGGACTCAGCAATGCACCTAGTGTGTTTACACGCATGATGAGGACTTTACTAGATCCGTTACAGGATCCATCCATCATCTCATTCATGGATGATATTCTGATTTCCAGTGACAGCTTGGATGACCACTTACAATCCTTGGAGAGAGTGTTTAATAGACTCAAGGAAGCAGGGCTTACTGCTCGTCCAACCAAGTGCATGATTGGTTACCAGATTCTGGAATTTCTAGGTCACACCATCACTCCAGGACACATTGTCCCAGAAGAGAAGAACCTGGAGAAAATCAGAAATGCACCAAGGCCAAAAACGAAGAAGGATGTGCGATCTTTTCTCTCGTTGTGTGGGTTCTACCACAAATTTATCCCACATTTCACGGAACTGGGAGCTCCGTTGACGGAAACCTTGAAAAAGGGATTACCGGATCAAATCATTTGGACACCAGAATGTGAGAATGCCTATAGTCAGTTAAAGGAGGCCTTGGTCAGCAAACCTGTATTACAGCTCCCTGACCTTTCCAAACCATTTGTGTTGAGAACGGATGCGAGTGCGATTGGAATTGGAGCCGCTTTGTTACAGGAAGGAAAAGACGATGCTTCGGTTTTGAAACCTGTGGCATACGCAAGTAAGAAACTTCTACAGGCGGAGAGGAATTATTCAACCGTCGAGAGAGAGTGCTTGTCCCTCGTATGGGCAGTGCAAAAATTTCAGCCATATTTGTATGGAGTTAAGTTTCGGGTCCAGTCAGATTATCAGCCCCTGATGTTCCTGGCTACTTCTCAGAAGCTCAACGCCCGGTTGATGCGGTGGTCGTTGTTACTTCAACCGTATAATTTCACAGTAGAGTACATTCCTGGGAAGGAAAATGTTGGAGCGGACTTCTTGTCAAGACACCCAGCTCCTGAAGAAAAGGAATGAATCATCTGGATTTAACTCATGGTGGAGAAGAGTGAGATGGACTACTCTCTTAAGAGGGGGCCTATGTCACGAGCGCCCTGAGTTAACCCAGATAATAATACCGACGTTTGCGTGGCATATATTTTCTGGGCCACAACAGTCGTACTAACAGAGTAAACACAGCTGTACAGGTTACATCGTGTCAGCCCATATACACATTTGGTGGTGAGTGAGTAGGAATGGATACACAGAGTTGGCAGTTCATTAACAAGTAGAATCACATATATTGTCAGCTTAGGATATGGAATGGTTCCGTTTGTCATCTATACGGCCGGACATCAGACGGAAATGGCTGCTGGGATTGTCACCACGGAACAGAAGAGTGACAAGTTTGTCAACATTTGAATGCAGATGGAAGCCGTGAGATCACAGGGGCAGATGTAAAACGGAAGTACCTAGTACGGAAAACAGTGCATCTGTCAATTCTTGGTTTCCGGAACATCAAGATGATTGGCAGCTTGGTATCGAAACTCTTTGTTGGGAGTTTTACAGAAACTAGCTGGCTTGTTTTGAGAATCTAGGCAATTACTGACAACTTTGACAGGATTTAAGCCAGGAAAATAGTTCTTGACAGGGGATGATTTGCCACTGTGCCACCTGTGTGGAGGAGTAAAGGATAACGTCACGTGGACAACTGTGGTAGTTTGCCATATAAACTCGAGTTGAGATCAACTAGGGTGGACTTGAATAATGCTCTAGACAGAGTGCAGGGCACTGCAGTGCTTAGTGGAAATAATATCTACCGTGTGTTAATTAGTGACTTAATTTTACACGTGCCTATATGGCAGATGTAGATATGATTTATAGGACTGCAGTAGTGCCATTTAAGGTATAACCTATTATAATATATTCGTTTATAATTACTTTAGGCAGTAGCCTTGTTAAACTATAGTGTGATGATTAGCACTGTTAGTGGAAACTAGCTAGAGTAGTGAAGTGATACTTGGCTCTGTTAGCTAAAATAGATTAGTGAAGTGTTGATAAGCTTTACTAGTTGAGAATTGAGCAATGAGGGATAATTGGGATCTTCCCGTAGGTGTTCCCTGGTGGGCGGGGTTCCGCATTCTGTTTGCTGATATTTTTTCTTTGTCATAGCCTGATTCGACTCTAGGTGGGTAGCTAATCTGCTCTATGACTAAGTCTAGTTAGCTAAAGATCATTAAGCAAGGTGATAGGCTTACACTCAGCCGAGGGGATCAGTGACTAGTACTATCACCAGATGTGTTGTTTCTATCTAGGTTCCCTACCAGATCCAAGGAAACTCTACAAGTTTTGGGAAAGAATTAAAAAACCCATTCTGAAGAACACCAGTTCAAGAGTCAATAAAGTTGCATACAGAAACGTAACTTACGCTAGAAGGAAATTGATTCATCAAAGAGAGTGATGCATACTGATGCACCACACAGCATCAGACAGTAGTAACGAACCGAGAACCGGCTAAGAGTACCTAGTGTTAGTACAGTAACAATTAACATTAGTAATTAGCACTTATGGACTGAATGGTTCGATGTGCAACGAGGATGATCTGTCGACTAACTAACTAACTAACTAACTGCATACACACTTCTGGTTGACTGCCACTGCCATCGACGATGAACTGTATTTTCGTGGACTGTGTGGGTGAACATCTAGGAAACATCCAGATGGGAAAATGACTGCCGATTCCATCAGAGATAAACTTGATGTTTCGTGTGGGACTATTGTGTTGACATTCTGGCGGCGGCATTATGCACAGTGTATCTGTGCGGGCTGTTGTTTGTCGAGACTCCTGTCTTTTCCACTTTTCACATTGGGCAGTGGGGAGCGTTTTATGTGATATTCACTGGCACAGGAACGGAGCATAATGGGGACGACCCGTTGCTGTGAAGTTGGAACCGTGACTAACTAACTAACTAACTAACTAACACTACAAAAGACTTGTGCAGTTTGTTAAGGAACGTTAGGAACGGACATTGTGTAGAGTGCAACCGGTCCATGAGTAACTGTTAATACCACCGGTGTCTATTTCGGATGTTCATGAAATTGGATTACCAGAGGTCTACAGAGGCAAAGCAGTATCCGGCAAGATGGTTTCGGCAACGGGTGAGAAGTACATGTTCTGACGTAACGTGCTGTGGTCTATCTTTGCTGGGATCAGCTGACTGGGTTGCTGTCTGAGAGTCAGAGTCTACACACTTTATAGAACACGTCACACATTTTCTTCGCATACACGTCTCATACACGTTACACTTTTATTTTAATAAATTAATCTTTATTAATTTCTAGAAGCAAGAGTTGTTGAGTATGTTGCGTTGGGGAAGTATGAGAAGGGGGCATAGTACGACAGTGTGAGAGTGATAGGAAAAGGTGTCCATAGGCTGATGGAGTGTGTTGGACGGAAGCTGGTGGATTCTCCAGAATATTGAGGGGGAAAAAAAATAATATTATAATGTGGGTGTCGGATCTCCTCACTCCAGGGACGACACTTTAAAGGAGGACACGACAATGGTGGTCGTGGTGGTGATGATGATGATGGTGATGGTGATGGTAGTGGTGATGATGATGATGATGCATTTTGTGGTGGTGGTGATGATGATGAATGTTCTGGTGGTGGTGATGATGATGATACTGGCGATTATGGTGATACTGGCGATGATGATGATGATTGTGATGATGATGATGATGATGATGATGATGATGATGATGATGATGATGATGATTGTTGGTGGTGGTGGTGATGGTGATGATGATGATGATGATGTTGGTGGTGACGAAGTGGTGATAATGATGAAGATGATGGTCGTTGTGGTGTTAATGATTGTGTTGGTGGTGATGATGTTGGCGGTGATGATGACGACGATTATAACAATATTTATGGCGATGATGGTGACGATTCCATCCGAACCAGAACCAACGTCGTGATAAGCAAGCACTCTAACTATTACACCACCACAGCTCTAAAACATCAGTTAGGGTCACATATTAAAGTAAGTAAACGACCCCCTAGCCACCACGTCAACGCAGCAGCCTAATTTACCACTCTCTATTTGCTACATGCTTGTCAGCGGTTACATTGCTTTTGCTGCATGATAAATAGTCTTTGCCGGGACGTCAGTATTTGAGTGTTGAAACCAATTTTCTCTCATCAGGAGACCAGCATGATCAAATGGATAAGAGCGCACGTTCTTAAACATCCGGTGTGCTGATGCCGAGGTAGTTGATCAACCCCTACACTGGTCAGTTCGACTAAAATGTTGACTTCTCGTCCTTGACTTAGAGACATAAATTACAAGTACCTTTGAAATCGGAGTCTGTTGGCGAGGGACACTGGTAATAGAGAAAGCTAATCCACACGCAAAAATCAGTCTAGTGCACTATAAGTAGTAGCACGCTTATGGACTACGCTTTAGTTTAAATCGAGCGAGCGGGAACCCAAAAAAAAATCTTGATCAGGCAATGCCCAGACTATAGACTTACAAATGTTGGTAGTTTGTGAACTCACAGACCAGATTTACACCATTCAGTGTTCCCAGGAAGAGGCGATAGTTTGTGAACTCACATACCAGACTTATACCATTCACTGTTCCCATGAATAGGCGATCTTTTTAGTCACTTTTTTTTTTGCATATCCTTTTTACAGGACTTCGCAGTCAACACCAGTATTTCTGACGCTGTGATCTCTTGGCAAGTTTACGTTCAGTAATTTTCTATTGCTTTCTGAACGCTCGGCTCACATACCTTTCCGTAAGAAACCAAAGCAACGCGATCCGTTGCCGAATCTCGCGCAGCTTTGTTTCGTACGTGAGTATATGGGATTACGAACAGCGTCCTTTAACACCTTCGCTTTTTTAGTTAATACCTACAATTATTGTGTGTCTGTGCGACTGTCCTGCACAAACCCGAACAGATGAACATGTTGTTGGTAAGATCTCCTCCAAGATGAGTGCGCTTTCTCTTATTCTCGAATCTTGAGTTGAGTCAAGACCGACATTACAGCAATTTGGACATTCCTATACGCTTTCCGTCCTTATCTTCTACAACCAGCGAAGAATCCAAATAAATACTAACGGTACCAGTTGCAATCTCATTATGTTTCCGTCCCGTCATTCCGCTGTTTCTCTTATCTTCGCTAGTGTAAGTCCTGCCATATAAGGAGGATTGTTGAGATAGAAGTGTTCCACAGAATGTTTCCTGTCACGAACCCTCTTTGTTTATAGCCTTGTAGTTCACGATCTCATTTTATTCGTCTTCGTTTGTTCGCTCGGAGTTTATTGTCTATATCTGCAATATTGTCTCTTGTATAAACTTCCCTTCCGTTTTTAGTTCACTTAGTGGTCCACAAAGCTTATGTTGTTTCTCTAATCCAGAAGGTTTACCTAGATATGCCGTATTTAGGGCAGCCCTGGAGAATATGATCTGCTGTCTGCGGTACTTATTCACGTGTGCACATGGCTCATTCGTCAGCATTAAATGGTTTATATATGTGGTTGCGTAATTGATTGTATCCTGTTCTGAGGAGCAGAATAATTATTTGCTCTGGTCTATCCATCAAATTGTAATATCGTCTTGTGCTGGCGTTAGTGGCTTTCTGATTGTTTCGATGATTTTTTTTGTTTTGTTTTGGTGGTGTGTGACAGGTACAAATTCTTTTATAATAGTGAAGTAACTGGCGACCCCCTTTTAAAAGCTAAGTACAGTGCAAACCGTTTACGGCAATCTCGGATGTGCCGAATCTCTGATGTGAAGAACAATGTGCTTATCCCCGGCAATGTTTCATCTTTGTCTCTTGTCTCTTATAGCATGCATTTTTGATAAGAAGAAATATTTTTGGGGTCCCTGATGAGTTTGCCTTATCAGGTCTGCACTGTGATATTCACCTGCACAGGAACGGAGTATGATGGGGCGACCATTTGCCGTGAAGTTGGAATCTCGACTAACTAACTGACCCATAGATAGATAAAGTCCGTTAACTGGGATGTGATCTGATTAGACGAAGCGAACCTGACACAACATGCGTGCTGACACACTGAACTGTGACGTGAATAACTGGGCGCGAAACACTTCCGTTGAAAGAGGATCGAAGAAGAAAAAATGGAAGAACCATTATACATTGATTTAACGGACGATTTAAGAGCGCTGGAGGATTAAGAATATCAATACCCGTGGCATACTGTTGTAGTGATCATATATTAGTCGTGAATGTGGGTGAAACTGAATCTATCTAAGAGTGAAACTGAAAAGCTCAAGAAATAAAACATTAAAACCTACCCAAATTCCAAACAAATATATTGAAAACTGACGAAAACATTCTAGAACAGCTCAACATATCTGTTTTAAACTAATCTGAAGCACTTGAAGGCTCAGTTTCAATAAAAGATAGATGGCAAGAATTTAATAAATGTGTTTAGATATCAAGTCAATAATATATCATAATTCGCAAACATTAAGAATAGAAGCAGCATTGAAATTGATCACTTAAATCATACTAGAACGAATGGAAGCAGGGCAAAGTGGTGTTATGACAAGGAATATAAAAAATTAAATTAGAAACACCAAGAAGAATTATACCCTCAAGAAAAATGGTTCAATGAGTCATGCAAAGAAACTGAACCAACTGTAATAAAACTTTGCAGGAGAAAATAAGGGACCATCATGACACTCACAAGATAACTGGTTACTCCCATCTGAAAAAGACAATCCACATACTTTGGGCATGTCATTGATGTGGGGAAAGCTGGAGTATGTAATCACAGTGGGAGGGTTGGAGGGGAAGAGAGGCAGTGGGAGACAACGAGAGAAGGTGCTGGACAGTTTGATATAGCGGCATGGAGGAACGTCGGTATCAAAAATGATTGGAAGCACACGAGACAGAAATCAGTGGACAGACGTGATCATTAACCCTACACGGCAAGGACTATAAGAAGAAGATCTGGAAAGCGTAATTACTTACATGCTGGCTGTGTCAAATCCAAGGGAGGACACTCTAGTAGAACAGATGTATATCTTACGGACATGATCTTTGTTTGGGAGCCTCGGTATCATAGTGACTAGATGCTCGCCTGTCGTCCAGACAATCATGGGTTCGTTCAACAGCTGGACCAATTCGGATTTTTCAAAATTGACCTGGTCCACACAGCAAATGGGTACCAAGATGTTAAGGCTGCCGGTGTGATACCCACCTCATAACGCAGCGACTTCCGGTTGTCTTTGAAAATATGGGTTCTATTATATATATATATATATATATATATATATATATATATATATATATATATATATATATATATATATATATATATATATATATATATATATATATTCTAGTTTCTTTAGCCTTTTCTAGGCAATAGTTGGTAATTAATTACTTTAGCAATCCGCAAGAATGAGACAACGAGGAGTGACGAAGGGATCTGGCCGATGCTCAACGTTCAGAGGAAAGGCGAGACGGACTTATAATCAGATTGCTACTGGTACTATTAGTGTTGGAACTCTTCGCTGGCTGCTGAGGATGGGGACGGAGCACTTATGGGAATGCCCCGAATGCTGTGATGTCGATTCCTAAATCAATCAATCAATCATTATTACTTTAGCAATCCAAGGTATTAGCACCCGTCGTCTCGGAAATCACTTTTCCATTGCTTCTAAGCTCTTTCTAATGTGTTTATTCATCTTTTATGATTTACTGCCATAAGACAAAACAGGTTCTATATAACATTTCAACACTCTTCTTTGTTGCATCAAGAAGAAGAAGAAGAAGAAGAAGAAGAAGAAGCAGAAGAAGAAGAAGAAGAAGAAGAAGAAGAAGAAGAAGAAGAAGAAGAAAGAAGAAAGAAGACGAAAGAAGAAAAAAAAAGAAGGAAGAAGAGGAAGAAGAAGAAGAAGAAGAAGAAGAAGAAGAAGAAGAAGAAAGAAGAAAGAAGAAAAAAAAGAAAGAAGAAGAAGAAGAAGAAGAAGAAGAAGAAGAAGAAGAAGAAGAAGAAGAAGAAGAAGAAGACCACGAAACAGCTGATGAAGAAGAACAATAAGATAAGCTATAGGCAATTAAAGAAATTAAACGACGACTATCAGTTGCTCTTCAAAGACTAAAATAATTGAATAAATTATGGAGTGGGACAGATAGAACTACAAAAATTAGATGTTTAAGAGCATGCATCTTTCCCATTGCAACATACGCCTGTGAGACATGGACACTTACTAAATAAGCTGAACAGCGCATACATGCCTTTGAATATAAATGTTTATAGACAGGTTCTAAACATATCTTGGGTAAAGAAAACAACAAATGCATCCATACTTCAAGAGCTGAATATTGAAGAGAGTTGGCTATTAAAGACGATAAAACTAAGAAAATTGATATATTTTGGTCACTTGAAACGTCACGAAAGTTTGGAGAGAACAATAATGGAAGTTGCCTGTGAGGAGAGGAAGAGGAAGGCCAACAAGAATATGGGTGTAGGATGTGGAGGATGATCATCAGATGCGTGTATTGGACGCGGGACATCTTGCTTATGATCGAGAGGTTTTCCAGAAGGTTGTTATGGGATCGAGGTTCTGCAAAGGACATGCTACTGAATGAATGAATAGGCAATTTACGATGTTACACTGCGGCCTAAACAATATGGGAATCTGTTGGACAATCCGCTTCTCGCGTTAAGTTATACGCATGTAACAAATTTCTGATCTAATATTTCTCGTCGTTTTTTGTCCTCAGATATACATTTCCTGACTGTCTTCGAAGGCTCCAGATAGTGTTCAAGACGCGAATTGATGTCAGAGCTGGGACTATGGCTGCGATCATGTGACTTTCCCACCACAAATCAGCTTCATACATTTTGTAAACAGCGACGACATTAAGATCATGATGTGCTTTGTCTACATTCTAAAACCAGTGTCAAGATTTCCGTGCGCAAAATAATTGTTGGAATCACAGCTTATGTAATATGGCAACTGCGTCCATGGCAACAGAACCTGTCATTGTATCCATAGCAACCAGACACATATTCTTCCTTGTTGCTAGCCTTCTGTATCTGCTGCAGCCGACGTCTGCAAGAGGAAGTAATCCAGGTATTCCTGACATGGCGGCCTACAGCGGGAAAGCTTTCATCGCCTCCTTCAGCTCACATCCGGTCTACGGCGATCCTTCAGTTAGTGTCCAGGTGAGTGTGGCGTTGTTATTTCCTTGATAATCTTCTTGTCATCCATATATGTCTGTCTGTCACAGATTTGTCTGCCTGCGTGTCTACCTGAATGTCTGCCTGTCTGCCTTCCCACCTGTCTGTCTGTCTGTCTGTCTTCCCACCTGTCTGTCTGTCTGCCTTTCCACCTGTCTGTCTGTCTGTCTGCCTTCCCACCTATCTATCTTCTTACCTGTCTGTCTGCCTACCTGTCTGTCTGTCTGTCTGCCTACCTCCCTATCTGTCTGCCTACTTACCTATTTACCTACATGTTTGTCTATCAGTCTTTTTGTCTATCTATCAGTCCGTCCGTCCCGACTTCGGTCCAACCATTCATCCATCCATCCATCCACCTATCCATCCATCCACCCATCCATTCATCCATCCATTCATCCATCCATCCATTCATCCATCCACCCATCCACCCACATACCCTAAAATGGATAATACTATAGCCAGTAATGTCAGTGTCTCTGTCTATACGTGTCTGGATGTCAAGTTGACTATCTTCATGTAAACGTCCTGCAATAACTGCGTTATGTTTGTGTGATCATCATCATCATGTGCCATACCGATATTTGTGGACAGTCATGTTTCGCCATCCCACACGATTACCAGAGTTTGTGTAATAGTGAAATCTATAAGTAAAGGGCCTGTTTACACTCATTGAGGCTGGGTTTGTGAAATCTCCTCCCCTCCTGCTGTTCTTGGAGTTCATCCCGTTCTTACGCTTTTTTTTTTATTTTTCTAAAACTGTCTGCGTGGATCAGTTTCTTCACGTTGTTCAAGCTTGTTCTTTGTGTGATGTGAATAATTGATGTATGATTATAATGTGGTAAGGCCTAAAGTTGTTCTGTTCTCCTTTTATTGATGTTTTAATCTGTCGGAGCGAAAATGTTGGCCAATAAGCTCTGTATCCAACGTGCTGTATCTGAGTAGCATATAGTTATGTATTTTTTCATCGCATGCTTTGTTCTGATCAGACATCGGCGATCATAACCCTTCAAACCTGTCCTCAGATTTGTTAAATGAGGTTGATGATACTAACATTATTATTTGTTGTCCAGCTGTTTACACTGTCCATGTCCACGTAGCTCTGTCTTCCTGTCCATATCCTGCCTAGTGCTGGCACCTGGCTGTCTTGACAGATGATAGTTTGTTATACTTGTGCTTCAGAAAAGGCATATTAACTACAACCCGTGGTGAAGACCAGGGATGGAGTTATACCTCACCATAGCACAAAGCCTAGGCTGAATTGTAGAGACCATGTATTGCCAATGCAGCATGATCCCTCTCTTAGCCTGCCTAGTTTACTCCAGAGGAAAAGTAAAACCAATACATCTGGAACAAGACAAGCTGCAGAAGCTGCAGAATCAGCAAAGCAATGCTCTGTCTGCTTGTCGGAGCTTCGATCTTAGACCAGTTTGCTGATCAAGTCTTAGGGCTTGTCTGTCCTACTCTGTCATGACAATTAGTCTTTAGGTTGTAATTCGTCGCACTAGGATAATGCTTGCACCCTCAAAGTGCGCTCATCCGCCTGAAGCCGTTGGTACAATGTGGGATGTTGAGTTTGGTGAGCGCCGCCCAAGATTTGACGCTTTCTTATTATTGTCCAATGTAAGGCCAATCTCTTTATTCTACTGATTATATCAACTCTGTGCTGCCAATGCCAATACCTGGACAATGACAGAAGAAGAGAAAAGAAAAATCACAACAACAGATATGAGATTCCTGAGAAGAATACTCAATGTATCAAGAAGAGATAAGATCAGAAATGAAGAAATCAGGACTAAAGTGGGAGGTATAGCAGCGCTAGATTTTATTAGAAAGCAGCATGTCAAATGGTTTGAACATGCAAGTAGGTTACCAACTAACAGTATACCACAACAAGTAAAGATGTGCAGACCAAATGGAAGCAGAAGAAGAGGCCGACTACGTAAATGATGGACAAAGGGAACATCGTAGTCCATGTGAATATCGATACATGAAGCCCATAAGCGGGCACTCTCACTATGTTTATACTTCACCTCGACACCGCAAGGTACAAGAGGAACAAGATGAGATGAGATGAGACTTGGTATGTCGGCGAATTGTGAAACTGCGCGTCTCACTATCCCATAAGCCACGGCCAATCACTACATGGCACTAGATACATTATTGTTGGGGTTCGTCCACTATAAGGTTCTTTCTTTCTTCACTGAGATTCTGGTGAATAAATTCTTTTTTTTTCCTTTGCGTTGGGTGTTCTCAAAAGTGTTAGTGAGGTTTCGGGAAAAGGGGTGGGGTTGGGGGGGGGGGGGGGGTGATATTGACATGTTTGTTTCCTGCATTTATTCTCATGACTATGAGACATGTCACGTGAATCGGGCTTTTTTGTGTCTCAGGTTGCGTTGCCTGTCTCATCAACTTCCCGTGCATTGCAACACCCGGAAATTTGTACAATTCTAATCAGTCTGGGGTTTATAATTGCGCATTGGGCTCTCTCTCTCTTTCTCATACTGTCTATCAATCTTTCTCACTCTTGTTCATTTCTTTATCACGCTCTATGGCTCTCTCTCTCTCTCTCTCTCTCTCTCTCTATATATATATATATATATATAATATATATATATATATATATATATATATATATATATATATATATCACTCAGTATCACGCTCTCTCTCTCTCTCTCTCTCTCTCTCTCTCTCTCTCTCTCTCTCACGCTCTCTTTCTATCACTGTCTGTCATTCTCTTTCACTCTCCATTATTCTCTTTCTCCCTCCCTCCCTCCCTCTCTCTCTCTCTCTCTCCTCTCTCTCTCTCTCTCTCTCTCTCTCTCTCTCTCTCGCTCTATCACTCTTTATGACTTTCTGACACTCCCCGTCCCCCTCTCAGTAACTACAAGGTCGCAACAACCACATGACTTCCAATAACCCAATTCCCGGCCACTGATTAGAACATTCCTTAGCTTGTTAGACAAACATTCTCCCCCCAATTAAGTGAATCCTCCAACTGTAACCATGCGGCCTGAACACACCACTAACCCAATCAGTCATTTCTGGAAGTATATTGTCACTGGACGCTATAATCTCGATTCTGTACCTGTCTCACGGAGCTCATTAGTGGAAGATCAGCTCCTCTTGGCTGTCCCATTTGCCTCGGCTGTGTCTGGCCCGTCTCTCTATAGCCAGTTTAATGATAACTTTACATGGTCCTGCAGTCTGTCTTATTCTTGTTGTCTTCTCTCTGTATCTCTGTATGTCTCCATGACCTATTTCTTTTGGTTTCTTGTATTTTGTTTTACTTTTTACGTTATCTCTCAAATTAATCAGTGCTTTTGTGCTTTCTTTATTTACTTTTCCGACATATCTTTCTGAATTATGTTTTTATTTTCAATTTCATCTCAGCAATTTATCTGAGTCCGGTCGTTAATGTTTTCCTGAATCTGTCTGTCTGTCTGTCTGTCTGTCTGTCTGTCTGTCTGTCTGTCTGTCTGTCTGTCTGTTTGTCTGTTCTTTCTGTCGCTATCTGTCCTTGTGTCTCCATGTTGTCAATGGCATTTATTTATTTCCATTCTCGTTTATTTCTGTATTTATCGCTATAATTGTTCTTTCTTGGCGTATATATCTTCTTTCTTTCTTTCTTTCTTTCTTTCTTTCTTTCTTTCTTTCTTTCTTTCTTTCTTTCTGTCTGTCTCTCTTTCTTTCTGTCTTTCTTTTCTTTCGTTTTGTCGTTATCTGTCATTGTGTCTCGGTGTTTTGTTTCCTATGGCATTTATTTCTTTCCACGATATTTTCTTTCTGTACTTACCCCATTTTTTCCTTGGCGTATATGTCTTTTTTGTTTGTTTCTTTCATTCTTTCTTTCTTTCTGTCTGTCTGTCTGTCTTTCTTTCTGTCTGTCTGTCTTTCTTTCTTTCTTTCTTTCCTTTTTTTTAATCGTTATCTGTCATTGTGTCTCCAAGTTTTGTTTCCTATGGCATTTATTACTTTCCATGATGTTTTCTTTCTGCATTTACCCCTTTTTTTTTCTTTCTTGGCGTATATGTCTTCTTTCTTTCTTTCTTTCTTTCTTTCTTTCTTTCTTTCTATCTTTCTTTCTTTTCCGTGTTTCTTTCTTGTCTGTTCTGTTTGTCTATCTTCACTCCATTGCTTTGATTTTATTATTATTATCATGTTAGGAGAAAACAAATATATTTCCTCCAAATAACTCATTCCTTCAACTGTAACCAGGGCCACCACCCATGCGGCCTGAACATACGACTAACCCAATCAGTCATTTCTGGGAGTATATTGTCACTGGACGCTATAATCTCGATTCTGTCCCTATCCCACGGAGCTCATTAGTGGAAGATCAGCTCCTCTTGGCTGTCCTTTGCCTCGGCTGTGTCTGGCCCGTCTCTCTATAGCCAGTTTAATGATAACTTTACATGTATTCAGTCTGTCTTTATTCTTGTTGTCTTCTCTGTTTATCCTGTATGTCTCCCTGACCGATTTCTTTTCGTGTCCTGCGTTTTGTTTTACTGTTTACATTATCCCCCAAATCAATCAGTCTTTGTGGTTTCTTTATTTTCTTTTCCGGCTTATCTTTCTGAATTCTGTTTTTATTTTCAATTTAATCTCAGCCGTTTACCTGAGTTCCGGTCTTTATTGTTTTATTGTCGTACATGTCTTCTTTCTTTCTTCTTTCTTTCTTTCTTTCTTTTTTTCTTTCTTTCTTTTCTTTCTTTCTTTCTTTCTTTCTCTCTTTCTTTCTGTATTTCTTTTTGTCGTTATCTAGCCTGTTTTCTTCATCTAGCCTCTTGTCTTCATGTTTTCTATGGCATTTATTTCTTTCCATTCTCGTTTCTTTCTGTACTTATCGCTATAATGTTTATTTCTTAACGTATCTGTCTTCTTTCTTTCTTTCTTTCTTTCTTTCTTTCTTTCTTTCTTTCTTTCTTTCTTTATCTCTCTCTCCCTCTTTCGCACCATCTCTGTTTCCATCTACTTCTCTCTCCAACTATCTCACTCCCAATCTCTCTCCCTC
>JACEFZ010020408.1:150000-260000 GCA_014155875.1 Cepaea nemoralis
CATGCAGAAACAAAGGAAGACCTAAATACACATGCAGAAACAGAGGAGGACCTAAATACACACACAGAAGAGAAGTCGAAGCAGAAAAGGATGATATGGGAAGGACATGGACAGAGCTGCACAGGGTAACAATGTATGTGAGAGCTAGGAGTGGGTTGGTCGGGGGATCTGTGCTGCAATGGGTTATGAAAGGTGAAAAGAAGAAGAGTAAAATTGAATGGCACCGGGAGACCAGGTTCATCCACCGTGTGGACCAAACTCCTGCAAGCGGTCCAGCTACGTTTATATCACCACTAGTGAGGGTCAGCGTGGCCGAATGGATAACTGCGCTCGTTCTTAAACATCCAGTGTGCTGAGGTAAAGGGTTCAACTCCTGCACCGGTCTGTTGGACTAAAATGTTGACTTCTCGTCCTTGACTTGGGGTCGTAAATTACAAATACCTCTGAAGTCGGAGTGGATTCGCCTGACGCGGAGGGACACAGGTGATAGGGAAAGCTAATCCACACGCAAACATCAGTTCAATGCACTAGAAGTAGTAACACGTGTATGGGCTACACTTGAGTTTAAAGCGAGCGAACAAAAAAATAATTACCACTATTTAATAGACTTGTCTGAGTCTGCTACATTACAGATACAATTCTGCGGTAAATTGAAATTGAAATTCAACGCCTGCACAATTTAGATCGTGAATAATAATTGCCGCCGGTTATTGATATTGTCATCTGAGATGCTGACAGGCGTGGGCGATACGAACACTTCAGTTTCCTCACTTATCATGACCACATTTGATTTAAAACTGACAATCATTGTGGTCTCATGTATCTTCTTTTCCTGTTGCCCCTGTTATTCTTGTGTTTATATTTGCTAGGTGCTGATTTTTTTAGCCTGTGATGTGGCCAAGAAAGGGGATAGGATGCAGTTCGTATCCCGCATACCGCTTTCGAAACACAGCTGCGGGCGATTTGGCAGCAGACCGCCTTGCGTTGGTTTTCATACAATGACAAGAGTGCCGGTCGTTCAAAAAGCAGTGGCAAGCTACTGAGCGTAAACTTGCCCAGGAAATCACAAAGAGCCAAACAATGCTGTGGTTGACTGCAGTGTCGTGTAAAGAATATGCGACTTATTATTTACCGCCGTCTGTGGTTTCAGGGATAGTGAGACGCGCAATTTCAGAACTCCCCGACATACGGAGTGGAGGGTTCGAAGTCAACCCCGACCGACTTAGAAGCAGACCGTCTTGGGTTGGTTTTGAAGGTGTGAGATCTGTCCGGTGCAATGATGAACAACTGAGCTATAATTACCCAGTAAATCACAAACATCCAGTAAATGTTGGGGTGGTTTGAAACGTCCTGTAAAGGAGCATTCAGCTAACTAAACTGATGATTTATCACACCTTTATTTACATGCGTATGTTTTGTTATCCCTGTCTCACAGCTCTCTTGATTGGCTGGTATTGACCTAATGTTTTATCGATGTCTTATGGCGGCATTTTGTTTTCAATATATAATTTTACAAGTGTCAAGTTGTCCCTTTCAACTTGGAGATCTGTAATTATGTTTGTCATGTCGACGTGTCTTATTCTATCAAATGTCTTTTTGTTGGCAATAGGGCAAAGATTATGTATGTGTTCACTTCTATCAAACTCTCTATTGATTCTGTTTACGAGGGCATTTCTTTCAGAGACACCTGGGAGTCTCACGTGTGTTTCGGAATTCGTGTTCCGCGCCACGCTTTCGGTAGGCTCCTCTGGAATATGGAATAAATTCGCCTCTGTTGCGTTCAACCCATTAAATACTTACACACAAGTTAGAAAGCATTTTGTTAACATGCATCTGATCGGCGTTTTGAGAACTTGAGACACAAGAAAACACAAATCAAAGACATTTCTGAGATAAGCTTTCATCGAAGCCTAGACGTAAAAGCAACCAGAGATAAACATCCAAATGAAACTAAAATTCCAGCATCAAAAGAGAAATTATGTTACTGATGCTTGAATTTTCTCTCTGGAAGAAATTATATATAATCATCTACTTCTTCTAATTTTGCCGTCAAGCGTCTTGGGAAGGAATAGTTGACCTTTTAGTCCACGCTGAGTGGCACTGAATACTGTCATTCCGTGTGATTGTATAATGTCTTTGATGTCGTCAATCCATTTTCTTCTCGGACGTCCTCTTGCTCTCATATTGTCGCGTGACCAGCTATTATAGAGAGGAGTCTCACATTTGCAGTATAAGACAATGAGACTAACAGTTAGGAAAGTCTCCCCACTGAAGAAGAAGCAGACAAATGACTCGTAAAACTAGGGAGTATGATTACTGGTCCCAGAAGAAGTCTACTATTCTAACAGTGGCACAAGAAACTGCAGATAAAGTTGTACAGCTATACACACAAAGATGACAGAGACTTAGTAAGCAGCGACACGATGATCCTGTGGAAAAGAATTTAACCCCCAGACTTGACTTGAGCTATGCAGCACAAAGAGGTCGACAAAGATGAAGATTCAACTTTCGTCCTACTCACACTGATGTAATCTAATTAAATGTTGGGTTAATTAACACTAATAATTATTAATAATTAGCAATAAGCGACAACTCTGCTTATGATTGGTTTAATTTCTTAAAATAGAAATTAGAAGCTCCCACAAGGAGACTTTAAAGTAGAATAGGAGAGGAGAGGTGGCAGTGACTCCATGAAGGTGTTCGGGCACTCATCTGCAAACTGTTTCCAATGGTGAAGCTGGTAGTTCTCTCAGTCGTTCTTCTTTGGGTCACCCTATTCGCCAGTGGCCAAACAGTCAATTCATTCCCAGGCTTGTAGTTATGGGATGTTGCTGGTTCGCAACAATGAGGTTATGTTGCTGGGTGTCAACACTAATTTGATGCTGCTGGTGAGTTGTTCATGTTCTCGGATATATCACAACACTCTGAAACAGTCAAACTAAAAACGACTGGTAAGTGGTGGCCTGGGATGGAATCTCGTGTGTCTGTCCTAGCCTGTGACTACCCCCCGCCTTCATACTCGATCTAACCTCACTCTGTAGAGCACTACCCTAATTGTGACTGCACTGATGATGTGATAGGAAAGGAAATGACTAACTAACCTAACAACCAAAACTGACGCTCCTAAGTGCACAAGAGACGAATTGGTGTATTGTAGCGTAATAACAATATAACTAATACGAATGTGAATGAGTATGCCCCCAGGGGGGAATTAAGATTATTTCAATATCGCGTTAATACAAGAACCGATTACTTGATATTGTTTTCCCCTTCAAACTTTACGGTTCTGTACGTCTCACCCTTCTGAAATTCATTTTATAACATAAGTAGACCCGCAAATCACGTTTTATGTAGACGTCTAGACTTGTTTTAGTATGTGCTATTAAATTTAGCTTCCATTATTGCTATACTGTGTAGCGGGGGTGGGGGGATTTTTAGGGAGGAAATACGAAAGGAGGGGGGAGGGGGGGGGGTGACTAATGAAAATATGGTAAAGGGGGGCACGGGCCAAAAAAGGTTGAGAACCACTGATCTAGACAAAGTAATAGTATCAGAGTTATAGTCACTAGGTCTGCTGTCGACCGTCAAGGTGAGTTACCGGTCACCCGAAGCGCGTGGTGATGATAACCTGACAATTTCTAACAACTCCGACTACGACTACATCACTTTAAAAAACCCGACATTCGTTGACACAGAATCCCAGGGTTACCAATCCCTAGTTGCTACTAGATCCGCCCAATCTAAAATACTAATTATCCTTCCTGGTTTCGATTTCAGATCGTTCCTGATCGCGAATATCCGACCGAAACCATCAGTGTAGTGCAATAATATTAATCGCGCCCGTCCTACATCTAGGCTGAATATATTAAATAAATCCCCTCCTTTTGGGAGATGTATTTATTAAGACTGCTATTCTTTACTAGTCCTCCTGGCTATTAGAACATTATAAGTTTCTCTGACCGCGTTTTGCCCCAACATGGCCTCTACAAACAGACATTTTATGTGCATAAAAATACATGAATAATAATCGTTTGGTCTTATCTAGTTCCAGTACCGTCTCGCCTCACTATCACAGATGGTGCGCTTAATCAATTTAATAACAGTGTGGTATAAATTAAACCACAAGTACTGATTTCAGTTATGTAAATGTATAATATCCACATTTCGGACTACAAGTTATGCCCCGACCGTTGGCTGCGATAGCTCGCTGAGGATTGACAGGAAGTGGAACTCGGCTTAGTAAGTGGACACTACCGTTGCCAGTTGCCAGTTGCCAGGTTGTTCTGTGCTCGACCAAAATCTCTTAGCCAAAGGTAACTTATACTAAACTATAATGTATACAAATACTACTCATATGTATACCCAATATTGGAATATATGCAAGACGATCCGGCTTTGCAAAGGCTTTGCCACACATATCATATCCTCTTTGATGTAGGGTCAGTGCTTGTAATTTAAGGTGTGGCATTATAGCGAGATGGCCGAAACATTTCATCGTCTGCCTTTCAATGTATGTTAGTTAGTTAGTTAGTTAGTTAGTCGCAGTTCCAACTTCACAGCAACGGGTCGTCCCCATTATGCTCCGTTCCTGTGCCAGTGAATATCACACAAAATGCTCCCCACTGCCCAATGTGAAAAGTGGAAAAGACAGGAGTCTCGACAAACAACAGTCCGCACAGATACACTGCATAATGCCGCCGCCAGAATGTCAACACACCAGTCCCCCACGAAACACCCAATTCATCTCTGATGGAATCGGCAGTCATTTTCCTATCTGGATGTTTCCTAGATGTTCACCTACACAGTCCACGACAATACAGTTCATCACCGACGGCAGTGGCAGTCAACCAGAAGCCCAGCAGCCACGCATTTCTGCATAAGGCAAAAACCGGTCAACTCTGGGACATAGCTACTTGCCATCGCTCCGAACATGCAGTCACGTTCCCAAAAAAAAAAAAACTTGGGCAGTAATCACGATATTCTCCAATAAGTCTCTTCTCACTACATGACTAAAGACAGCTATTTATCTCTTTATTATTGTTGTATTTAATGTTCTAGTTTCATTAACCTCTTTCAGGCAGTCGTTGTCAAGTACTCTGGCAGTCAAAGGAATTCGTAACATTCGTCTCAAGAACCACATCTCTTTTGCTTCCAAGTCCTTCCTAGTTTGTTCATTTACATTGCAAGCCATTCAGCAAAACAGGTTCTATATAGCATTTTGCACTCCCTTTCTTACATTCAAGTTATAAAAGGAAAACAATCGCACACACTTTTCATTTTCCCTCACCTCTATTCTAGGGCCCTGTTTATGGTAGTTAGTTGCATGTCCTTTACATGACGTTTCAGTCAACCCCAGCACTTTTTGGCTGTTCGTGATTCCTGTGCAAGTTTACGTTCAGTAGTTTGCCATTGCTTTTTGAACGACTGGCACGCATACCATTTCATTAAAACAAAAAAACGTAAGGCGGTCTGCTGCCAAATCTCCCACAGCTGTGTTTCGAACGCGGGTATGCGGGATTACGAACTTCATCCGAAATCCTTCGCCACGGAGCGGTGGTAGTACGTCAGAGGTAATTGGTCTGTATAATTCTTTTCCTAATTCCATTTAACCGATAGCTAGTCCATAATTGGAATAATAATACACATTTTTTTTAAAACCAGCCTAAAGCGCCCTAAAGTAGGTCACAAATTGGTTCGGTCAGTTAGCTCTCATTTACATAGATATCATATTCGGAGACTGAGCTGTCACTTAACGAGTTCCCTGTTTCATGACTAGTATTGATGGAGATGTCTAGTTCTATCCGGTTTCAAGATTCAGTGTGGACACCGACATATTTACTCACTGTGCTTGAGGTTCATATGCAAATAGCTTTGCCAACGCCCACACAAACACCATGACACTAGTGTCATGGTGGTTGTGTGGGCGTTGGCAAAGCCATTTGCATATGTATTTCAATTTCTTCCATTTGTGCCGGTTTCCGATAATTTTTTTCCCAGTTGTCACAAAGTTGTTAATTTTATCGCACATGTCTAAAATAATGATGACTGCCTATATCGTATTTCTCTGACTAATCTGCGGTTTTCGTGTCCTGATCTCAAACCGCCGTTACCCTTGAAAGCACCGGTGGCGTAGTAGCTTGTACGACAGCCAGACGACTCCGTGGCCATGTGTTCACATCAGCTTAGAGGCGGGGATTATTTTCACTGATCTGTAGAACTGGGTGTATAGTTAGAGCTGTTTGCATGCCAGAAGTGTGGTCAAGTGTTCGAATCCATTTCTAGCTGGGAAATTTTTCACTTGAGTTGGTCTCCCAGGCCGACCGAGCCAGAACTGTGTACCAGAAATTTTCCTGTAAAGTCAAGGCGACGTATGTGATATTGATCATATTACCCACCGAGGACCGATTGGTCTAAAAACACGGAACTTGCGCAATACTCTCAATACGTCCCATCGCGGTGTACAGGGGTCGTTTGGTGGTGTGTTGTTTACTTGCTGTGACCTGTGTAAGCCAAGATAGCTTGCCTTGACTGTGGTCTGCGTGGAATCCATGGTTGCGCCGCTTGCCTCGCATTCTGAAGTCTGTGGGTTCGATTCCGGTCTATGTCTTTCGGTACATGTGTGCAATTTTATCGGAAGGGGAGGGGTGGGGGTCGCACTGCGGAAAGAGACCGGGCCTTTTGCGATTAAACTTGGTGCAATGAAGGTGATTCTCTTGCCTTGTGTGGCGTGTATCATATAACTAACCCAGACAATTGTGTGAACTAATTTTAGTCGAAAACTGGCTGAACTGTATCGTGTGTATGCGTTCTCCCATAGTGGCTATAGGCTTCTTTTTTTTTGAGTATGTGTTTTCATGATTCTTTTGAAAGATCATCAGACATAGGCGGTCTACAAATGACAAGTGAAAAGACTCAACAGCTTCCAACAGTACTGCCTCTGAACAATAATGAACATAAAATGGCAAGATAAAATAACAAACACGGAAGCACCAAAGACTACCCAGGTCCTGCCTATCATCGCAGCATCAAGCTGTATAAGACTAAGGTAGCTGGGACGTAATTGTTTGTTAAAATTGTTTGTTATTCCTTTGTAGAACGTAGCAATCAACCTTAGCATTTTTAGCTGTGTGTGTTTTTCTAGGCAGTTATAATGGGAACATATTAGAAGAACAGAAAACTACATTTTCGTAAACACGTTTAACCAGCCTGCAGCGGAGGAAGATCAATAGAAAAACCGTGACTAAGATTCAAAGATATGCAAAAATCAGCATAAAAAATGTCATCAGAAGACGTCGCAATGAACACCATTTTTTGTATGTATTTTTCTAGGTAATTTAAATGGAACATATTAGGAGAAAGGAAAACTATTTTCGTCAACATGTTTTAATCAGCCTGCAGCGGCGGAAGATCAATAGGTAAACCGTGACTAAGATTCAAAAGTGTGCTAAAATAAGCATCCAAGAATGGCTCTGCCAACACGGAGCTCTAATTAACTTGCTGGAGATCGTTCTCTGAAGGACATCTCTTCGTCCAGGCCTCAAGATCATCAGTGTGCCTTTGAAGAGTTGCTGGATGATTGAAGAGACAAGCACATTAAGGTACAACAGAATTAACTGTTACATGCCTCTGTTTACACGTTTCCAGGCGTATCGAGCTTTCATTTATTTACTTTTTATTTTTATTTTTTGCACTCTCTGGCTTTGAACTCAAGAGTAATCCATACACACTTCTTGTGCACTGGCCTTAATTTTGCGTGTGCACTAGCTTTCCCTATTACCTTTGTCCCTCGCCATCAGGCGAACTCACTCTGGCTTGAGAGGTACTTGTAATGCACGTCTGGCCGCACATTCTTATAGACTATTTAGCACTAAAGGGTGCCGTCGTTAATATCATGTTGTCGTCTTTACTTCCCAAAAATTCTATGGTTCCCATTTTAATGCTGAGTCTACCTGTAACGTGCTTTAATTTTTTTTTAAATTACAATGATTTGACGGTTATTTAAACAAGACAATGCCATTTATTTATTTTTTATTTAATCCGCGTCTATCGAAATTCGACCACATTATTAACGTGACTGCATGCACACGTGCTGGCTATTGCATTGTCGTGGCTTCCCCGCGAAAGACATTCCCAGGCCAATTTTAATAATTACAATGAGTGGAAGGACACTTGGACAAATCAATAATAGGTAATTTATCTGTATCCATAACTATCGCGATTCGACCACATTATCTGCGGGACTGCATGACAACGAGCTAGCCATTTTATCGTGGCTTCCCCATGAAAGACATTACCAGGCTGATGTTAAAGATTACAGTGAGTGGAAGGACACTGGAACAAATCAATGTTTTCTTTCCTAGAACAGTTAACAACAGATTATGGCTGGTGCGAGGCAGAAATAAGAATGGGAATAGGAACGGACAAAGTAACTTTTGTAATGAATGAATCACAACGAGAAGTAGAATTCGTAAGACTCGTAAGACTTACTAGAACAGGACCACAAGTAACAGAATGGACGTTGCAGTCAAAGCCTCCTTCAGCACATAAACCACACATACCGATACAACTACTTGAAAATTTCTTCTTTTTTTTTCTTTTTTTTTCTTTCTTGCATATCCCTTGCAGGACGGTGCAGTCAACACCAGCATTTGTCAGCTGCTGTTGATATACTAGGCACATTTAACGTTCAGTAGATTGTCATTGCTTTCTGAACGACCGACTCCCATACCAGCACATTATAACACAACGCGACACGGTCTGAAAATCTCTACCTGGAAATATATATCTACAGTAACTGTTAACAATATCAAACAGCTTTAAACATCCGAACAGCTAGGTTTACCAATGTAAATGAAAGGATATCACGTGTTACGTTTATTCTAGCTTGTTGTATGGGGCAGAAACATGGACAATGAAATAAGCGTTGCTATGGTAAATGCGGTTGTGTAGAAGAATAGTAACACTAGTACAACACTACTTCCTCTCTTCCTTCATTTACCGCAGTGAAGTGGAAAAGGGGGGGGGGGCGGTAATAGAATGTTAATATCTTGTATGCGCTCTTTCTAATGCTCTTTATACATTGGTATTCTGGTCTAATCTGTTGTGGTGTAATGAAGCGCATGCCTGTTGTCAGACGTAGTTCCTCATTCCTAATTCTATCTCTCACGCTAACTCCCGCAGCTCTTCTAGTGCATCTCATCTCTGTTATGATTTTGCTGTCATTAGCTGCAGTAAGTGCCCATGTTTGACACTGGTAGCATAATATCGGCCCCACGATAGTTCTCATGAGATGTGCTTTAGTACTGATGGGTATCTTTCTATGCGGCACAATTGGAGCTAGCTGTCCGAGTACCGGATTTGCCTTTGCACAACGTGTGTTGATTTCTCTGTCCATTCGCCAGTCTGAAGTGAAAACTGGCCCTAGTAGAAATCACAGGGAGTCTCCTGGGCGAAGTTGTCAAGCCCGTCTGCCTCGCGCTCCGAAGGTAGTTGGTTCGATTCCGGGTGACGTCTTTCGGTTTACGAGTGCAGTTTTCTCGGAGACTCCTGGGGGTCGTCACTTTAGCTACGGAGTTTGTGCTTTGTGCGACGCTTTCGGCAGGCCGCCCTGTGGAAAGAGACTGAACCATATGGGATAATACCCGGTGCAATGAAGCCGATCCTCTCGACTTTTAAGACTTTAAGAAAACAAAGAAGTACTCCAAAACCTACATTGAAGACATAGTACAGGGTCAGACAGTGAAGACACAGCGGTAGTTTGCAGAGACAAAGCTTCCTCTTAAATGTTTATCTAGAGGAAAAATAGAGGGCTAGCCTGGCGGAGGAAGACAACGATTATATATATAGACAAACAAACACACGTAGAAGTAAAATAAACTGGCAATTAAAAGAGATCATGTAAAATAAATACGAAAGAAACAAGTCGAAAATTGTGGCCACACTAAAATATGTGATAAGTAAACAGGGAACTCAATGCCGGCCTCTACTGCGATATACAGATGTGGGTAAGCGAGACATGATTGATATTGCATGTTGGGAGCAAGTCGCCGCTAACCGCGTTGCATGGAGGGAAAAAATCAGAAATGAAATAAAGACAGAGAAGACAATGATTGCAGACAGGTCTCACACTGAGCGTGGAAATGACTATGTGTTCACGTGCATCCATTGTGGACGAACATTTACCGCGCGAATTGGTCTGTTCAGTCACAATTGCTTCCACCATTAGTTGTATGTTTTTTGTTTTGTTTTCGGAAACACAATGTGGAAACTATCAAAACAGGGAACTACGCAGATAATATCATGAACACGGACAGACAAGAGTTAGACGCCTGGCTCGTCTGTAACATGAAGAAATAGACTGGGAGACGCCTGTATAAGTACACTGTGAAGACACATTATCGGAGATGCTTTGGATTTATTACGGTTGATCTTCAGTGCGCAGATGGCACTTGATGATGATGATGATGATGATGATGAACCATATACTGTGGTTTGTGCTAAAATAAATAGCCAGATTCATTTCACATGTTCAGACCGCACGTGCTTACAATGTTTACTCCTCGCCTTTGATTTGAGGGCGTAAATTACAATTACTTCAGAAGTATTAGAGAGTTCGCTTGATGGCGAAGGACACTGGTAATAGGGAAAATTAACCCTCATGGACAATCAGCCCAGTGTACTCACTAGTGGTAGCGACTACTAGTATTAGTATCAGGCATATGGACTACGCTCAACTGCACATCGAGCGAGCACCAAAACAAAAAACACATAATAACACATCGCGTTATGTGGTGTACGAGGAGAATAATAAAACAGCACGTTTTACTGTGTGTACAAGGAGAGTAACCATTCATACATAGTGCTTTGCTCGGGACCCATGGAGTGAAAGATATTTCTGACGAATCTCAACATACAAGAGACCACCAATTCCACCACTGTCAGGGATTCGACTCGGACATCTGATGTGGTTAGCAAGAGGCTAACCATGCCACGACAGCTCCCAAAAGTTGCAATTAGTAAACAGCAAGGGAAGTGGCTAAAAATTGCTCCCATCAATTCTTCGGTTCCGGGAGAATATGAGTCATTCGGAAAATTGACCTTCAGTGGGTGGAGGTCATCAGGGGTACACGGATGAGGCGACATCTAGTGACCTGCGCGCGAGCCGGGTTCGTGACCTTGTCAAGGAAATTACTCCAACATTGTCTGGACGCTTCAGAACGGCTGTAAGCAGCCGTGATGGATGTCAAATCGGACATCACTGCTCTGGCTGTTTGAATCACCAAAGAACCAGAAGTAGACGATAACCTTTACTAGAACACGACAACAAGTGACAAAATGGACGTTGCGGCCGAAGCCTTCGTCAGCATACAAACAACAAACAGACACACACCTATACAACTACATAGAAAAACCTCTATAAATATATGATGTGTGTGTGTGTGGGTTAACTTTCCCTATTACCAGTGTCCCACGCCATCAGGCGAACCTACTCAGACTTCTAAGGTACTTGTAATTTACGTCACCATATCAAGGACGAGAAGTCAACATGTTAGTCCAACCGACTAATCGGTGTAGAGGTTGAACTCGCTACCTCGGCATATAAATGATCTGTTTCCGTGTGTAGTTTTAGCTCATTTTAGCTTCATTTAGCTCAATGAAGTGGCTGGATTGTTTGAGCTCTGAAACTGGCTTGCAAGTAGCGTAGCTAGTGGCATTGGTTTAGAGACCTCTCTCCTGGCCTGACACTGAAGTATAATCTTCACAGGGATTGTGCTACTGAACTGCCCTTCGCCTCCACGACTCAGAAACTTGTGGGGTGTACTAGACCGACACTGGAACTTCACATCTGTGGAGAGGGGTATATTAAGATCTGTTGTAAAGCTTTGGCTCGCTTAGAACTCGATCCTAGTCCAACCTAGTTCTGCTACAAGTAGCAGGTGCTACTACTAGTGAATGCATGGGACTGACTTTGCTTGAGGGTTTGCTTTCTCTGCTATCAGAGTTCCTCGCCATCAGGCGACCCCACTCCGATTTATGTTGTACTTGTAATTTACATCCCCAAATCAAGAACGAGATGTCAATATGTAAGTGCAGCTGCCCATCGGATTTAATGAAAAGACTGCTCTGCGGTCAGGAAGTTTAACATCACACTTGTAAGCGCGTTACGCCACTCAGCCACGCCAAACTTCATATTAGAATTAACGGGGATGTGATTCAGCATAGCGCGCGCGAACTGGTTGGCATTAGGCCTGGGTTTGTAACGTTTCCTCCACAAGATATGGGTATTTCATCATCACCACTCTCCATCCCCAGTGATGTTTGCCCATCAAGAATGATGATGACCATTCATTTCATCCAGTGGGGTTGAGAGTATGGAGCCGTGAGTTCTAAGATGGCTGATAAGGCCTATTTTAGGCTCGAAATGTTCTTTGACAATGTGGGCAAAGAATGATTGACGTTCCAGGAGGAGGGTCTTATGCATTTGTGAAGTTCGATGAAGAATGGCTTACGCGATGAATTGGGTTAAAGTAAAGAAGAGTTGCGCAATTCAGTGACCACACTCTCTCGTGTGAGTCCATCTGAATCCAGTGGCAAGACAAGTCTAGACGACTGGAAACGACTACAGGCGCAGTGGATGACCAGGGCGATGTACGTGCCCCAATGCCCAGTAAGGACAACACCAGGTACTGGTTCAATAAGCTTCAGCTCTTTGATGAATGCTAGACGTGGACAGATATCACATGCTGTGTGTTGTGTGTGTCTTCTGTCTGGAATCCGTACATAGACGCATTAACTCATTAACGTTACACATGGTGTCTAATTGTATATACCAGGTCTTAGGGTGTGTTTGGTATACCCCCATAATTATATAGACCTGGGGCATGTTTGGTATATCCCCATAAGTGTATATACCTGGGGCATGTTTGGTATATCCCCATTTTTATATAGACCTGGGGCATGTTTGGTATATCTCCTTATTTGTATAGACCTGGGGCATGTTTGGTATATCTCCTTATTTGTATAGACCTGGGGTATGTTTGGTATATCCCCATATTTGTATAGACCTGGGCATGTTTGGTATATCTCCATATATGTACAGACCTGGGGCATGTTTGGTATATCTCCATATTTGTACAGACCTAGGGCATGTTTGGTATACCTCCATATTTGTATAGACCTGGGGCATGTTTGGTATATCGTGGTAGCCCATATGTGTATAACACCTGGGGCATGTTTGGTATATCGTGGTAGCCCATATTTGTATAGACCTGGGGCATGTTTGGTATATCGTGGTAGCCCATATTTGTATAGCACCTGGGGCATGTTTGGTATATCCCCATATTTATATAGACCTGGGGCATGTTTGGTATATCCCCATATTTGTATAGTACCTGGGTCATGTTTGGTATATCCCCATATTTATATAGACCTGGGGAATGTTTGGTATATCCCCATATTTGTATAGTACCTGGGGCATATTTGGTATATCCCCATATTTGTATAGAGCTAGGGCATGTTTGGTATATCCCCATATTTGTACAGACCTCCGGCATGTTTGGTATATCGTGATAACCCATATTTGTTTAAACCTTTCAGCACTGGTTGGGTGATATTGTCAGCATAATCCCAGCCGTCTTCACTTCTCAAGACATGTCCTTTTACACAGGTTGAATTGACCTGGAGGCCCAGACTACTTAATCCGCTCCATATATAAACTAGTCTTAATTACTTCCTCCCTGTCTGCTTGGAGTTGTCAAGGAAACCGTATTTACCTGACGTTATCAACAAAATAACATTGCTTACTGTCAATAATATGTTTACGTAAACTGACAAATATGTTTAATGGCGTAAACATGGAAAATAAGAGGTCAGGATGGCCGACTGGATAAGTAAGTTAGACTAAAATGTTGAATGTCCTTGACTTGGGAACGTAAATTACAAGTACCTCAGAAGTTGAGTGGATTTACTTGACGGCGAGGAACACTGGTAATAGGGAAAGCTAATCCATATGCAAAAATTAGTCCAGTGCTTTAGAAATAATAGCACGTGTGTGGACTATTCAAAGTGAGTAAACAACAAAAAAGTAAATAAGCCAAATAAGCAAGTTGAAACAATAATATTCTTCAAAGATTTAGTCTACAAGCTACTAGAAAGATTCATTAATTGGCACAACATGAGAACTGTTGGGTATGAATAACTCCTGCGAAACAGTGAGCGATAATAAACACAGTCACAGTACATATATCTTATAACAAACGCAAATCCGGAAAATAGAAATCGCAGTGTAAATTAACAATGATAATAATTTTAAAAAAAAAACAAAATAAGGAAAACATAAGTTACAACACACAGAATCGACGTTTCGATCTCAGTAATCTCCATTTGGGACAACACAAACAAATCTAAAGAAAAACATAAAATTAGAAAATCAGTATCTCTCACTTTTTCGCAGGAGTCACACATTCCTAACCGTTTTCATTGTTTATTGTTATATGCTGCTGGAGCCGTGAGGTCACTTATTCATTACTTCATGACTGCGTAGACTAGAGGGATCACAGTGTGGTGACGGTATCACCAATGTAGAGCGCATGGAGATAACTAAACACATTCCAGTGACTCAAAAGGTGAGAAAAGGACGATGACGGTGATAGAAGACACACTGAGAAAACCTGAGGACAGTATAACTAGACGCTCTCTTGCACGGAATCCACAAAGTAAACGAAATGGCGGGAGATCTAACACATGGAGAAGAGAATTAAAGTTAGAAATGAATTACATAGCCCTACACCCCCCCCCCCCCCCCCTTTTTCCCCCAAGCAGTTTCATTTTTGGGGTTCCAAACATTTTACACCTGATTTTGCATAAATGAGGACTGCTGAATCCAAATATCACATTTATTTGTCTGCAGCAGCTCCAGTTCTTCTTGTTGTTTTTTTTTTTTTCGATACAGGCATTTGTGTATTTCATTAATATTATTACAATATTTTCTGTATAAGGCTTTGGGGGGGGGGGGGGGGGGGGGGGGGGGCCCTATTGCTCATCTAGTACTTTATGACATGAAACTGATTTTTTACTTACAGTTTCTGTTTTCCAAGAATCTTCTAAGAATTGCTTTTTTAAAAAGATTTTAACCCACTACATGTATGTTGGTGTACTATTTATTCTCTTACACTTGACTGCTGAAACTTAGATACATACTGGAACTATTAATGTTGGCACTCTTCGCTGGTTGCTTATGGGAATGCCCCGAATGCTGTGATGTCGGTTCCTAAATCAATCAATCAATCAAACAAATATACATTTTATCGCAACAGAGAACAAGGTGTTCTTCCATTCTTTTGTAAAGAAAACAACATTGTGTTGTGTACTAATATAGGAAGTCTTGTGAACGAAATGGGTGTAAGCTGTACACAAATGAGTGGCGACCTTTCAATGACAGCTCTAAAAGAAGTTTCAAAGGTGTTGTCTTACACAATGGTAACAAATATGGCTCAATTCCAATTGCTCATTCTACTACAATGAAGGGGGAGTATGCTACAATAAACACGTTCTGGACAAATTGAAGTAGTTAGAACATAACTGGGTGATTTGTGTAGATCTTAAAATGATGAACTTCATGCTTGGTCAGCAAAAGAGATTCACCAAATATCCACGCTGTATATGTCTGTGTCATAGTAGGGCAAAATATACGCACTGGACAAAGAAATAGTCGCCGTTGTGATAAATTTAAAGATGGAGGAAACAATATTGTCAATAAGCCTCTCAATGATCGAAAAAGAGTTCTACTGCCACCATTACACATAAAGCTTGACTTGATGAAGCAAGTGTGTTAAGGCACTGAACAAAGAGGGTATATGTTTTAATTACTCTTGCAGAAAGTTTCCAGAACTTAATGCTGGAGTTTTTGATGGACCTCAAGTTAGAAAGTTAATAAACGATCCAAATTTGTATTGATTCGATGAACAAAACAGAGTCCATAGCCTGATCATAATTTGTTTTAGTTGTGAAAAACTTTCTGGGTAACTTTAAAGCAGACAATTATTCTGAATTAGTTGGAAACATGCTGTCGAGTTGTTTGTAAGCTTGGATGCAACAAGAGCATACAGTTGCACTACCTCCGTAACCATTTACATTTCTTTCCCGAGAATCTTGGCGACTTTAGTGAGGAGCAAGGTGAAAGATTTCACCAAGATATAAAAACAATGGAAGAGAGATACCATGGACTTTGGGATGCCCAAATGTTGGACCCTTAAGCGTGACTGTCCGGGCATATCACATTCCAGGAAGTCCTCGAAAAGAAGCTTGTTTGACTATAGATTGAAACAAAAATGCTAATGGTAAAGTAAGTTTTAATACACTTTTGGTATTTTATATTAAGGCAATTATGCAAGGTAATTAGCAAATAATATGCATACATATTACCGTCCAAAATGCCACTGATGGCACCTAACTCTGGGCTGGTATATAACAATTGCCCTACTAAGAAGGTCAGTCTTAGTTTTCTCAAAAACTAGAGCTGATAGAATAAATATGATTGCATGTTTGGAATCAGCAGCACAAAATCACCAAGAACAGCTATGAAATGTATAGCACCAAAATGTGTGTAAATCATTGTTATATATGGCGGGTATTGAGCAAGCTGCAGAAGATAGAAAAAGATAGGACGGCCCGGCAGGGATTGGTTGAGGCCTATGTCCCAATGAGGGGGGGGGGGGGGGGGGGGGGGGTGTAAGATCAGAAGAAGGAGAAGAAAGAGTCATTGACGCTTGGCAATCAAATCTGCAACAATGTATGTCTCAGTGCAACGCTGAAACAACAACATAACGATACTTGCTCGAGTCTGGTCAACTTTTTATATAGGGCAAATTCAAGTAGATGCCTGCACGTCGTTTTTAATAGCTTCTCCTCCTGTACTTTAGGGTCTGGAGACACATATAATAGACACAGGCAGTGTATCTCTAGGGTGTAGAAACACATATCCCCGGGAAGGTTAACCGGTCAACAAATGCCCGTAGAAGTCAGATGTGTCGGCCTAACGGTGCAAGAACGCAGCTCTCCTGTAAACAGGCACAACGCAATCACGCCCGAAAAAAAAATCTCCGGATGAACGCAGAAGAAGAGGAAGAAACACATATACAGATAGAGACAGTGCCTCTGTAGGGTGTAGAGATATATACTAGATAGAGACAGTGTAGAGATATATACTAGACAGTTTTAGAGATACAGATACTAGGTAGATTCAGTTTTTCTCTAAGATGTAGAGATATATACTAGATAGGTTTACTAAATAGAAGTAGTGTATCTCTAGGAAGTAAAAATATATTATGGCATTGATGTTTAGTTATTGGTTTTATAATACGGTTTTGGTATTATCTATTAACGAAACTTTATAACCTACTATCTAATCATATTAAAATCTGCCTTATGAAATGACTGGCCGTGATCACCATGTGACAGTCTGATATTTACGAAGTAGAGAATAAGTTAAAAATTGAACCCCGGCGCAACCTTTTCTAACATTTGATTACGAAACTTACCTTTGAATATGCTAATTGCGTCTTTGATTACTTTAGATCAAAGGCCAGCTTCGTTTGTACTGTGAATCTAATAGATAGTTATGCTATCTCATATGTCTATTAAAAGCCTAAGGCCACAACATCTGCAAACAGATTATAGTAACATATTTAAGAACGTGCATTTTTTCCTTCTTTTTCTGTGGCAATTTTAGTATGTGAATCATGGACCATGTTACAACCTGTAAAGAAGTGTGTGAATCATGGACCATGTTACACCATGGGGTGTTACACTTACATGTTGTTTGTCCATCAAGAATGATGATAACCATTCACTCCATCCTGTGGGGTTGAAAGTATGGAGCCGTGAGTTCTAAGATGGCTGGAAATGTTCTTTGACAATGTGGGCAAAGAAAGCTTGACATTCCAGGAGGAGGGTCTCCTGTAGTGAGTTATGTTACAATGTTACATTTACATGTTACGGGAAAGCGTACTCTATGGTGAAGGGGTTACGGACGTAATTCGTAATCCTGCATACCGCGTTTGAAACACAGCTGATGGTAATTTGGCATCAGACCGCCTGGTGTTGGTTTTCATACAATTGTATTGTGCTGGTCGTCCAGAAAGCAATGGTAAACTACAGAACGTTAACTTGCCAAGAAATCATAAACAGCCAAACAAATGCTGAGTTGACTGCGACGCTTCGTGATATTTCTTAGAATAACACGGACTGGGAAGACGAAAAATGTTGACGTTATGTAAGATCAGAACATCGAAGAAAACTAGGTCATAAACAGCATTGTGTATCGAAAACTGAAATGTAATGGCCATGTTAAAATTTACGATGGCATGGAAAGAACAGTCATGGTAATCAACGTTCCCCGAAGAGAGGGCATGGGTCAGCCAGCACGAAGATTGGCACAGGGCGTTAAGAATATGCTGAGCATGCAAATACTATGTGGCAGGGAGCTGGCAATAGATCAGGCGTCTTTAAGGTGGATTGTGATGAAAGCGACGTCCTGCAAAGTAAAACCTACATCGATGATCTTTTCCACAAAATCTCGATAGGAGGTTCTCAGCTTATTGCAGTGAACTCCGTAGCATGGGCGAGGCTCCTGTGAGTGTACGGCAGAATCTAGGAAGGTAGTCATCTGAGAAAAGTAAGCATTAGAGAAAAGTAGATATTAGAGAAAGGTAGACAATAGAGAAAGTAAGACATTCTAGACAGACAGGCATACAAGAAATAGTAACATCAGAGAATGCCGGACATTATAGAGAGGTATAGATACGTTTACGATAGGCATTATAGAAAAGTATGACATTTGATAAAAGTAAACATTCGAGAAACGTAGGCAGTAGAGAAATCTAAGTATCATAGAATCCTAGTATCTCTGGCAACTAACCGTCTGAGAATGCTGGGCACCAGAGAAACCTAAGTATGAGATAAATATAGACAACAGACAAACTTAAGTATCATAGAAAAATAACTGGGCCTCCAAGAAAGGTAGACACCCGATGGACTAATCACTTATCAGAGGAATTATAGCTGTCTAGACACCTTCGGGAAAACATCCTGGATTTGAAGCAGACACTACTGAGCCTCTAAGCCACTCCGACGAAATCCGAACGAAATTTTCAAAGGCGGCATATATATTTCGTAATACAAGGGGGCTTAAAAGTAAAACCTTAAATCTCTGTGTGTGTGTGTGTGTGAGAGAGAGAGAGAAAGAGAGAGAGAGAGAGAGAGAGAGAGAGAGAGAGAGAGAGAGAGAGAGAGACAGACAGAATATATTCTGAAAAAAGTAAAGTACAAATGTATCATTTTTCCATGTAGTCACCACTGCGTTCATTGGAAGTCCTCTAGCGTCGATAAAGTGCTTGGATTCCTGTAGAAAAATGGATGTCTGACCCTGTCGCAAACTGTCTGTCACAGAAGTTACGCCGTTTTAAAACTTCCTACTCCATTAATACACCTGCTGGACAGACAGGCCTGTATCACCAAACTAGATCTTCAATCGCTGATGGATTTCTATAGGTTTCACCCATTCACTGATTTTAAAACGGATAACAGAGAACGCTGCTCCTCTTTGGTGCGTGTTAAAAATGGGACCATCCATCATGTGCCATGCCGGTAAGCGTGGGTGGTCATGACTCGCCATTCACCAGTCAGTGTTCCTGTCTCGACCATGCCACGTGGTCAAGCCATCCAGGTATTCTCTTCTCTGTCTTCCCCTTGTTCTCCTCCCAGTTGTCACCAAGTTCTCCGATCCATTTCTTCTCATAATATGCCCAAAAAATTTTGACTGTCTACGTCTAATTTCTCTAATCAAATTACAATTTTCATTTGTTTCTGGTAGTACTTGATCATTGATTTTTCTGTCTGTCCGTGGAATTCTTTGCATTCTCCTCAGAAACCACATTTTCACAACGATCAAATGCTTTTCAGCTTGACTGCTCATTATCCAAGCTTCACATCCATACAAAAGTACAGGCTCTATGTAGCACCTCAACACTCTTTTTCTCATTTCAGTTGACATCTTTTCATTGGTCAGTATGTTTTTCATCTTGCTGCAGGCTAGTTTCGCCATGGCGATTCTTGTTCTAATCTCTTCAAGGCATCTCCCATCAGATGTTATTACTGTTCCGAGATAATTGTACCTATTCACTTGTTGAAGAATATTCCCATTTACTTGTATATTACATTGTGGTATATCGTTCTTCCCTAGTGACGACCATAATCTGTGTCTTTTTACAATTTAATTCTAACCCTAGTTGTTCACTGTGTGCAACAACCTGCATCTACTAATTGTTGCAGATCCTGCTCATTGTCTGCAATCAATACTGTATCATCTGCATATCTAATGTAATTGGTGTTTTGTCCTCGGATGATGATTCCATTATCTTCTACATTTCTGAAAATATTTTCACTGTACATGGAAAAACAGATCTGGAGACATTACACATAAAAAAGGGGCGGCCATCTTTAAACTGCTTTTAAGACGCCACCGTGTTCGTCTGCACCGTGATGTCTCATGCTTGAAACTCTTGACATCCCTAACAACAATACTTGACAGGTTTACAAGACAATGGATTGTTGTTGTAATTTATATCACATTTTAAAGGGTTTCATGTGAATCCCCTACGTATTTACCACCGTCTCTTGGTTGACAGTATTTGTGATCTCTTGTGAATAAAGATTACTACACGGCTCTTTAAATCTTTCTTAAACACGGCATAAATTCACGTCTGCTCATCATCATCATGTGCCGTGCCGATAAGCGTAGGTAGTCATATTTCGCCATCTCACGCGATCACCAGAGTCGTGAATGAGCTCAGGGTTCTTGTCTAGACCATATCACGTCACCAAGTTCTCCAATTTATTTCTTCTCGTAACGTGATCACAAGCTTTTTTTACTGTCTACTCCATCTAAGCTTAATTACTGGATGGTCAGCTTAACTGTATACCAGTAGTCCCCATACCCCCCCCCCAAAAAAAGGAGGACATGGGGGGGGGGGGGGGACATGCAGCAGATAGCAGAAGACAGAACGGCTTGGCGTGAGTTAGTTGAGCGCATATTCTCCAATGGGGGATCAAGTAGCAAAAGAAACAGTCCCCCCCCCCCCCACATAAAGCTTTCTGCATAAGGGCATTTCTAAAGGGCGCCAACGGTTTTCAATCTGTGTTCGACTTACAGTGGGAGAAGAGTTGTGTATTTATATGTGCACGTGTATTGTATATGGGATATTTACTCAAGGGAGCCACGCAAGTGCAGCAGCTGGTACGCTTGCCCTCGACCTGGTGGTCATGTGTTCCAGTCTTCTTCGTGACGGGAATTGTTTGAAAAAGCGACCTGGGCTCCTACATCTACCCAACCTAAACAAATTCGCTTAAAAGTCGACAGGATCGACTTCATTGCACCGGGTTTTATTCCTACATGGCTCAGTCTCTTTCGGCAGCGCTGAAAGCGTCGCACAAAGCACGAACTCCGTAGCTTCAGCAACGACCCTTAGGGGTCTCCGAAAAAATGCAATCTTGAACCGAAGGACGCGGCCCGGAATCGAACCCACAACCTTCAGAGCCCGAGTCAGGCGGCTTGACGACTTCGCCTCAACATGTCTACCAAGGTATGTTTTGGGAAGTTAAGGCGACCGCCGTGATATTTACCACACCGGTCAGCGAGTGGCCATGGCTCTATGACATCCGAGGCTAGCACCATATACCAACTGGGCCTCATGACGTGGAAATGGGTCCTGCATTCTGTTATTATAAACGCAATGTCTTTTTTTACTATGTCATTTCTTACATATCACTTTACAACGCGAGTCACTTTACAGTGCGAGTCACTTTACAGTGCGAGTCACTTTACAGTGCGAGTCGATCCTAGACTTCATCATTCATTTCAGTGTAATTTCCCCCCTGAATTGGGATGGGAGAAGGGCTGGGGTGGGGTGGCGGCGTCGTCGCTGGAGCTACGGAGTTTCTTTCGTTGTACAACCTTGCGGAAGGAGACCGTGCCTTAAGGGATAACGCCAGGTGCAATGAAGCCGATCCTCTCGCCTGTAAACCCTCTTTACACAATGCAAGTCACTTTATAATCCAGGTAGCTTTACACAATGCAAGTCACTTTATAATCCAGGTCGCTTTACACAATGCAAGTCACTTTATAATCTAGATAACTTTACACAATGCAAGTCACTTTATAATCTAGGTAGCTTTACACAATGCAAGTCACTTTATAATCCAGGTCACTTTACGCTTGTTATTTGCTCCATACTTGATGGATGTGTCTTACTTCTCTCTCTCTCTCTCTCTCTCTCTCTCTCTCTCTCTCTCTCTCTCTCTCTCTCTCTCTCTCTCTCTCTCTCTCTCTCTCTCTCTGATTCATCTAGTTATTTCATCAACAACTTGGATCTCAATTGTTACTTTAGAACCATCTGTCTCATACTGAAATTGGTGTACTTCTTTCAGATGCAATCGTGACATAACAACCACTAGGGACGGAAAAGGTTAAAGTAGCAGCGGTTTCGCATAGAGAGATTTACAATAACAACGGTTTCGCTTAGAAAGTTTTACAGTAACGACGGTTTCGCTTAGAACGATTTACAGTAGCACTCGTTTCGCACAGAAAGATGTACAGTAATAACGGTTTTGCATATACAGATATACCGCGTATCAACTATTTCACATAGAAAGATTTACAGTAACAACGATTTCGCATAGAAAGATTTACAATAACAACGATTTCGCATAGAAAGATTTACAACGATGTCTCATAGAAAGATTTACCGTAACAATGATTTCGCTGTTTAAAAATGGGGTTAAAATAGCAATGGTGTCGCATAGAAAGGTTTAAAATAAGAACGGTTTGAAATAAAAAGAACGTGTGAAGATCTGGAATTTTTGAAAGTTTACAATATGTGGAGGCTTAGTATATGTGAAATGTTTGGTGGCTCAGAATATGTGATTCAGTGTCGTCTCTCGTCGGTCGCATTTACTTTCCGCAACAAGAAACAATGATTTGTGATAAGAAGATTCAAAATGCTTGCTTGCTTGCTTGTGTTCGTTGGCTGTGAACTCCATCGTGAAGTCCTGTATGTTGGTTTCAAAGTAAAAACTACTTTAAAATAAAATGGATCAAATTAGCAGTAGTTTGGGTAGAAAGGGTTAAAATAACAATAGTGCTGGATAGAATCAGTTAAAGTAACAATAATAATGAATAGAAAAGGGTTAGGACATATCGCGTTCGAAACGCAGCCGCTGGCGATTTGGAAGAAGATCACCTTGTGCTAGTTTCATTAACAATGTTTGGAGTGCTTGTCGTTCAGAAAGCAGTGACAAACTACTGGACGTAAACTTGCCACGAAATCACACAGCCAAAAATGCTGGAGATGACTGCGACGTTCTGTGAAGGATGTGCAACTAACTTATCAAGTAGCACTTGCTTGAAATCCGATGAGTGACTCCATAAAGCAAATCTGAAAAGGTCAAAAATATCCCAGCTGCGTGCAGATAGGTCAACTAAATTTTAGACCATGCTGATTTAGACCGCTGGCATTTTTGTTCTTAGTTATCAACATGAAACATTTGCTAGAAAAAGCGCGCGAACGGTCTCGAGGTTCTAACTAAAGCAGCTTCATAACCTCACTGTCCCCGGCAATTGCTGTCGTTGTGTTTATGACTAACATGTCTCTTTGTGGATCCCTTCACCCAGCCTGGAACCTGCTTCTAAGGTGGTCATCGCTGAGCTTGTAGTGAGAGAATGTGTGTATGGATGGGTGAATATGTATCTATGTGGGTAGAGTTTGGCTATTATGTTTGTGTTAGAGAGAGGGGTGGGGGAGGGGGTGTGAAGAGAGTTTTCACACGTACATCCAAACTTACGTTAATTTAATATCCTTCCATACAAAGCGATCGTTACATTTAATGTTTCTAGTCCATTCCTAACAATAATTACATTTATTTTTGTCCATTCTATCCCTAACTGTCGTTACATTTAATTTTTTCCATTCCGTCCCTAACATTCGTTACATTTAATCTTTCTATGTTAAACAGTTATTATCTTAAATGTTTCTATATCAAACAATTGTTTTCTTAAATATTTCTATTCCAGACAGTTGTCATTTTAAATATTTCTATCCCAAACAGTTATTACAATAAATCTCTCTATCTCAAACAGTTGTTACATTCAATCTTTCTATTCCATCCCAAACAGTTGTTACATTAAATCTTTCGATTCCGTCCCAAACAGTTGTTACATTAAATCTTTCGATTCCGTCCCAAACAGTTATCACATTAAATCTTTTCTCCCAAACAATTGTACATGTAACATTAAATCTGTCTATCCCAAACAGTTGTTGCATTACATCTGTCTATCCCACGCAGTTGTTGCTTTACCGGAACTCGAACAATGATTACAACGTTGTTGGGCGTGCGCATTAACTTCTCAGCCAAAACTCTTCCAGGTTGTTGTCTAGTTAGTCAGTCGTCGAAGTACACGTGTCCTTTTAACTAAGCCACTTTGACATGTGTATGTGACTATAGCTTTCAATTGTATTGCTGTCTAGTGCATCTTTTCCCCTTGGCTTCTCTGACACATTCACTGCTAGTTGTCTTGGAACAGTCATAACATTTGGCGCAAGATACATTGTAAACATTACAAAAAGAAACAGCAATAGACAAAAGTAGTTCGATGATAAATAAAAAGTGTCATTTGCAATGAGATGAGTGGAGTAAAGAATCGACACCATAACACTCGGGATTTCCTCATACTTACGCCATCCTCATCAAGCCAGCGAAGAGTTCCAATACTGATGGTACTAGGAGCAGTCTGATTATGTGCCTATCTGGCCTTTCCTGGATCCTTTGTTTCGGCAATTTTCTCTAGTCACTTCCCTGCAGCACCATTCTCTCCATACTATGATGATGTATCTATGAGATATAGAGTGTTAAACTGCTATCCTGACCATTACCCTGATAGAAACATTTCATGACCACACAAATGTGGTTTCTCGTGAAAATGCAAAGAATAGTATGGGCTGATAGAAAAAAAAATTGCGGTGACAATCCTTCAATAAATAGGTCATCATGATGATAAGACCTGCCGGCTGGCGTTGGCGTTCGTGTCTCTCCACAGATCTCGGTCTTTGCTTTTCTGGATCAACTCTGCTGGATTATATTCCTCTATGTCACGGTCTAAGTCCATCCAGCATCATTTCTCTTGGTTTGCCTCTGCCTCTTTTCCCATTAATTTTTCCAGTTGTCACGATATCTATTCTCCAATGCTTCCTTTCACATCACATGACCCAAGAAAGCTGTTTGTCTCTTTCTTATAGTTGAATATAATTCTCTAGTTTCATTAACCTCTTTCAGACAATCGTTGTTAGTTACTCTGGCAGTCCAAGAAATAGGTGAACAGGCCTAGAAATAGGTGAAAACTGTAAATTGATTAGAGATATCGGATGTAGTAAGTCAAGATTTTTCGGATATGTTGTGATGAGAAATGGACTTCAAAACCTAGAGACAACTGACAAACTTGACGGTAAAAGCGTTAGAAAAAAAAAGATAAACGTAATTATGTTTTGGCCATATGGCATGATTAGAGCAAGGACACAGATCTGCTGCGAGACTCTGGTGGTCGACTAATATATCAAACCATGACCACTAACGCTTGTCGCCATGGCACACGATAGTGATGATGATGACAGCCACTAAATATGGTCATTTATTCTGGTGGTATATAGTTTGTAGTGTTCTCTGAACTACCAGTGCAGTAGATCTAGGTTCTAACACCAGCACTAACAGCAGTCTAAAACTAAGAATAAACATATTGCATGCGTACCTTGCTGCTGTTAACAGAGAGGGTTTTAGCATACTTAAATGTACAGTGGTGTCGTTTGTTGTTTGTTTATATCATTACCACTTTAGCACTCCCCCAGCCTCGTACAATTGTTACTGGGTAACTATTAAAAATGGCTGTGTGCAAAAATCATCGAAGAAAGGAACTAGTCACATCATCTCATTATGCCATAGCCTAATATATGTGGACCCCTAACACTTCATGCCCCTACACCAGCTGTGTATATACTCATTACAGGGCACAAATGCGCAGCAGGAGAAAAACATGTGAATCATACCCCAAATACTAACCCATCCTAGAGTTTTGAAAAATGATAGAGACCGAAAGATTCGCGGAAATGGGGATTACTTCTGACGATCAGAAGCCTCCTACTGTGTTGGAGTGTATACAATTTACCTATTACTTTGCAGATTCTACCCTCCACACCCAACCTCAGCTACAATTAAAATCTCCAGCCTCGTGCTTCTCTGTTTAAATATTTGATTCTCTATCCCAAGGAACTAGTTCGTGAACAAGTCAAACATGGGATTATCTCTTCTCACAAACTCATTTCTCGAATGTCTATATTCAGGCGAACAACATCCCTGTCTCATAATTATGACGTGAAGATTATAATTTCCAAGACGAGGTCTGGTAAATGGCAAAGCAAATCAAACATGACCCTTATCTGTCATGGAAATGATTTCATCCTTCCAGCCTTTCCCATACCTATAGGAGATCGAAGCTGGCAAACTAGCGGATGTTTACACATGCACCCGCCTGCTTCTAAGTATCCACATTAGGCGGGAGTTGAGAGTCACGATGCAGATTGCTGTGTCATGCTCTATGTGTTATTTATCTTGTGAGAACTGCGATTATCTTCGCACAAAGAAAGATATTACTTTACATCCACAAAACTTGTATGAAAGTTGCTTTCATGACAAAATGGACAAACGACCTTCCTCCATCATCATGTAGCTTTGAGAACGCCATTCCCATCAAGACAGGTCTGAAAAACTCATCTGCCCATTGTCAGTCCCCCCTACCTCATGTATATAGGATGCCCAAGGTGTCTTTAATGTCCTTTTTCCACTGTAAAGGTCAACATATGCCTCTTGTTCCAGGAATTGTGCCTTCCATTACTGGTTATTCTAAACTACTGCATTATTTAATACGACCAAAGTATGTTCAGTATAAACTGATGCTTGTGTACCATCTTTCAATGCAAAATCGTGCTATCATTTCTCCAGTGCGAACCGTTACACAACTGATCTATGTCCTTGTTTTTTGTTTTGTTTTTTAAACCTTAAACACGTGTACGCCATGTTTAGATGATCTAAATTGTGTGATAATCATAGATTTGATCAATTTTATGTTCGGTAATGTGGTCTGGTGATGCTCATGTTGCTTTATGTGTTTTTGTGTGTGGAAAAACTCGTCCTCCTGTGGCATTGATTCATTGCACAAAAATGTGTGAATAATTCTCCATGTAGGTTCATTATCGCAAGTCCGTGTATTCCCCATAATCGCTTCACAATTCTTTTTATTCGAACCTGTCTTGGCATTCAGGCCGCCAATCAAAATTTTGATATTGTCATTTCTTTGATTACTACTTTTTCTTTCAAGTTCCGTGTACAATTTCTTCTTAACTGATTCATCCTTATATGATGGTGCGTAACACTGGAACACATTCATGTTTGCTTTCTTTTTTGTTTTTCTCATTGTTGCTGTTATTATCCTAAAAGTAACTGCTTTCCACAGCAGTAGTGCTTTATCTGCCTCTATAGATAACGTTAGGTCACCCTTCACTATAACGGACATTTCCCTCTGTATGATTTGAAAACAGCACGGTTTCACCTGTGTTTAGAAGCATTTTTCCTGCTCCATTCCATATTGTTTCGCATAATCCCGAAATGCCAATCTTATAAAATATATCAATTCCCCTACCGCTTATGCTTTCTTTCTCAGTCGATACAAAATCCTAGCATTCATGATGTGGGTTCTGGAGATTTTCCTTGGTGAAAGGCTTTCTCCGCATCGCAGCATTCTTCTTATTATTACTCATTCGTCGTGGTTGGCTGAGTTATTTGTATTTCGTTTTCTTTAGCCTTGTTAATGATTAGTTGCATTTTGCAACTAACGTTGTCTACAGGATGTTATAGCCAGCTCCACACCAACCTTCCTTAGCTGCCTCTTGGGACATGTTTGGCGGTTTATAGGTTTACTATTCTGTGCTTTCCTTGAGGGAAGGAACGCTGGTGACTACTGTTACTGAATCCATTGACTTGGAAATTTGAGTTCGATGTGGGAGGAAGACGAAATCCATCTTAAAACGTGATCCTTTTCCATGTTATCGTGACATGTTAAGAATACCGAGTAAAGCTCATATGTTGTTAACCACACGGTACTCGACGGCTGATGCGGTTAGTGTACCACCCACCACTCAGCCTATTATAACATGTTTCTGGTAAAATGTTCTAAGGCTCTGTCAATGCTGAGTTGTCATGGAAACAAATCCCTCGCTGTCGGGAATTTGCATACATCTGCTTCGATGCTGAGTTGTCATGGAAACAAATCCCTCACTGTGGGAAATTTGCATACTTCTGTTTCCTCTTTCTCGTACCTCTATCGATTGTGGTGCGTCACACCATATTGTGAATTTCATAGATCAAAAACTGATCAGCCGGTTCAGTCGCTTTGTTGGAATCACGCACGCGTATTTTGTGAAACACGTGTCCAGCTCATAACAAGGATACAGATAACTAGCTGTTATATTTATGTTTTCATGTAGTATTTTTCGTGAAGTTGTATCAGTGTGTTGTTTGTGTGCTGACGAAGGCTCTGGCCGCAACGTCCGTTTTGTTACTTGTTATCGTGTTCTAGTAAAGCTTGCCATCTACTTCTGTGTGTGTGTGTGTGTGAGAGAGAGAGAGAGTGTGAGTGAGTGAGTGAGAGAGAGACAGTGAGCCAGAGAGAGTTGAGAGAGAGTGTGAACGAGAGAGTGAGAGAGAAAGAGTGTGTGAAAGAGTGGGAGAGTGAGAGAGAGTGTGTGAGTGATTGAGAGAGAGTAAGTGTGTGTGAGAGCGAGAGAGGGAGAGTGAGAGGAGAGAGAGAGAGAGAGGGGAAGGGGGGGGGGGGGGAGAGATTAATTTATTTCAGACATCAGAGTCCGACTTCAAAATGTATTTTTACCAGTTTTACTTCCTCTAGGCAGATTTTACCCAATGGATTGATCTACCTTTGTATGGATTTTCTTCCCTAATACTTTTTTTGCCAGGACAGTAGGCGTACAACCTACTCTTTTCCATGTCCAACTATCAAGGGATAGTTGACGTACGGAATGTGCACCAGGGACCCTATTTTCTTTCACCTTTATCTAAGACGGTTATCTAATCTCACTACCAGAGACATCATTGGTACATGTCATATCATTAGACACCATGGGTTCTTGTAAGAATGCCCAGTCTTGTGGCGGGATTCGAGCCCGGAAACTTCAAAGCCGGAGGCTGACTCCGTAACCCCTCTCAGAAATGCTGTCGCAGAGTTTCATCCCAGGACTACCGGGACCAGGAGACTGATGCAACCCTAGGGCAGCGAAGTGATATACCTTCACGTATCGTAGGGTCTCTTTCATCTCCTCGTTTCTTTCCCTTAACATTTAAGATCATTCTGAAAATTGACAGGAGTATGTCCAGAACATTCTGGTGAAAAAATTGTCCAGAACATTCTGAAATTTTCCCAAAACAAAATGGAAAAAAATTGTCCAGAACATTCTGAAAATTATCTAGAACATGTCCAGAACATTCTTAAAGTTATCCAGAACATTCTGAAAATTACCCGTAACATGTTCAGAACACTCTGATAATTATCTAGAACATGTCCAGAACTTTCTGAAAATCATTTAGGACATGTCAAGAACATTCTGAAAATTCTACAGTACTCAGTTTCTAAGACTGTGTCGCCTTATGGGTTACATCCGTGTGCCGTGATGTTGATCCGTCGACTAAACTAAACTAAACTACTCTAGACTAAACTAAACTGTATCGTCTTCAGAGCCATACTTTTAGGAAAATAAATTCTACCTTTGCTGGGGATTGAACCCACACTATTGTCTTGGTAAACTTAAGTTTAGGATTGCCAGACGTCTCGGTGTTTCCGGGCAGTCGGCTCTTTATGAAATAATTCACTGTCTCGAAAAAAATGTTTTCGGGGCGTGTTTTTTTTTTTTTTTTGGTCGCGGCTTTTCCCTGTCAAATGAAAGATTCGATTAAATCAAACTGTTTTTCAATTTTCCCTTGGCATATCTGTATATCTTGTGACAGAAATTAAAGCAAAATTTGTCAAGCAAAAACTGCATTTCAGAAAATGAAATATAGCTTATGCAATACGTCACACACTCTCTTTGAATGTCAGAAAGAGAGTAGTGACATGTTACATAGAACCTGTATTGCTGTATGACAGTAAATCATGGAGAGTGAATCAGCAAATAATAAAGAGCTTGGAAGCAACGAAGAATGGTTCCTGGGATAATATTGGAAATGTCTAGGACTGCCGAATAACTAACAGCGATTGTCTGAAAGTGTCTAATTAAAGAAGAACAATATTTACAACTATAAGTAAGAGACAAACTGCGATTTTGGTCATGTTAGTTGGTTAGTTAGTTAATTGGTTAGTTAGTTAGTTAGTTAGTTGGTTGGTTGGTTGGTTGGTTGGTTGGGTTGGTTTGGTTTGGTTGGTTAGTTAGTTAGTTAGTTAGTTAATTGGTTAGTTGGTTGATTGGTTGGTTGGGTTGGTTAGGTTGGTTGGTTAGTTAGTTAGTTAGTTAGTTAGTTAGTTAGTTAGTTAGTTAGTTAGTTAGTTAGTTAGTTAGTCGACAGATCATCCTTATTGCACATCGAACCATTCACTCCATAAGTCGGATCCCCTCCTCAGTAAATCTCGCAGCGTGTAGCGACTGACGACACCATTTCTGTGTTGGTTTATTAATCTTCTTTGGCTTCCCGCGTAGTAATCTTGTTTGGCCACCCCTCTTTTGATTTACTGTTCTCGAAGTCTGACCATGGTTGTAGATTCACAGTCATCACTTGGTTCTCGCGAACGACTTACCGGTACTTCTCGTAGAGCATTCAGAAAGTAAGCCTGGTCCATGGCCCGTCCGCCTTCCACAGTAGCCTTACCTGCAAGCTTGTCAACTCGCTCATTTCCTCGTACACCCGCATGCCTTGGCACGAAGATGAAACTAATCTTTGCCAGCCTAGACCGCTCCAGAAACCGCAACCACTCTCTTCGGGTCCTCCCCATCTCTGTCTTCTTGAGCATGCTCATTGAGTCACTATGGAAACATGCCCTAGTGAATGTCTGTGTCTCGAGCCATGTTATTGCTTTACTTACTGCCATGACTTCCATAGTCAGGCTGTTTGTGGTCAAAGCAAAAGCACCAGAATCTTCCTTCATAATTCTCCCTCCGGCCTGAGCCGTAAAAGCCCATGAACTTTTCACTCGTCGAACGACCGACCCATCTATGTAAATGACAGCATCACCCTCCAAAGAATTCTCGAAAATTAAAGCCTGTACTTCCGCCTCCATCGCAGAGGTGAGAGGCTGGGAAAATATCGGCTGGAAAAATCAATGTGAGAAAGAAGCATAGGCAGACTGAGAGAAATGGTGCTGGGTGGGCTGTGGCACGCAGGAACACCGTCGAAAGAGTTGATCATAAACATCAAGAACAGAAATCTGAGGAGAGACATCAACGCCTGTGCTGTTGGCAGGACACATGATGATGATAATGATGAGTGATAATATGAATTTATGTAACATCTTTGATTCTGAAAGAAACGTCTCAATTTCCCAAATATAAGATCTGGCAACCCCTAATTACGCTCCAACAACTATGCTACTGCCACTCTACCACGAATTTTAAATAAAATATAAATATGCACGTTTATAATCCATTCGCCAAACAGATCCCATTAAGCTGGGTTTCTGAAACAGATGAGAAAATAAACGCCGTTATGTATCGTCAATAAAGTAGCAAACTGGATTATAGCACGGCAAATTGCAATGCCCAGTAACAATCTAATATAACCAAAATTGAGCACGCGCGGGAAATCAGACCGTCCTGGATTTGCAGAGTCGTTGATGAGTTCAAGGAGAACTGACCAGAGGGTGTGAAGCGGTATTTGGGTCTCGGGGCAACCTTGGGGAATCTGAAGAGAGTGTGTTATGATTACATAAAATCGCAGTAAATATCTTTGGCAAGGCGGAAGTTGTCTGGTCCAATCAGCAGCAGTCTGGCAAGTCAGTTCATAGCCTTTATTGTTGGATATATGTTTATCTCGTTTACTGTGGGCCCGGTTAGAACACATATTCCTATGAATGGTAATAATGTGACTTATCTTGCATGTCGTAAGAGACGAACTAAGAGAGGGTCGGCGTGAAATTGGCTACTTTATTCGGTAGAAAACATTAGTTTATACTGCTCCGTTGGGAGATGAAAGGCAGAAGAAGGAGTAGGGAGAAGGGGGAGGAGAAGGGAGGAGTAGGAAGAAGGGGAAGGAGAAGAGAGGAGGAGTAGGATATAAAAATAGGAGGAAAGAGGTGCAGTAAGATCAAGACGAAGGAGGAGAAAGTAGGAGTAGGATCAAGATAAAGGAGGAGAAAGGAGGAGTAGGATCAAGATAAAGGAGGAGAAAGTAGGAGTAGGATCAAGGAGAAAGGAGGGGTAGGATCAAAGAGAAAGGAGGAGTAGGATCAAGAAGAAGGAGGAGAACAGAGGAATAGGATCAAGAAGAAGTAGAAGAAGTATAGGAAGAGGAGAAGGAAGAGAGCTTGAACAACGATAAGAATAACTGCAAGCAAGTGTTTGCCGGAGTACATCACCAACAATTTATTGCTTGCCTTTAAGAAATAGACATCGACTAAAATGATGCCAGACTCCTAGCATCCTGAAAAAAGTAGCAATAATTTCATACAAGCTACTCATAACGTGCAGATATAAACACACAGCAAGACATAGAAATGGAGGCAGGTGAGTAAATGAGAGAGAGAGGGAGAGAGATTTAAGAAAAATTGTGAAATTGCATTAGTCAACGGATGAATAATAAATAATCCTTCCAAGAAAGTCGGTGAAAATTCTGAGCAGAATTCAGCGGATGAATAATAATCTTAGATGTTTAAACTTATAAGCCACAAACAATATGCTACTTCGTGAAGTGAAGAAATGGATAATACTTTGGCTGAAATACTTAAAATCAATGATATTGTACGAATGTGTAACATTTATTATCCCTACCGTAATCGTAAATTTAAAATGAAATCATTCTGTTTGCACAAAATTGGCTAAAACCGCTTAATTGTTAACGCCTCGATATTTTAGCAACCGTTTTAACCGAAACTACTCAGAAATGAGGGCCCCGTTCCTAGCACGATTTCCTCCGGCGGAGGAGGGGTCATTTATTCGAATCCTAGTTGAGATTTTTGTTTTTTAATTGACTTTAGTACCCAGGACACCCAGCCTAAAATGGGTACCAGGAAATGTTCTGCGAGGTAGCAACGTCTACAGTACCCATCGAATGTCAATTGTTCTATTACAAAAATGTGGGGCTAGCAACATATACCCACACACAAAATAAACCCCCAATAACACCAGATAAATAATCAAATTAGGCTAAATGGCAATCCACACTGAAGCCATAAACAAGTAGCATGGTGTTTCGTGCAACGTTTTTGGCTTGTGTGTTTAAATTCACTCAGGGATTATATTGTTTGTTTTTTTTTTTTTTTTTTGCGCTCGTTAGCTTTGACCTCAAGCATAGTCCATACACTCTATTTATAGTAGTGATGGACTGAATTTTGCGTGTGGATTAGCTTTCCCTATTAACAGTGTCCCTCACCATCGGGCGAACCCACTCCGACTTCAGAGGTACTTGTAATTTACGTCCCAAAGTCAAGGGCGACAGGTCAACATTTTAGTCCAGCTGTCCGGCGTAGCGGTTGAACCGCTTAGTTAGTTAGTTAGTTAGTCGACAGATCATCCTCGTTGCACATCGAACCATTCAGTCCATAAGTGCTCGGATCCCCTCCTCAGCAAATCCCGCAGCGTGTAGCGGCTAACGACGCCAGTTCTGTGTTGGTTTATCAATCTTCTTTGGCTTCCTGCGTAGTGTTCTTGTTTGGCCACCCCTCTTTTAATTTGCTGCTCTCGCAGTCTGGCCATTGTTGTAGATTCACAGTCATCACTTGGTTTTCGCAAAAGTCTCACTTCTCGTAGAGCATTCAGAATGTCAGCCTGGTCCATGGCGCGTCCGCCCTCCACAGTAGCCTCACCTGCGAGCTTGTCAGCGGTTGAACCGCTTACCTCGGCATGAGCACACTGGATGTTTAAGAACACGCGTTCTTACCCATTCGACCATGCTGACCTGCGGTTTGAATGTCTAAAAATGGTTTATTTAAACACACATACCTCGCCAGCTCTATACCAAGACACAGCTTGGACTTTCATGAAAACCTCGGGCTAAATTGAAATAATTGAAATGACTGAAGACAGAAAGAGATCCACAATTTGTTTTGACCGCCTGAAGCAGTCTACTTAAGGAGACCGGAAAATAATGAGACACGTAGACACAAATAATTTGATGATGAATATAAAATATTAATTGTGGGACATTACAAATAGGTTATAAACAACCAGGCTATATATACAATCTAATTAGGGTTTAATTGTTCAGCGTAAATAGATTATTTAGATATTATTAATTGCCATCCAGTTTCGCTGGGAATTTTAACGAAATTGCTTCTGTTGGAGTATTATTTCGTGTTTGTATTGTATTTGCTGTTTACTTTATTGTGGTTTTTTTTTTTTAGTACAGATTTTTGTTCCCTTAGATTCGTGTTTACTTTCTTATTTTCTTATCCTTTTTTCTTTCTCTTGTTCATTCTTCTCTCTCTGTCTCTCTGTCTCTCTCTGTCTCTCTGTGTCTCTCTCTCCTGTCTGTCTCTGTCTCTCTCTCTGTCTCTCTCTCTGTCTCTGTCTCTCTCTCTCTGTCTCTCTGTCTCTGTCTCTCTTTCTTTCTCTCTGTCTCTGTCTCTCTCTCTGTCTCTCTCTCTGTCTCTCTCTCTGTCTGTCTCTGTCTCTCTCTCTGTCTGTCTCTCTCTGTCTCTCTCTCTGTCTCTCTCTCTCGCTCTCTCTGTCTCTCCCCCCCCCCCCTCCCCGTTTCCTGCTATTTATCTTTGTCTTGATTCTTCATGTTTTGGTTCTTGTTTCGTGTTAATTTTGTTTACCTTGTTGCGTATTTATATTTTTTGACGTTTCTTTTTTCTTCTCTTGTGTTTTGTTTACAGTTCTTGTCTATTGTCTTGTTTTCTTTTTTTTTTTTGCTCTGTCTTGTTTACCGATCTTTTAATTTTTCTTGCTTCATGTTCATTATCGTTTGTCTCCGTTCATGTTCATTTTCGTTTGTCTCTGTTCATATTCATTTTGGTTTGTCTTGGTTCATGTTAACTGTCTTTTACTTCGTTTCATTTTCTTTATCTTCTTTCTAGTTAATTTTATTTATCTTGTTTCTTGATCTGTTTCTCTGCCTTGTTTCATGTTCATTGTCGTCGTTTTGTTTATGTTTCTTCCTATTTCTAATTATTTTCATTGTATTTTTTGTCTCTTTCCTATTCCCTTGTATCCTTCCTCTTCTTTTATTTTGCGCTTTCAAATTTTATTTGTAATTTTTTTTTTCGTTTCTTTACTTTTTAATCCTTGTTTTTTTCTTAATTTTTCTGTTGTTGTTTTTTTTTTTAATTGATCTTTCATGAATTTGATGTTGTCTTAAAACTCCATTAATATATACGTAAGAATGAGCAAGAAACTAGAGTAAGTAGGCGGGCAGAAGAAGTGGTAGCAGAGATATTCACCTGGTATTTTGAGGGAAAATGCAGGACATGACAGACAATCATCTGCATCGGTGTATCTTTTTCTGAGCTTTCTTCGGAATGCATACAATGCCTGGCAGGCTAATGGAGAGAGGTGGCATACGTGCATTAAACAGACGGTCGAATGGACAGACGGATGGCTGGGTAAACAGATACAGGATGGTAGACTGACGGAAATGCAGACAGACAGACACATTGAGAGAGAGAGAGAGAGAGAGAGAGAGAGAGAGAGAGAGAGAGAGAGAGAGAGAGAGAGAGAGAGGGAGGGGGGAGAGGCAGAGGCAGGCCTCGAACGTACGAACTTTATTTTCAAAGTGTAACAAATTGGGCACGCACAGGCCTGTCTTACATTCGGCCCTTCCAATCACTCATTTTTCGTTCATCAGTTGTGCATGTTACATTCACATAGGAAGTAAAAACATTGTCAAATAAAGGAGAGAACTAATAAATAAAGGAGAGAAAAAGGTCGATAGACAGACAGACAGACTGACTAATTGATTGATTGATTGATTGATTGATTGATTGATTGATTGATTGATGGATTGGATAGAATGGGTGGGTGAGTAGATTTATAAATAGGTGGATGGATGGATTTAAGAATGGATGGATGGATTAGCTGGGTAGATAGGTATGTAGACCGGTAGTTAAGTCAGTTAAATAGCAGATATGTAGATATGCATTTAAGAAAGTAAGCAGGTAGGTAGGCAGCTGCTGTAAGATAGCTGGTAGGTAGGTGTGTTAGGTAGATATCAATCAATCAATCAATCTATCAATCAATCTATCAAACAATCAATCAGGTGCCGTCTCCACAATGCAGGTTGGCTGCAATGGATCTCCAACACTGTTTGTCTCTTGCTTTAACTATACATTCTGTCAGGCTGATGTTCGTCATTCTCTTGATGTTATCTTCCCACTTGTATCGTTGTCTACCTCTTGCTCGTTTGCCTTCAGTCTTGCCTTCCGGTATGTTTTTTATAATAAGAGTATCATGCCTTTTAGTGTGATCGAAATATTTCACTTGCCTCCTCTTTATTTCTGTCATCAACTCTCGCTTCATTCTCAGTTTTTCTAGAACCTCTGCATTTGAATGTTTTTGTTTCCATGAAATAAGACATATTCGTCTGTATATCCACATCTCCAGGACATCTATGCGACTTTCTAGTTGCTTGTTCAGTGGACAGGCTTCCGCGCCATACAGTAGCGTTGAATATACGCAGCATTTGACAATTTTCATTTTTTAATGCGTTATTAAGCTCTGTAGATATTAATACTGATTTCATGCCGTTGAAAGCATTTTTGGCCATTCCTCTCTTTTTGATTTCTATTTCACTTCTGCCATCATCTGTTATTATATGTCCAAGATAAGAGAAACCTGTTACTTGTTCTAGTATTTGCCCGTTTACTGTGATTTCCTTCTCACTGCTAATTATCATAGTTTTTTTGTTTGTTTGTTAATATCTAAGCCACATTCTGCCCTGTGCCTGTTTACTTGTTCCACTAGGTCTTGTAACTCTTGCACACTTTCTGCTAGTAACACGGTATCGTCAGCATATCTAAGATTGTTTATGATTCTTCCATTGATGCTAAGTCCAGACATTTCAACTTGTTTAAAGTTTCTTTCTGTGCATAAGTTGAAGAGGCTTGGGGACAGTACACATCTCTGCTGTACTCCTCTTTTTATCTCTATGGGCTACGAATAGTTATTTCCGCATCTAATAGACGCCACTTGTTCCCAGTACATGTTACTCATAAGTCTAATATCCTTTCCGTCTGCTCCTATATCTTGAAGGCACGTAATTAGTCGTTCATGTTGTACTCTACCAAAAGCTTTCTCGTAGTCTATAAAAGAAACATATATACTTTTTTGAACTTCTATATTTTTCAATTAACAGTATAAAGTGAGAGAGACACACTGGAGAATCCACCGTGCCTTACCGTAACTGTGTTTGCCACACACTTCACATTTCACTCTCAAACTGATCAATTATTCAGTTATCTTTCAGCGGCTGATTTGAAACAAATGGAAATATAGTAAACAGTGGAACTAAAAGGAGAAGCATTAATCTAGAAAGACAGAAAGGCAATTTATATCCCTTCGTGCGTCTATTATTAATGCGAACATGAAAGAAAATCGGACGGGACACAGAAATAAGAGGGCGATAGAGACCGCTGGAGATTTGACAAATAGAAGAAAAAGACAGTTACAGAGATCGCTGGAGAATGGCAAACAGAGGAATAGGACAGGTACGGGGACCGTTTTGGGGTGAACAACAAAAGAACAAGGCAGTAAAGGAGACGGTTGGAGAGTTTTAAAAAAAAAAATGAGCCAGAAATAAGTGCGACAGAATATCAGTTTGGATTTGCGCTGAGTGAATTTGCACAGACAGTATAAATCCGCATTGAGAGCTCTACAGGCTGAAACAAGCGAATTAGAAAGATGGATGGTGTGCCATAAAACACAATGGAGATTACGTCTTGTGTTATCCCAACTATCTTTCATTTTCTTTTCTTAGAAACTTGTCTTGGGGCTTTTGTGATTTTCTGAGATTATGTAAGTTTGTCTATCTGTCTATCTATCTGTCTATCAATCAATCAATCTATCTATCTATCTATCTATCTATCTATCTATCTATCTATCTATCTATCTATCTATCTATCTATCTATCTATCTATCTATCTATCTATCTATCTGTCTGTCTGTCTGTCTGTCAGTTTTTATGTCTGTCTGTTTACCTGTCTGTCTTTCTGTCCGCCGTCAGCCTGCCTGACTGTCTGTAAAGTTAGCTTTAATATAGTGACATTAATAAAATTATTTTTATTAGACAGAAAACAAGTAGTATCACACAATAAAGCTTTATCTCAAGCCATTACCATTAATATTGGAGTACCTCAGGGGTCTATACTTGGCCCTCTGTTATTTGCCATTTATATAAATGATCTTCCCTTATATCTGTCATCGTCATGCGATCTATTTGCAGATGACTGCACAGTATATATAAACGCTATTGGTCGTAATGTGCTAGAATTATCCTTGCAACAGGAAGTGAATAGTGTAGTTAACTGGAGGCATGCAAACCGCACGCAAATTAACATTTCTAAAACAAAATATATGTTAATAGGAACCATGCAAAGACTTCACACGCTAAACTCACAGAGAACTCTACAGCTGCACATTGATTGCATGCCTATAGAAAGTGTAACCGAGCACAAGGCCTTGGGTCTTATCATAGATCAAAATCTAACCTTTAACGCTCACGTTCATGCTCTCGTTAAACAGATAGCCAAAAAAGTATACCAACTTGCCAAAATTAAAAATTTCCTCGACGAAAACACAAGAAGGATATTCTATGCTTCCCATATACAAGCACATATTGATTATTGCTCCACAATCTGGGACGGATGCTCCAAATCAATAACAAAATGCCTATATTCACCCCAGAAAATGACAGTGCGTTTAATTAATGGTGAGAAACTTACCGACAATTCTAATCTACATAAACGTCTTCGGTTACTGCCACTCTACAAACGACTACTTTTTAATAAGGCCAAACTAATTCACAAAATCCTATTTCAAAATGCTCCAAGCTACCTTTGGCCATTGTTTAAATATAACGCAAGACATAGCGAACGACTAAATATACTCCATGTCGCTAAACCTGGGATAGACATATAAAACAAGCTTAGCATACTCTGCCGCTCAGTTGTGGAACAATATTCCACAAGATATCAAAGACACCACCAATCATTATACATACATTCGCAACCTGTTTGAACACTATCTCAGTACAGACTACATGCCCCCTTAAACCAAAACAAACAAAAAGACAATAATAATGGTAAATTATCTCAAACGACAACTAGCCAAAAAAACATTCCCATATGTATGGCATGTTACACCTTCCTTAGGTATTTATAATGCCCATGTTAAACATTGTGAGTCATTTGATATTGATTATATTTCATGCGTTATAATACTTCTGTTCTTTTGTTGTCAAAAATTTGCATCATAAGTGATGTTGAATGAAAGAATGTAGGAGAGGAAATAGAGAAGAAGGGCAGAATGTCAGACGGGCCTGCGTGCCCAATTCTTAACCCTTTGAAAATACAGATTTTCGTTCGTTCGTTCCTTCTGTCCGAACCCTGCCCTATTTTCCCAGTTTTGTGTGGATGGCCATGGCAGTAGTCAATGTATGTATGTGAAAGTGTGGGAGTCTGTGTGTATTGATTTGAGTGACTGTGTAAAGCTGAGTGCGTATGTGTACGTGATTTTATGTAGGATTGGATATATATGGGCATGTGCGAGGGAGAGAGGGAGAGAGAGGGAGAGGGAGATAGAGAGAGTATAAATACGTGAATGATTTAGTATTTGTGATTGTGAATGGGTATATGTGTGAGTATGTAAGGAAGTATGTGTGTGTGTGTAACTGTGTGGATGTGCGACTGTGTGAGTATGTGTGTATTTGCGTGTGTAAAAGTTTGTACGTGTCGATTGCCTGCGTGTGGTAAGGAGTTCGTCCTTAATGTTAAATGAATCAGCTAGTTCATGTTTCAATTCTTTAGCCGCGGTCATGTTGGCAGTACAGCAATAGTCTCCTTGATTGTGCTTCTCTTTACCCTGTTCGGGCTTATTCCAAGAGTGTGATGTTTGCTCTAGTCAGGTACCTAAAGCAACGGATAGGTTGTTTTCGTTGAGTCCTCTGGAGGACTAAGCTGTAAGTCTCTTAAGCCCAATGCGTTGGAGGTCAGGTCGCCTGAGTCCTGAAATTTGCGTGCTTCTGTCTGAGTGAGATTAGTGTCCAGGTGTTTCTTCCAAACCGGGACCAATGGATCATCTCCGCGGAGATTGTGGTGTAGATCTCTCCTTCCCCACTTCAAGCTCGGGTGACTGGGAGATTGTACTGTAGCTCTTTCCCTCTCATCTTCAAGCTGAGAAGACTGGTAGATTGTACTGTAGATCCCTCCTTCTCCTCTTCATGCTCTGAATACTGGGAGATTGTACTATAGCTCTTTCCCTCTCATCTTCAAGCTGAGAAGACTGGTAGATTGTACTGTAGATCTCTCCTTCTCCTCTTCATGCTCTGAATACTGGGAGATTGTACTATAGCTCTTTTCCTCTTATCTTCAAGCTGAGAAGACTGGTATATTGTAGATCTCTCCTTCTCCTCTTCATGCTCTGAATACTGGGAGATTGTATTGTAGCTCTTTTCCTCTCATCTTCAAGCTGAGAAGACTGGTAGTGTGTTCTGTAGATCTCCCCTTCTCCTCTTCAAGCTCGGAAGACTAGGGGGCTGAGTGATCTCGAGGTATACTGTCCGCCTTGAGTGCTGGAGGTCCCGTGTTCAAGTCCCGGTGAGGGCCGGGATCTTTTCACTTGGACTTCTAGTAATAAAATTTCCCCTGGTCTCTGGGTAGTCAGATCTGACGTCCGTGTGTATTGTTGCGCACGTAAAACATCCCTTGGCATTTAGAAATCGAAAAAGAGTAGCCTATGGCTCTGCCCGGGCAAAATTTCGAGGTAAAAATATACCCAAAGTATTTCAGGATCCTCGCCGGTGCTACGGAGTTCGTGCACTGAGCTGAGATTCTCCGGACTCAGGCTTGAGTTAGGAGTAGAACGGAGCACTTATGGGTTACACCGTGTGCCGTGATGTTGATCCGTGGACTAAACTAAGCTCGGAAGACTGATGCTGGAACTTCACATCAGCAGAGAGGAATATTAGGATGTAATCAGGTCTTACTTCAGCACAGCACAAACGGACCTGCAGGGATTAGGCCTGGGCCGTCGATGTGTTTGTTTCCCCAACAGATTTAAGTTATTCTCAGTAGGTTCCAGCCCTGCGACTAGAGCAGTGGTTCTCAACCTTTTTTGGCCCATGCCCCCCTTCACCATATTTTCAGAACGTCATTCCTCCCTTTCGTATTTCCTACCTAAAAAATGTGTCCCTTCCCGCCCCTACACAGTATACGTAATAATAGAAGCACATAATAAACAAGTCTAGACGTCCACATAAAACGTGATTCGGGGGGTCTAATTACTTTATAAAATGAATTTTAGAAGGGTGAGACGTATAGAACCGTAAAGTATGAAGGGAAAAACAAGATCAAGTAATCGGTTCTTGTATTAAAGCGATCTTGAAATAATCTTCATCCCCCCCCCCCTGGAAACCCCAAAATTCCCCCCTGGGGGGGGGGGGATTCCCCACCGGTTGAGAACCACTAGCCTAGAGGGAATGTGATGAATAAATCAACTGTACGTTAAAGCAGTGGGGGGGCCCATAACGTTAATTCATTGTACCTGTTTGTTATTTGTCTCTCTCCGCAGAGCGGACTAGCGAAAGCGTCGCATATGGCTCGAACTCCGTCGCCCCAGCGACGACTCCCTTCCCAGAAATTCTCTCTGTAAAACTGCACTCCTGAATCACGAAGTCGGAAACTAACCATGACCGCCTGCGTGGCATGGCAGGCGGCTTACAATAAAAGAACGGAGGTGAAGCAGTTTTTAGTTTGCAATTAACAATGGGAAACTCTACTGCATGCACTCCATGACGGCCAACGTGGCTACTCGGCGCTCTATGACGAAGAACTTGGGAACCGCTTGCCTATTTAATGTCGGGTGTTGTTTTATTACCCGTCGCCTGAGAAGCATGATGTTTTGTCTCCCTTTCATCGATCTATGTGTTCTTAAGTATTCTGTTTACATGACATTATCATTGGATGGTCTGTGCTGTTTATTGTTTTCTGCAGCAAACATTTCACTTTAAATATTAATTTCTATAAACATTTTCATCTTGTGTGTTTGTTTTTTGTTTTTTTTTTTGTTTACTCGCATGTCATAGCCATACCGACCAATAAACAGATATCAATTGCAACGAGAAAAAGAGTGTTGATGTGCAACATAGAACCTGTACTTTTGCATGGATGTGAAGCGTATACAATGAGCAGACAAGCTGAAAAACATGGTTATGGAAATGTGGTTTCTGAGGAAAATACAAAGAATACTATGGACAGACAGAAAAGCCAATTACCAAAGTCCTACAAGAAACAAATGAAAACCGTACACTGATTAGAGAAATTAGACGTAAGATAGTCACAATTTGTGTGCCACGTTATGAGAAGAAATAAATTGGATTGAAAATGTCTGGATGGCTTAGCCACATGGCATAGTCGAGACAAGAACACTTAGCTGATCCACGACTCTGGTGATCGAGTGAGATGGCGAATCAAGACAGCCCACGGGTGTCGCCATGGCACATGATGAATGAATGAATGAATGAATGTCATCGCCATGTAGCGGGTGTCTTGCACGACGTCGCTGTCATCGCGGCCCATCACATACTCGCTGGATCTATTGTCTTCTGCGTCATGTACCCTCATGCCCAAGGTGTCTGTCGGTGTCCTGTGTCCATCTTCGTGCTGGATGACCTCTGCCTCTACTCCCATGAAGCACGCCTTCATCAGTGTTCTCTCCAAGCTTCTGTGACCTGGAGACGACATGCGGTTTATGTTCCAGTCTTCTTCGATATTCAGATCTTGTAGAATGTCGGTATTTTCTTCTTTTTTTTTTTTTTTGGTACACGGTATTCACTTATACTTAAGTGTAATTACTTTATCTTTACGCGATTAATTAATTACTTAAGACAATGTCTTCCCTTTGTGAATGTGAATAATGCAGGCACATAGAATACTGCACAATTTATCATCATCATCATCATCATCGTCATCATCATCATCATCATCTTCCATTTCTGCCGTCAAGTGTCGTGGGGAGGAATAATTTGTGTTCCAGCACCCGGTGGACGGCACTGGATAGTGTCATTCCGTGTGGTTGTACAATGTCTCTGATGTCGTCAATCCATTTTCTTCTTGGATGTCCTCGTGGTCTGGTCGCAGATGATCTTTGATGTAAGGCCAGTGATGGTAGTTGCTGGTGTTGCATTCTAACGACATGGCCAAACCACTTGATCTTCTGTCTTTCAATAAATGTGGCACAAGGTGTTGATCCCACAGTTTGTCTGATAGTAACATTTCTTACTCGGTCTCGGATTGTTAAGTTGGCAGCTCTCCTCAGGCATCTCATCTCGCAGGTGTTGATTTTGCGAAAGTGTGATTTGGATAAAGTCCAAGATTGAGATTGGTAGCATAGGGTTGGTGTGAATATGCTGTTTATTATCTGTCATTTTGCGGGCATGGGTATATTTGGATGTTTCAGTAAGGGTTATAGTTTATATGTATGTGCACTAGCTTTTATACATCTGATTTCGATTTCTCTGTCCAATCTGCCATCTTCTGTGATCATACTTCCAAGATATTTGAATTCTGTAACTTGTTATGCATAATTCGCTGCATCGCGTCAGCTGCATAGAATATAAAAAAATTCAGCACATACTAATGCAGCGTAATCAGTCCTTTGTGCTGAAATAAACAAAACACGCTATCATACACTTCGCTGTCACCACGGTAGTTTTATAGAGATTATCAAGTCCGTTTCGTTACACAATTGCGGTTTAACCGCGTGTATAGTAGACACCTCTGCATACCTCAGTAATTTGTGGTTACGTGTAGTGAACAGCAGACTGTAGTCATCTTTGTCTGGCACATTCCTGAACTCTAATCAGTGACGTGCTATGGCAGATGAGGGTTCCTTCCGGTTGATTTTTCACAACGGTAAATAACCTCTCAATAAGCACATTTTATTTTATTTCGAATCGTTCATATTAGAACACATGCACATACATGTACGGTAATTGTAGTTCCCAGAGAAGATACTGCCATTGGGGTGTGAATTGATCCCAGAACCGTACTAGTAAGGGGAAAAGTAATTTTTACTGTCTTGGATATTGAATCCAACTGAATCTCTTGACAGGCATGCGCACTAACAAACAAACAAAAAAAGCCACATCAGTGTTCTCTAAACTTTTAAATATGCTCTTCATCGGTCTTTTCAAAGACGTGGCAGACAAATTTAATCAACTGAATAAAGTGTAGAAAAGAAGAAAATTGAACGAATGAACAGACAAAGTAGCGAAATATAGAAGGATTGATTAGACTAGGGTAAAACAAACTAAAACATGAGAATATTAAACAACGAACTGGCAATATAGAACTAAGGAACAATAAAGACTGATGAAGAACGAATAAAAGTGTAGAAAAGAAGGAAACTGGACGGGTTTGAAGGGGGAAAACGTGAACTAACGAAACATTAATGTAGATAGAAAGGACAACCAACATATACTGAACGCAGTAAGGTTGAAAAACTGAAACCATCATAGGTGAAAGGTTGATATAGAATCATACCTCAAGAAGTCGGCTTGTGCTTACTGTGGTGAAATAATCCAACATAGACATATTGAATGGGATTGCCCCTGCATCAAAAATCCGTAGGAATCATAAAAACAGAGCAACAAGAAGGTGGTGTATAGAGCAGGAGAATTATGGCGGTCGGAAACTTCCAACGGAAGAACAGAAATCAAAAGCACGCTCATTGATCCGAACTGTAATACATTCAGTACAGTCAGTCGGGAATAAGTAGCACGAAGCAGATTTAAAAAAAAAAAAAAACAGAATTACATTTCTTGGATTGGTCTGTTCAATTTCCTGAGGCAAGTTTCTATTTCCGGAATCATATTTCTATCACCTTTCATCCTGTCTAGTCCACTTAACATCAATCAGGGGGGATTCAACCAATCGCACACTGTCGGCATCATGAAAGAAATGGTTTTGTAATATTATAGGTTGTGTCTATATAATTGCAAAGGAAGTGTGTTATTTCCAGCCAACTGTATTATTTCAAAAGAAATTCTACATCCGGGTAAGTTCAATCAATCAGGTGCCGTCTCCATAATGAAGGTTGGCTGCAATGGATCTCCAACACTGTCTGTCTCTCGCCTTGATTGTATATTGTGTCTTACTGTTGTTGTTCGTCCATCTCTTGATATGTTCCCACTTGTATCGGTGTATACCTCTTGCTCACTTGCCTTCAGGCTACACCCTCCAGTATGGTTTTTTATAAAAGTGTTACGTCTTTTAACTTGGCAGAAATATTTCACTTGCTTCCTTGTTATTTCTTTCATCAACTCTCTGTTTATTCCTAGTTTTTCTAGAACCTGCCTTAAATACATCAGTTGGACTACAACGAATAAGTTCAGAAAGTCGAACAGACTATCATTATCATTATCTGCTGTGCTGACTGGTGTAGTTGTTCATGTCTCTCCACGGGTCTCGATCTTTGGTATCCTGGCCCAGCTGTTTTTACGATGTGCTTCCGTGTTACCGTCTAGTCCATCGAAAATCATGTCTCTCCACAAGTCTCGATCTTTGGTATTCTGGCTCAGCTGTGTTTACGATGTGCTTCCGTGTTACCGTCTAGTCCATCGAACATGATGTCTCTCCACAAGTCTCGATCTTTGGTATCCTGGCCCAGCTGTGTTTACGATGTGCTTCCGTGTTACCGTCTAGTCCATCGAACATGATGTCTCTCCACAAGTCTCGATCTTTGGTATTCTGGCTCAGCTGTGTTTACGATGAGCTTCCATGTTACCGTCTAGTCCATCGAACATCATGTCTCTCCACAAGTCTCGATCTTTGGTATTCTGGCTCAGCTGTGTTTACGATAAGCTTCCATGTTACCGTCTAGTCCATCGAACTTCATCCATCTATCATGTGCCATGCCGATAAGCGTGGGCGGTCATATACTGCCCAAAAGATTTCGCCTGTCTACGTCTAATGTCTCTAATCAGTTTATGATCTTCATTTGTTTCTTGAAGGACTTGTTCATTGGTTTTTCTGTCTATCCATGGTATTCTTTGCATTTTCCGTAGAAACTAAATTTCCACAGCCATCAGCTGTTTTTTCAGCTTGACTGCTTTTTGTCCACGCTTCACATCCATACAAAAGTATAGGTTCTATGTAGCACTTCAACACTCTTTTTCTCGTTTCAATTGATATCTTGTTATTGGTCAGTATGTTTTTCATCTTGCAAAAGGCTACCTTCGCAATGGCAATTCTTGTTCTAATCTCTTCAAGGCATCTCCCATCAGATGTTATGACTGTGCCGAGATAACTGTATCGATTCACTTGCTTAAGAATATGCCCATTTACTCGTATATCACATTGTGGTATTTCCTTCTTCCCAGTGACGACCATAATCTGTCTCTCGAACATGATGTCTGTCCACGGGTCTCGATCTTTGGATATTCTGGCTCAGCTGTGTTTACGATGTGCTTCCATGTTACCGTCTAGTCCATCGAACATCATGTTTCTCGCTCTGCCTCTGTTGCCATTAGTCATGCAAGACTTCAGGATGTTTTCCAAAGCTTCTCTCTCTCTCTCTCTCTCTCTCTCTCTCTCTCTCTCTCTCTCTCTCTCTCTCTCTCTCTCTCTCTCTCTCTCTCAATCTCTCTCTCTCTATGTGACCGTATCACATGATCATCATTATCATATGATATAAGTAAGTGGCGGTCAGCATGGCCGAATGATAAGAGCGGTCGTTCTGAAACATCCGGTGTGTTAATGCTGGGGTAGCGGGTTTAACTGCGATATCGGTCAGTTGGACTAAAATGTTGACTTCTCGTCTTTGACTTGGGGGGCATAATTACATGTATCTCAGAAGTCAGAGTGGGTTACCCTGATGGCGAGGGACACTGGTAATAAGGAAAGCTAATCCATATGCAAAAATCAGTCCAGTGCTACTAGAGGTAGTAACACGTGTATAGACTACGCGTGAGTTCAAAGCTAGCGAGCTCTCCCCCCCCCCCCCACCCCCCATGATATAAGTAACACTGTCCGTGGCTTTCTTATACGAGTTGTACATAATGTTCTGCGTTCATTAGCCTCGCACAAGCCATCGTTCTTAGTTACTCTAGCAGTCAAAGGTATTCGCAGTATTCATCAAAGGAAACACGTCTCCATTGTCTTCTAGTTCTTCCTTCGCGTCCCATGATTTACTGCCATACACCAGAACAGGTTCTATATAACATTTCAGTAATCTTTTTCTGACACTCCGTAATAACGACTTATTACGCAAGATACATTTCATTTTCTCAAATGCCTAGTACTCTTCTTTATTGAAGTGAAACCTGGTCAACTTACATCAAGAGAAGCGTTTAAACAGCTGGCATATGCGGTGTCTGCAAGGAATACTTGACATTAAGTGACAGGATTAGATCGCCAATGCCGAATTATTGGAAAGATCAGGTTATGTGACGGTTTCTGCCATGGTCAATCTTCGAAGACTTAGATGGGTAGGTCATATTAGGAGGGTGGACGATAGTAGAATATCAAAGGACACCTCTTTGGGCGAATTAGAGATGGGTAAAATATCTCGGGGTCGACCTCAACTACGGTACAAAGATGTGTGTCAGCGGGACATGATTCCTACAGGCTTTGATATTGCTCCTTGGGAGCAAGTCGCTGCTGGTCGCATTGCAATTAGGGCAAAGACCAGAAATAGAATAAAGACAAAGGAGAAAATGATTGCAGATAGGTCACACACTGAGCATGTGAGATGTCAGATGGTTTGTGATGGTGGAAACTGCCATGTGTTCTTAAACACTCATTGTGGACGAACATTTACCGCACGGATTTGTCTGTCCAGTCACATTCGCTACAGCTGTGGGCTGTAGTTATTGTGCCTTTTTGAAGCACAATATAGCAAACTATCATCTGCAAAGACGGCAATGTCCCATTTATAAGTGCATCGTCACATGTGTTCCCACCTTATTTTATTAGTATAGCAGTTTTGTTAAACCAGTAGTTCTCAACCGGTGAGGAATTCCCCCTTCCCCCCCCCCCCGAGAAAATGTTATGGTAACGGGGGGGGGGGGGGGGGGGAGAGGGGGAAATTAAGATTATTTCAAAATCGCGTTAATACAAGAACCCATTACTTTATATTGTTTTTTCTTCCATTCTTTACGGTTCTGTACTTCTAGCCCTTCTGAAATTCATTTTATAACGTAAGTTGACCCGCAAAACACGTTTTATGTAGACGTCTGGACTTCTTCTAGTATATGGTATTAAATTTAGCTTCCATGTTACGTATACTATGTAGGGGAGGGGACATTTATAGGGAGGAAATACGAAAAAAAAGGGGGGAGAGGGTGACATTCTGAACAGTATGGTGAAGGGGTGTATGGGCCAAAAAAGGTTGAGAACCACTGTATTAAAGACTTCTATAAATTATTGCAGCCGTGCCGGAACAGACTTCCTCATCACTGCTCTGTTTAAACAAAAGCAACAACTGTTATGATTTATTAATACCCCCATCTCGTTAATTCTTATTTAACCCGTGCCAGATTCCTGAATATTTCTCAGACCAAACGGACCCGTTGTGAATTGCCAACCGGCACAGTTAATATTGACATTTCCCATACGTGACCAATTTCAGTACACGGATTTAAACCCTCACCATTAAGAATTAGCCACATAGCCACGTTATCTCGACTCATTACTGACCAGACGCAATTGTCGCTGGCTTTGTAACGTGATACCCGAGTCCGCCCCTCGTTTACCAATTATTTCTGTGTAATTTATGATACTAAACACCGTGCTATCGGTCCGTGTCTTGTCGTTTGGTTGCTTTGTTTTCTCTAGCCCCCTGCGAGACGTCGCCATATCTAGTCACATGATACTCAAGAACTGTGTGACAATATTAACATGCATTAGCCATCATTGTTATTGTTTCCTTTCTGGATAAGTCTATGTGCAGTTACACCTCGTGGGTTCAAGTCTGTATCCTGGCGTCTTACAGCTTTAACATAGTGTTAGGTTGCCACAGGTTTGATGTCTTAGTTACCACGGTTGGAATCAACTACAACTACAAGCGGACATTTTAACCGCGCATTATGCGACCTCTAATCTCTCTGGACTTTTCCTGAACACTTGTAATTTTATTTATTTATTTATTTATTTATTTATTTATTTATTTATTTATTTATTCAATTATTTATTTGCGTAGTCCATACGCGTGATACCAGTTCTAGTGCACAGGGCTGCTTGCTGTTTGTCTGTGGATTAACTTTCCCTATTACCAGTGTCCCTCACCACCAAGCGAACCCACTCCGACTTCTGCGGTACTTGTAATTGACGTCTACGAGTCAAGGACGAAGTCAACATTTTAGTCAAATGACCGGTGTAGGGTTTAAACCCACTACCTCGTCTTCAGCACACCGGATGTTTAAGAGCAAGCACTCTTATCCATTGGATCATACCGACCTCGCTTGTAATTGTCTATACACCATTTTCTTGACAAAATCTATCCTATCACAACTAACAAGTACAGGACTCTTTCACACAATTGTAGACTTCCTGGGCACGTGGTTTAAACGTTGATTGCATTTCCTTTACAGGATTCGCTGTCAACCCCAACATGTTTTGTCTGTTTTTGACTTACTAGGCAAGTTTAAGTTCAGTAGTTTGCCATTTATTTATGAACGATTAAAGCTCATACAAATGTATGAAAATCAGTGTAAGGCGATCTGTTTCAAAATCACCCGCAGCAGTTTCATTTGACGAATCTTCTCTCTTGAATAGGCAGGGTTGTCCATGGGACATAATTTACATTGCGTGGTAATTTATGCATGTCCCACCCCTGGCAGGCTTGCCCATGGGACATGTTTTTCTGTCCTATCCAATGGGACATGTTTTTCTGTCCCATCCAATGGTAATTTATGCCTGTCCTATCCCGTCCCATCCCATCCCTACACTATTCAGAAAATCACCCTTTTGTCCCATGAGATTCCCATGGCCAAGCCTGGGAATAGGGTTGCCAGACGTCCGGCAAAGAGAGGACATGTCCTCCCTTTTAGCCTAATGTCCTCCGTCCGGCAGGCAAAGCTAAAATCCTTTAAAATGTCCGGCTTTTTAAATATTTTATGTTATCGTGTTTTATGTATTGTTACAACTTACAATGTGTCTACACTCTACCGTATGTTTACATTCTTTATTAAAACACATTGCTTAATAATATTTAATTTTCCTATTTATACCAAATGTGAAACACCAATTATTTGTATAATTTGAATCTAACTGTTGCTCTATTCGGCAACACTAACAATGCTGTGGTCTCTATGGCCAAAATGTTAATGTTATTTCCGATTCTGGTAGCAGAGACGCCACTTAAAATTGTTTTTTAATTTGTAATGTTTGACGTCTATGTTTATGAAAATGGTTTCTACAAAGAGAAAATGCAAATTCTCGAACACTATGAAAAATGAGTTTCCATGTTTCGTCGAAGGACGCAAGGAGAATGAGGCAACGTGTAAGATTTGCGATAGTTACTTGTCCGTTGCCAACAAAGGAACTACTAACTTGGAGCGCCATGTTGACTGTAAGAGACATAGAAACCTAATCAAAGTGTCCGCGTCATCTAGCATAATGACGTCTTTTTTTCCAGCCTAAGTACTCACATGTGTTGCTGAAAGCGCATGCGGCTGAAGCAAATTTGGCATTTCACACAGTTTGTCATCATCAGTCTTACAACTCGATGACCTGCACAGCTGGTTTGATGCACACATTATTTGAAGATTCAGACATTGCTAAACAATATTGCTTGTACAAAAACAAAGACTTAAGCAATAATAATCCAGGTGATTGCCCCCCTTCCCTTCCCCCCCCCCCCCACACTGTTGATGAATTGGATACATCTTTAAGTGGTATTTCATGTTTCGGTCTTTCGACAGATGCTAGCAATCACGGTTCGCAGAAAATATTTCCGATCGTTGTTCAGTACTTTGACTGGAAAGCAGGTGGAATCCAAACTACGATTCTCGAGTTAGACAACACACCAAATGAAACCTCAGAAACTATATCACAGTATATTTTGAGAACACTCCAAAAACATGATTTGTACTCCAAATGTGTTGCTTTAGCTGGTGACAATGCCAATGTGAATTTTGGAGGCATTAACAGAAGAGAAGGTAGAAATGTGTTCTCGCATTTGAAGGAAGCCATGATCAAGCCATTAGTAGGCGTTGGATGTTCTGCTTATGTTCTGCACAGCTGCATCCAACACGGCGCAGATTTAATGCAGATTGACATTGAATCTATTGTATTGAAGATATTCAATTACTTTTCTATATACACTGTCAGAACAGAACATTTAAAGGATTTGTGACTATGTCAACATTAACTATCAGCAACTACTCTATCACTCTAAAACTAGATGGCTCAGTTTGTTTCCAGCTGTTGAGAGGCTGTTGAGGCTGTTTACTGCTTTGAAAGAATATTTTCTTTCTGTAAACCAACCACCTGCTATGATAAAAAAATTTATTGGCAGCTATTGTAATAAAATTGTACTGATTGTGGGTTTAATCTGGAACGATTTAAATGAAACATTCAATATGTCCTCCTTTTTGTCTTATTATGTCCTCCTTTGTCCTCCTTTTTGTCTTATTATGTCCTCCTTTTGGTTCCCACGTATCTGGCAACCCTACTCCTGAATAGACTGTTGCTATTTACTGTCTGCACCGGTCTTCAGTCCGAATGTTTGCATTCCTACTGAAAGAATCAATGCAGTGCGGACTCATTCTGACGAGACTCCGACTAGTAAACGTTTTCTACATTATTTGAAATCGAAACGCCCAGATCTTTTGCTAATAATTATCTAGCGATTAACAAACATTTAGATAGATATTAGAGGACGCACTAGACAACAGCAACAAAAAATTTAAACTATATGCACGCCGTTTAATCAGAGAAATCAATACTTAATCATGTAATTATCGTGTTCCTTTAGCGGCCTCGATGATTCCCCAACCATCGTATAATCATGTATCTTTGGAGCAGTGGTTCTAAACTTGTTTATCTTTTAGCATATCCTTTGTTACTCCTCCCCCAGACACACATACAGGTACTGATCTGTTTGTTGGTGGTAAAGATAAAGCAAACTATGAATTTACTATACCTCCTGAATATGTCATACCTTGTCTAAGGGGGCAGCTTCACCCATTTTGAGGATCACGTATTTAGTCCTACCCTGTAATACGTGGTTTCAGTAGGAAGGGTATAATTACTCTAAAGTAGGTATTTATCAATCGATGTTGCTGGAAAACAACGTGCCGACTACAAGTCTCAGAAAGCCTCGGTGTCTTGGGGCGGGCGGAGATTCCCGATTGATTTTGGTGGGCACATCTGCGGATGTGGTTCCTAATGTCGACCTGTGTGTTGAAAATTTACAAAATATGGATTCTGCGTGTTGTGGCTTTTCTCTTGTTCGGGACCTTGACCTTAAAACTCAAGACAATCCGTGTTATATCTATCTGTCTGTCTGTCTGTCTGTCTGTCTGTCTGTCTGTCTGACTGATTGTCTGACTGCTTAGCTGCTCTGCAAAGAGGGACCGGGTTGTATGGGATTTAAGGAAACAACATCACAATCCTGTGCAATGAAATCGACCCCTTGCATTTAATCCCTTTCTGTTGTTGTTGTTGTTGTTGTTGTTGTTGTTCTTCTTCTTCTTCTTCTTCTTCTTCTTCTTCGTCTTCTTCTTCTTCTTCTTCTTCTTCTTCTTCTTCTTCTTCTTCTTCTTCTTCTTCTTCTTCTTCTTTTGCGTGATTTGTTTACTATTGTGCTGCTTGAATAATCGGGGAGTGGTGATGACTTATCCCATCCCTGTTGGCAAGCAACATGCTCATTCCAAGCTTGGAAAAGACGAAACAGGAGTCTGCTGCCAAGCTAATACCGAAACTTTAATTCACACAGAACACACAACGGAAGCTCACACAAAATACACATAGGAGGCTCAACGACAGAAAAGACACAGATACCAGCGAACGTTCCGACCAAAGTCTTTATCAATAAATTGTAAAAAAAAAAAAAAAAAGAAATAGAATACTTACATATCTGAAATACCACAATAACAAATAAATAATCCACATGCTTGCTTTTGTGGTTTTCGCATAAACATGTTAATTTTATTTTTTATTGTTGTGATTTTTTTTTTTTTAAAGTTTAGTGGTTGAAAAAGACTTTGGTCAAAACGTTCGCTAGTATTTGCGTCTTTCCTTTCGTGGAGTTTCCTAGCTATATTGTGTGTTTCATTGCGAGCATGCTATTTAGCTCTGCAAGAGGTTAATATACCACTTGGGCGTTTATCGTCAACAAACACCGTCAAGGAATTACTGTGATTCTCTTGAAGTCTTGTAGCGTGCAAAGTGTGTAGTTCTGGGCAGGCTTCATCACAAAGTCCTTGGTCAATCTTGCTTGCGTCTGCCAGGCTAAAGTCTGGATGATATGCGTCGATGTCAAGGTGGGTATTGATTAGGATGAAACCAGATGTTGGCACATCAACTACTCTGCATCCCAAATGACCTAGACATCCTTCAGTAGAAGATGAAGTCACACAAATGATAATCACATCAGACTCCGTGAACATGCTGCAGAGGATCGCAACTGGCAGTCTCCGCTCCAATGGATAATCGGCATTCTGAAGTCGCGCTTCTCATCACTCAGCTGGATGTACGCACCAATGCGTGTCGGAATTTAAGGCAATGAGCGCGTAGACCGACTGGCAAATAATGGACCAATGTACACGGGAAGAAGCATGGACACGGCTGATATAATCAGTGCAGTAAGGGCTCGGTTGGCGGATACTGACTAGACTCGAGCGCTCGCCCGACTACTTGATATGCCGCTGTCAAGGGAAAGAGAGGAGATACCATAACCAACACCTTATGGGAATAGTGAGGAGAAATGCCCATGGTGGTTGCTGCATCGGAGGATTGAACGCGCAAGGGAATGCCCATTGTGCTGTGACGTTGTTCGATATAGCATTAGTAGACGAGACAGTTGCCACTTTCTGCGAATCTTCATGTATATTGAAGTTGAGGTATACACTTTGATTGGAATGATTGTCAACCGCCGCAGTTAGTTGCTCCACGATCTGCACGGGTCAAATGATGGATTCTCCTTCTTTGTGTTTGCATCGTAGTGGAATTGTGCCTGTTTTCAGCAGAGCTGCTGCGAGTAGGCTTTTCGGGTGACAAATCCAACGTCTTCCCAGCATTTGTTGATGTGGTTAACCTTTCGGGATCGATGGATTCAGATTCCTGTGGAGTGAGCTCCTTCACATCACCTCTTTCCCTGGCACCATTAATATCCTACCGCCCTTCTTTTCTCATGCCATGGATCCTGTCCTCGCGTATTTTCACTAAAGAACTTCTATGTGGCATATTCTGACCAACTCAGTACAATCATTATTTGTGTATGTTATTCAGTAGTTGTTTATTCTCCCCAGCGTCCTGACTTAGATTTCTCAAGCTGTAGTCTGTGTCATGTCATAGTTTGTTTCTCCAAGTTGGTGCGGATTCGTTCAAAAGTTTCTTATTTATGAACTGTGATATTCTCCTCTTTTCAACGTAGAATGCTACTTCTATATGTGCTCTACTTATTTACAAACTTTGTTACAGTTGAGTCAAAACCCGACACCGCTTAACTGGGGACATTCCCATATGCGCTCCCCATCTTGCACAACCAACGAAGCGTCCCAGTACGGACTTCACTTGTTGGTGTATGATTATGTGTCCGTCTGGCCTGTCCAGAATACAGAATACATAATATCGGCCAGATCCTCTGGTCACTCCATGCCGATACATTCTCTCAGATCATGACCATGTTTCTGTTCTGTTACACTATACACTTGATCCCTATAGACCGTGACCACGTCAGCCCTATCATGCTCCAGTACCTCACCAAGCTGTGCAGACCTGGCCAAACTGTCCGTCTGTATATTTCTCCACATACCAGCATGTCCATGGAGGCAGGATCCAACCGATGCTCCTTATCTTTGATGGTTTTTTGTGTGTGTGTGAAAAGGTAAACCATGCCACCCTGCACGAAGCACGTGTATCTTCAACTATATCAGTATGATTTGTGAGTATGTAACAACCACACGTATGTGCTATCTGTCCTCCAACCAGCCAAACGTCGCAGCTGACTTTTTTATTGAGATCCTCGTTTCCACCTTCTTTGGCCCTCCACACATGTTCGTACCTATCTGACACTATACATATATTTTCCATTAGTCTGAACCTATTAATATTATTTTACTAGTCAGGCAATCTACGTATGTTCTGATTAGCCTGTAGCCTGACACTATATTTACTTTCTAACTAATCCCCGGTCTAGAAATGTGATCTGTAATTATTTTGTCTGTTTTTATACCACATTCTCTCTCTCTCTCTCTCTCTCTCTCTCTCTCTCTCTCTCTCTCTCTCTCTCTCTCTCTCTCTCTCTCTCTCTCCCTCTCTATCTGTCTCTCTCTCTCTCTCTCTCTCTCTCTCTCTCTCTCTCTCTCTATCTATCTCTCTCTCACACACACACATACACACACACACTACCATTTCATAGAGGTCATGAAATTACCTGTTCTATTTTCATTTACTGCTTCAATTTCGTCGAGATACACGTCTCCACGGTTTAAGTCTGACGAAAGGAAACGCTTTTAAGCAAAACAACTCACCGCATGTTTTCATTGTTCCTAGATTCATGTGCGAAAACAAGTGTGTTTGACATCAACATGTACCCCTCGCCAGCAAGTCTGCCGGAGATTCACCAGAGTCTAGGCAGTTTACAGACAGTACTGAAGTGTAATGGCTTTAGACACTGAGATGGTTCACGTCTACACAACATTTACGTATACGAAACTGCCAACTTCTGGGAATTATGCAAAGATACTATAGATTTGTTGTTTTGTTTTTGTTTTTGTTTTGTTTGTTTTTTGCGCTCGCTCGCTTTGAATTCAGGTGTAGTCCATACAAGTTACTTCTACTAGCACTAGAAATTTCCCAGTGGCTAGTGTCCCTCGCCATCAGGCGAACCCACTACTACTTCGGAGCTTCTTGTAATTTACGTCTCCAGTAAAGGACGAGAAGACAACATTTTAGTCCGACTGACCGGTGTAGGGGTTGAACCCGCGGTCTCAACATCAATACACCGGATGTGTAAGAACGGGTGCCCTAACCAAATATGTCATTCTAACCACCCTATAGAATAGTAGGGTTTGGTTTGTAGAGAAACCCTTCATACAGTCATGCAGGAGCGCATAGAGTTCGTTTCGTTATTATCACAATCATACATATCACAAGTCATACTTATTATCACAATCATACATAATATCACAATCATACGTATTATCACAATCATACTGATTATCACAATAATACATAATATCACAATCACACTTATTATCACAATCTATATATATAAAACTAGCTGACCCGGCCCGGCTTCGCCCAGGCCCTGGCGGGGATCTATCTATCTATCTATCTGTCTGTGTCTGTCTGCTTGTGTGTCTGTCTGTCTGTCTGACCCGGCCCGGCTTCGCCCAACTCCTGGTGGGGAGCATCTAATTTAATTCATATAAGTAGTCATATAAGCTCCCGTTCCCGACTATCTGTCTGTCTGTCTATCTGTCTGTCTGTCTGTCTGACCCGGCCCGGCTTCACCCAGTCCCTAGTGGGGAGTATCTCATTTAATTCATATAAGTAGTCATATAAGCTCCCGTTCCCGTTCCCGACTATCTATCTATCTATCTATCTATCTATCTATCTATCTATCTATCTATCTATCTATCTATCTATCTGTCTATCTATCTATCTATCTATCTATCTATCTATCTGTCTGTCTGTCTGTCTGTCTCTCTGTCTGTCTGACCCGACCCGGCTTCGCCCAGCCCCTGATGGGGAGCATCTCATTTAATTCATATAAGTAGTCATATAAGTTCCCGTTCCCGATTGTCTGTCTGTCTGTCTGTCTTTGTGTCTGTCTGTGTCTGTCTGTCTGTCTATCTATCTGCCTGCCTGCCTGCCTGTCCGTCCGTCCGTCCGTCTCTCCCTTCGTCTATCCCACCCTCTCTATCTATCGGGTCAGATCTATCTATCTATCTATCTATCTATCTATCTATCTATCTATCTATCTATCTATCTATCTATCTATCTATCTATAGCCAGGGGACTTAACCTAAGATATAGCAATGCCACTAAAAGTTATGTCCCTTTATATATTATTTCTTGTGTTAAGTCATGTAATTTAATTATTAAATTTTAGTAAGTAAATAGCTGATTCTACAATAAAAAAAAACTATGACAGTTGGTTGCACGGGAATGAAAAGAAGACGTGTAGAAAATTTCATCTCAATCGGATGGACCGTTATCGAACGCATCAAATACATCCCTACCCACATACATACATAAATTGTGTTTTATAGATATAGATAGAATGTCTGTGAGTCCGTATGTTATTGATGCGTTCGCGAACGGTCCATCCGATTGAGATGAAATTTTCTACATGTTTTATTCTCATTCCCGTGCAGCCAACTGTCATAGTTTGTTAGTGTACAAACAGTTATTTACCTAATAAAATTTAATATTTTAATTTACATTATAATTTATATATAGCGAGGGGACTTAACTTCAGAAAAGTTATATCAAGGGACATAACTTTTAATATCATTGCTATATAATTACAATTAAAATAATTGTTGCATATTTCTCAAATATGTGGACCTTTTCTCTACAGTTATCTACAGGCATATGCGTTGTAATATATAATGATAAAATCTTTAAGGCATTTTCAAAGTTTTCATAAAAATAATGCATATATTTAAATAGTGAAAATTTTAACTCATCTTTTTATGTTTAAAGAAGTTATCTACAGACATGTAGGTGATTAAAATCAGTGTTCATTAAAAATAAAGGATCTATTTTAGATACATTAGAATTTTATTGATGGTCCTTCATTATTATTCTGATGATCATATTGTTCTTTTCTTGTATCATCATAAAGGTCTTTCACATAATCTGACCACGCATGTAAAATCTGATCTTTTTCTATTATGATTTTGCCATCTTTGGTTTTTAGGCAACCTGTTGATGTGTGTGTGTGTGTGTGTTCATTTGTTAGTGATGTCATTAATTCTTGTGTGCATTAATTTGGTATTCTGGGTGTTGTGTTGGTTTTCAATTTCCTTGCAATTTTCCTCAAGCCATGTTTCTTTTCCCTCTATGCATAGCTTCCTAATTTTCCTGTGAATTTCTTCGTATATTTCCTTGTTATTGTTTTTAATTCTTCTTATCTCCATGGGTTTTAAGATGTCTTCCATCATCCATTTCTTGCGTCCTATTATCTTTATTTTTGGGATTAGCATTGTTGTTAGTACAGCTTCTTGGCTGATTTCTTTTATATTTCCAATTGGTCACTGACGTCTTGAAATAATATTTCCATATCGGACAATGCATCGAATCTGTTCTTTACCTCTACGTTGAATTTATCTTTTATCTCCTCACTCTTCAGTGCCTGTAGATCAAATTTTGCGTTTCTGTTTGTATATTTGACTTTCTTTAAGTTTATATGTAAATTGTCTAAGATTAATCTATAGTTGCAGTAGCAGTCTGCGCTTGTTAGGGGGACATAAACATCTAATATTATTACAAGGGAGAGTACTAGAATTTGAAAAAGAAGATGGGATACCTAGCTATAATACCACTAATCTAACATCAAAATCTTTCATTTTTCTTTGAGAAATAAAACACTCTATACCGCAGTCATTCTTTGCAATCGTGAAAAGAAAGCTATTAAAGTCTTTATACAACATCTGTTTAATATTTATTTACTTCCATTTTATGATCAACTTTTTCAATTCTACGTTTATGTTTAATTTTTAAAACTGTACTTTTAATGATACCTTAAATCATCATAGCTAACTCTTTTCCCCTTTGTGGGAAAACAACATTTTTTTTACTGGCCTCTTAAGGCCACCCACAATTTAAAGAAAATTTACTTACATTAACGGCGAAAGACCTTGGAAGTCTATGGGGTTTATGTTGATAAATATGTTTAGAGGAACTCTCTCTCTCTCTCTCTCTCTCTCTCTCTCTCTCTCTCTCTCTCTCTCTCTCTCTCTCTCTCTCTCTCTCTCTCTCTCTCTCTCTCTCTTGATTGATTGATTGATTGATTTAGGAACCGACATCATAGCATTCGGAGCATTCCCATAAGCGCTCCATCCCTATCCTCAGCAGCCAGCGAAGAGTTCCAACACCAATAGTACCAGCAGCAATCTGATTATATGTCCGTCTCGCCTTTCCTCTGAGGGTAGAGCCAGATCCACTCGTCACTCCTCGCTGTCCATTCTTACCAAACTATGGTGATCCATTTGCTCCTCCGAGGTGTACACGTGCTCACACAAGGCCGTAACCACGTCTCCCTTGTCATGCATCAATACTCCACAAAGTTTTGCAGAGCCAGCCAATCTGTCCGCCTGTTCATTCCCTAGCACACCGGCATGCCCCGGAGAAAAGATCAAGGCGATGCTTGCCACCCGTGACCTCCGAAGCGAAGCAAGCCACTCTACCCGAAGCTTGCCTGTCCTCACCTTCCTCAGCAGGCTTTTTGAGTCAGTTACAATCACGATGGGTGCGTGTGTATCGTATTCTCCATCCAGCGGAAAGCTGCACTGACCGCCTCTACCTCCATTCTTAAGCTAGATGTTGTGGTATCAAATGCCAGGCTCTCCTGCACCAAACGTCGACCATTAGCTTTTTGTAAATGCTTTTGTACATAATAAACGATCATAAAAAAAAGAAAGAAAGAAAATTAATAACGCCCATCCCAAACTTTGATAACATTAAGAAAGAAATGAGAAGACTGAATATTAACATATTAGGTACATGTAAGACCAGAGGGCAGTATAACTTCCGAGGAATACAGCATAAACCTATTCTGGTGGAGAGAAAAATAATATAGGGGCATCAATTACAATGGATATATAACTAGGAGAAGAACAATGTTGATTTGTAGAAGGCAAGGGTTCAGTAAATGCGAAATATTCTCAATGCCAATGAATTTCTTCGCCTCACGTTTTCATGCCCAGGGCTTCTTGAATGATATAACGAATTAGACATGGCCGAGGACCAGAGTAAAAATTTTGAAATGACCGTCATCCTCGGAGATTTCAACGAAAAAGTAGCAACGAGAAGGTGAGTGGTTTGACTGGTGACTATGGCCTAGGTGATAGGAATGAGAGAGATGACGATTAACAGGCGAAGTGAGTAGGACAAAACCTGGTCTGGCACAATCAAGGCCTGCATGCACTTATTTTCGCAATAGCGAAAGGCCGTGCAAGCTTATGGGGCTTATGTTGACAAATATTACAAATAGTTCTCTCCCCCCCCCCCACCCCCACTCTTCCTCTCTCTCTCTCTCTCTCTCTCTTCTCTCTCTCTCTCTCTCTCTCTCTCTCTCTCTCTCTCTCTCTCTCTCTCTCTCTCTCTCTCTCTCTCTCTCTCTCTGCTAAATGCTGGTGCAATTACGTTTGCTTAGAGAATATTTCAAATATCATAATAACATGATAGTAATGCCTTGATTGATCACTACACTTATGTTCAAGCATTCTGCCGAATTTTTTTTTTTCGCATATCCTATTTACATCGCTGTCAACAAGATCATTTTACCGCTGTTGTTGATGTCTTTGCAAGATTACGCAGAGTATTTTGCATTGGTTACTGAGCGACAATCTCAGATACCCCTGTAAGTAACCAACGCAACCCGATTCGTTACCGAATCTCGCACAGCTATGTCCCCACACGTGGATATACGGGATTACGGAGAAAATATGCTAACCTCTTCGCCAGTGAGAACGGCTCTGCGGAATTGCTAGATATTTAAAAGAAAAACACCCCGACAAACAAAATTGATGGTCCTTCATTATTATTCTGATGATCATATTGTTCTTTTCTTGTATCATCATAAAGGTCTTTCACATAATCTGACCACGCATGTAAAATCTGATCTTTTTCTATTATGATTTTGCCATCTTTGGTTTTTAGGCAACCTGTTGATGTGTGTGTGTGTGTTCTTTTGTTAATTCTTGTGTGCATTAATTTGGTATTCTGGGTGTTGTGTTGGTTTTCAATTTCCTTGCAATTTTCCTCAAGCCATGTTTCTTTTCCCTCTATGCATAGCTTCCTAATTGTTACAGCCTCACATTATACGGTAAACCAACATAAGTTAATAGACGCTAGCGAAGGGCTACAACTCCCGTTCAAGGGAAAGAAGTAAGACCCTCGAAGGCCAGAGTAATCCAGAGCCTTCTCGAAGGACTGGTCAGTGAGTCCACTGTCCCGTGGACACTGATGTGGCCCGCCTATTGCGGGGTCCACGAGGAACTCGGACAGAGTTACCACCCGTGTCGGATTGCGACACGTGTGAACCGGGAGAGACAGACGGGACATCGGAGAGGCAACAGGGTCTGTCTTAGAGGGACTTAATAGTTCAGACCCATGTGTATTTAGGGTCATAGACATATGCTAGATAGTTTGCTTAGAATGTTTGTTATAATCATGTGTGATGTTAAACCTCTGTGATATGCAACTCATTAGTGCGGGCTTGTTAAACCCACTGCGCCAACGCACTGTATACCTAAATACAATAAATGTTGCTATATTATATTTAATGGAGTTATTGTTGCCTGTTTGAGCCCGAGACCAGATCCCCTAGAGATCCAACACGCTGACAGGCTTTTTGGGGGCCCGTCCGGGATTGTTAGAGAAGATAGATTTATAATCGTTAAGGAGAGGCAAAAAAAAGAAATTTTGGATTTAGAGAAAAATAGAATAATTCAGAAATCTATGTCTCAATATTCTTCACCGATTGTCCTGGTGAAAAAGAAGGACCAAACGATTCGTTTGTGCATAGACTATAGAAGATTAAATACAATAACCACAACAGATGCGGAGCCAATGAACAGCTGTGAAGACCTCATTTTGAATATGTCTCAATCATCCTTATTTTCGAAGGTTGATTTAGCAAAAGGTTATTGGCAAGTACCACTACACCCTTCTTCTAGACATATAACAGCATTCGCAACACCTCTTGGTTTGTACGAATGGAGATATCTTCCATTTGGTCTCAAGAACGCTCCCGCCACATTTGTTAGGTTAACTAGGTTGTTATTGCACGGCATCAAGGACGTGCAAGCGTATATTGATGATATATGCATTCATTCTTCTAATATGACTTCTCACTTTCTTACACTCCAACAAGTCTTCAACCAAATCTTTCTTTTTGGACTTACTATCAAACCTTCCAAGGTTGAAATAGGCTATAAACAAATAGACTTCCATGATCATAGAATTTCTGAAGGCAAACTGTTGACAGATGATAAAATTGTGTCGAAAATTCTCAATCTAGAAGTTCCTACTACAAAGAAACAAATTAGAAGTTTATTAGGTCTTATAAACTATTATGCTAAGTTTATACCAAACTGGGCAGAACTTACATCAGTTTTTTCTAATATGTTGACAAAAGATCATCCAGAAAAATTTTGTAAAAGTACCCGCTTAGAGGATGCAATATGCAGATTGAAATGCATTTTTTCTAATCCACCAGTATTAAGATTACCAAACATAGATTTACCCTTTATTTTGACCACAGATTCGAGTGCTATCGCAATTGGAGGATGTTTAATGCAAGAAGTGGAAGGAGTGAGACACCCAATTCTCTATGTAAGCCGTAAGCTGAAGAAGGCAGAGATCCATTATTCTACGGTGGAATTGGAGGCATTAAGTCTATTATTTTGTATGCTCAGATTATCTAAGTTCCTCTTAGGTTCCCATTTTGTTGTACTCACCGATAATTCGCCATTGTTGGTGCTTAAGCAAGGTGTTCCGAAAAACCATCGTTTGCAAAGATGGTGTCTTCTTCTCCAAGATTTCGACTTCGAAATCCGCCATATCAGAGGCACTGATAACATTATAGCTGATATTTTATCGCGGCAAACGAATGCGCCAGCAGAATAACATTTGGCACATCGACCATTCGCCATACCAGAAACTGTGATATTTTATTCTGTGGCATAGAACAGTGTAACTCTACACCTGCTAGAGAACTTTCATTTAAAAGTAATAACACCCCAGTGAATAGGTTACGTATGACACCCACGAACGTGAAACTTTGAGAACTATACTACCAATTACCAAAGCTCTAGGAACAATCCGAGCGAGAGACATTATCTGTGAAATGATTTCAACCAGTGAACTGACATTGATCACGAAAGCATTAAGAACACTTTATACTCGACATTGAGAACATTCCATACCTGCTGTTGCTAAGAGACTTTGCAAACAGCCGAAACAGAACTACGTCGACTACAACACTCAAGAGACAGCCATACTAACTGTTAACATTCATGGCACGACACGCTAACAACAGGAGGACAACGCGCACATCATCGTTGGATTTAGTTACTTAGTTACTTAATTAATTTAGTATTGAATATGTATTATATTTGTATTGAATTATGTATATAAAATATGTCAACCTGTAATTTGTACATTTTCTACCATAATATTACAGGTATTTCCATTCATAGGCTAAATAATCTTCCTATGCAATTTTCTCTATGTAAATTATAAACCATTTTTGAGTCATCGTACAAAAAGTACGTATTATCTTAAAGGGAACATATCGCCTATTCCGTTTTTTTCTAAGGGCAATAACACTTACCTCAACTTTACTTATATATTTTAACCAAATACTATTTTGAATGAAAGATGAGTGAATGACAGGGTGAATGAATTAAATGAGAGAGCGATATACTGAGCGGACAAATTGTACGCAAAACGTATTTATTTTAATTTGTCTGCGTCTTTCATGTAAATTATATTACTTGTCTAAATTGTTGATGCATGTTTAGTATTTAGGATACTACATCTAAGCACCACTGCTTGGAATTCCTGATCATGCATTACACACATTGGGGTAATTCATGAGTAAGGATATCCCAACTCGTGACGCTTGGAGATAAGCCACACATTCAGCACACATCTTACACAAAACTCAAAACTGAACACTATCAATTAAAATACAGTCACTTTATTAGAAGCAGCAACTTATTAGTCAACACACTAACAAGCCAACAGGGACACATGTAGTCAGATGGGATAAAATAACAACGTAACTACATATTCAGCATTATACAACATACGAGAGTAAAAGTGTATTGAAATGCACACACAGAACAAGATTTGAAGGTGTACTTAATTAGCCAAGACTTTTGTCTTGTTAATCCTCTCTAATACAGAGGTTAATTATCTTGGTATCAGTAGGATACTTTGAGAAGGACGGGTTGTAGAAACAACTAGGAAACGTCACGTAACTTCGGTCAGATAAGCATGTTAAGGACACAGGAGAGAGAGACCTCTTCAGCAAATCAGAGAAGTGGTGTATGGGAGAATACATGAGTGTTGATGCCAATATGTAGGTTACCAAATTACTGTCCACCAAACTACAAACACCGACTTTATGTGATTCTGTGACAGAATTAGTACAGAACTAATTACCTTATAACAACCCATCAAATCAGGGGGGAGAGGGGGACTCCTGTCACAGCCTCACATTATACGGTAAACCAACATAAGTTAATAGACGCTAGCGAAGGGCTACAACTCCCGCCCAAGGGAAAGAAGTAAGACCCTCGAAGGCCAGAGTAATCCAGAGCCTTCTCGAAGGACTGGTCAGTGAGTCCACTGTCCCGTGGACACTGATGTGGCCCGCCTATTGCGGGGTCCACGAGGAACTCGGACAGAGTTACCACCCGTGTCGGATTGCGACACGTGTGAACCGGGAGAGACAGACGGGACATCGGAGAGGCAACAGGGTCTGCCTTAGAGGGACTTAATAGTTCAGACCCATGTGTATTTAGGGTCATAAACATATGCTAGATAGTTTGCTTAGAATGTTTGTTATAATCATGTGTGATGTTAAACCTCTGTGATATGCAACTCATTAGTGCGGGCTTGTTAAACCCACTGCGCCAACGCACTGTATACCTAAATACAATAAATGTTGCTATATTATATTTAACGGAGTTATTGTTGCCTGTTTGAGCCCGAGACCAGATCCCCTAGAGATCCAACACGCTGACACTAATTTTCCTGTGAATTTCTTCGTATATTACCTTGTTATTTTTGTTATTTCTTCTTATTTCCATGAGTGTTAAGATGTCTTCCATCATCCATTTCTTGCGTCCTATTATCTTTATTTTTGGAATTATCATTGTTGTTAGTGCAGATTCTTGACTGATTTCTTTTATATTTCCAATTGGTCACTGACGTCTTGAAATAATATTTCCATATCGGACAATGCATCGAATCTGTTCTTTACCTCTACGTTGAATTTATCTTTTATCTCCTCACTCTTCAGTGCCTTTAGATCAAATTTTGCGTTTCTATTTGCATATTTGACTTTCTTTAAGTTTATGTGTAAATTGCCTAAGATGGTTGCAGTAGCAGTCTGCGCTTGTTAGGGGGACATAAACATCTAATAATGTTGCAAGGGAGAGTACTAGAATTTGAAAAAGAAAATGGGATACCTAGCTATAATACCACAAACTAACATCAAAATCTTTTATTTTTCTTTGAGAAATAAAACACTCAATACCGCAGTCATTCTTTGCATTCGTGAAAAGAAAGCTATTAAAGCCTTTATACAACATTTGTTTAATCTTTATTTACTTCCATTTTATGATCAACTTTTTCAATTCTGCGTTTATGTTTAATTCTTAAAACTGTACTTTTAATAATGTTTTATTTTTGTTTAGTTGTTTGATTAACATCACGGTACACGGTTTAACCCATAAGTGCTCCGTTTTCCTCCTAACTCAACCCTGAGTCTGGAGAAACTCAGCTCAATGCACGAACTCCGTTGCATCGGCGAGGATCCTGAAATACTTTGGGTAGATTTTTAACTCGAAATTTTGCCCTGGGCAACGCCGTTAGGCTACTATTTTTCGATTTCCAACTACCAAGGGATTTTTTATGTGCGCAACAATACACCCAGAGACCAGGGGAAAGTTTATAACTGGAAGTCCAGGTGGATTTTAAAAAAAATAAATCCCAGTCCTCACCGGGGCCTGAACCCATCCCGGTCCTCACCAGGGCCTGAACCCATCCCGGTCCTCACCGGGGCCTGAACCCATCCCGGTCCTCACCGGGGCCTGAATCCATCCCGGTCCTCACCGGGGCCTGAACCCGGGACCTCCAGCCCTCGAGGCGGACACCATACCTCGAGACCACTCAGCCCCCCTTACTTACTTACTTTTAATGATAATTTTAGTAATGGTACAAAATGTTTTCCCCTTTGTGGATGTCTTTTTCAGAAAAAATATTTCCCCATTGTTGGGATCACTAAACTGTTACATGAAAACTTCTTAATTCCCGGATTATTTAAACAAATCAGTGATATTAATTTTGTGGAAGTGATTTCGATAGTTTTCACCACGTGTAGATTTGAAGTAAAATTTCCTCTGTCACGGATTATTCAAAAAAAAAAAAAAAAGTTAGAATATTATTTCTGTACTAATTTGGGAGAGAAACTTTTGAATTAATCGCAGGATTTGTTTTTTTTCCCGTTCGCTTGGCCGAGAGAATATCAGTACACAATTCGCACCTGCATAACACGTGTATATGCTTTATTTTGTTTTTGTTTTAAGCAACTTTCAAACACAATTCGCACTTGCATGAAATGTGTATATGCTTTATTTTGTTTTTGTTTAAAAAAAAAGGTTGGCCGCGTGTGTGGTCAACATCGGGTTTTTCATTCAATGTTGTGGGTGTGAAAGAGAACACATGGTGTGTGGAAGGACATTTTTTTTTTGTCTCCATACTTTATGCATACTACTAGCCATACTATGTAAATAGGTCATTTGATGTTTGAACGCCCTGTTAAACAGACCTACACAAATACCATACACGCAGCACGCCTGTTAAAATACTAAAAGGACATTGTTTTTGTATACAATTAACGTTTTTAGTGCAACAATAGTTGGCCGCATGTGCGGTGTGAAAGAGAACACATGGTGTGTGGAAGGACATTCTTAAGTAAGGTTGTTTTTTTTGTTATATGAATTTAATGAGACGCTTGCCGCCAGTGACTGGGCGAAGCCGGGCCGGGTCAGATAGATAGACAGACCGATAGACAGACAGACAGATAGTCGGGAACGGGAGCTTATATGACTACTTATATGAATTAAATGAGATGCTCCCCACCAGGGGCTGGGCTAAGCTGGGTCAGACAGACAGACAGACAGGCAGATAGTCGGGAACAGGAACGGGAGTTTATATGACTACTTATATGAATTAAATGAGATGCTCCCCACCAGGGGCTGGGCTAAGCCGGGTCAGACAGACAGACAGATAGTCGGGAACGGGAACGGGAGTTTATATGACTACTTATATGAATTAAAATGAGATGCTCCCCACCAGGAGCTGGGCAAAGCCGGGCCGGATCAGACAGACAGACATAGATAGATAGATAGATAGATAGATAGATAGATAGATAGGTAGGTAGGTAGGTTGATTGATTGATTGATTGATTGATTGATTGATTGATTGATCCCTGCCAGGGGCCGGGCGAAGCCGGGCCGAGTCAGCTAGTAATACATAAAAATCACAATCATACTTACTATTATAGTCATACATTCACCTACTGTAGCCGACCCATTACTGGCTTCCAATTTTCCACCTTACCTTCCTCCCCCATCTTCATGTACCACTTCCACGCATTTACCTGGGATCTTCACTCGACTGTCACATCCCCTACCCCTGTCCCCATAACACCACAGACTCCCACTGCTTCAAGATTCATGTTAGTATCACAGCTTAGAATTCTGAGATAAGTAGCACTTTTTTCATATTTTTTTTCTTTTCATTGTTTTCATTATTTTTTTTTATCTCCCATTCTTCTCATCCCGTTCTTATACCTTAATGTGGTCACTATAGTGTCTTCCTCGTCTTTATATGTTGTTTTCTGTATGTATTTGTTTCCTGACGAAGGCTAGTCGTCGCAACGTCCTATGTTTTCCGTAATCGTCTTCTGTAAAGCTTCATCACGTTGTGTTACGTTATATTGTTTACAGGAATTTTCAGGCATTAGAAAGCACACAGCAAGTTGTTGTTTGAAAACAAACGACGGTAAAATAGTAATGGACACAGGAAAGATAATCGAAAGATGGGCAATATACAAAAGAGATACAATGATGATTTTACATCAGAAACAAACAATTACAATCAATTTGAATGACCCGCGATGTTTAAAACAGAGGGTTTTTTTTTGGCGCTCACTCGCTTTGAACTCAAGCGTAGTCCATACACACTATTTATAGTAGTCATGGACCGAATTTTGCGTGCGGATTAGCTTTCCCTATTAATAGTGTCCCTCGCCATCAGGCGAACCCACTCCAACTTCAGAGGTACTTGTAATTTACGTCCCAAGTCAAGGACGACAGGTCAACATTTTAGTCCAGCTGTCCAGTGTAGGGGTTGAACCGCTAACCTCGGCATCAGCACACCGGATGTTTAAGAACACGCGTTCTTATCCATTCGACCATGCTGACCTGCGAACAGAGGTTGAAGACGCTATATAAGACGCGAGGAAAGGTAAATCCCCGGAGCCGGATGGACAAACTGTTGAACATCAAAACAATGTTTTCCCGTAGTGAATTTGAATAACGAAGACACAAACCATATATAGTACGATTTATTGCCTGTCATCTGCAGTAAGTACCTGACGAGATGCAGCTAAATGTGCCAGGCAATAAATCTTACTATATATGGTTTGTGTCTTCGTTATTCAAACTGTTGAACGTAAAATCGCCTGGTCAATCACAAGCGGCGAACACATGCTGGGGTTGAGTGCAACATCCTGTAAAGGACAAGCAATAAACTTGTTAAAGTGAGTGAGCTGTACAACCAGCGACTAGTAATAGTGACTTTCCTTGATAGGTTCACCTCTTCTTCTGCACCGATATTTATAGATGACAGTATCATATTTATAGATAACATTTATGGATGACAACATTGCATTTATGGATGACAGAATTACATTTATAGATGACAGTAGTATATTTATAGGTGAAAACATTACATTTATAGATGACAGCATTACGTTTATAGATGACAAATCATATTTATAGATGACAGTATTACATTTATGGATGACAGTATTATATTTAAGGGTGACAGTATCACATGTATAGCTGACAACATCACATTTATATGTGACAGTATCACATTTACAGACGACAATATTACATGTATAGATGACTGTACTGCATGTATACATGATATTATCACGTGTATGGATAACTGTATCACATTTATAGATGACAGTATCACATCTGCCTCGCGCTCCTATTGCTCTGGGTTCGATTCCCGACTCCGTCACTCAGTTCCCGAATGCAATTTTCTCGGAGCCAGCCCCGGCGCCCCCTGGAGTCTTGTTCTATTCTGTTCTTTAACCGGCGCCCTAGATCATGGAATAGTGAGGAGCGGCTTGCATAATTTCCTGACCTACTGAGCCCAGAGTTCGATATCAGCCGCTCACGATCTGGAAGCAGACCGCTCTGGTGTGTAGCATCGGTTGCTCAAAAAGCAATGACAAACTACTGAACTAAACTGCCTATAGTCTGTTTACTTTTGTCTGTCCCAATATAAAATTCCATATCTCAGTAACCAACTGAGGGAAAATAATGAGATTTAGCACATAACCTTATCATTATGTTCACCCAACAAAAAAAATGTTTGTTCTGGAGATTGTGCAGCAGATTTCAAAGTGTGTTTATATGCGGTATATAATTTACAGGGTCAGAGATGAAGTGCACATTATTAAATGTATTACGTCTTCACACGGAAACATTAGCGTTGAATAGTTAATTTTCTCGCGGGACATGGGATTGGCCTTATGACAAGAGCCTCGAGTAGTGGAACGGGGCATAACTGTAAAACTAGTTTGTTAGCGAAAAATCACTAGTTTTTCACCAAAACATCAAAGAAATGTCGCCGCTTTCTATGATTTAAGTTGCCTTTGGACCTATCAAAGACACATTCCTTGGGTGGGGGTAAATATTAGAAGGCAGGAAAAATTTCATAACGATGCAACAGACAGTTCTCAAAATAATTGATCGTGAATTAAGGCATTCATTTCTGGAACGACTATAGTAAATCATTAAAGCCTGTACATGCTGGGGTTGGTTATAACGACCTGCAAAGGACATACGACTAATTCTGTTCTCTGTCTTCCATCTGATATTGTCCACGTGTGTAAATCCATGTCCTAGTAACACTGGGGGGACATGGAGGGGACTGCAGGATGCCCCAAAGAGGGATAGAGGACAGAAGAAGGTGGAGAGAAGTAATACTTCTTGCATTTAACATGAATGAACAACAGCCTCGATCAACTATTCGACTTGTTTAAAGCAATCCGGTCTCCCTGTTCTAGGAATTACACGACTTTCTCCATAATCCCGTATACTCTCGTGAGTAACATGACATTGCGCGAGAATCGGTAGCGGTTCTCTCCGCGTCGGTAACTTAGGGGTATGTGAGCCAGTCTCTCAGAAAGCAATGGCAAACTACTGAGCGTAATCTTGCCAAGAAATCAACAATCAGCTGAAAGATGCTGATGTTGACAGCGATGTCCTATAAAGGATATGCGAACAAACAAAAAATCATATACAAGGAATCCCAGCGCACATTCTATAAAAAATGTTAACGAACAAATCAGCTGAATACAACAACCAGAACCGCCTCTAGGCCGGCTGCGATCTCAGACCCCATTCAAGAATACGGACTTGCGACTTGTTCCCTAAGTGCTATAACGAAGTGTCCTCATTGAATGCGGAGTCTCGGAATGAGTCTCGTGCTAGACCACTAAACCATTTAACCACTGATTTCCCAACTCACTCATTCACGGGTGTTACGCTTTCATGCAAGTTGTTCGTGGACCATCAACTCAACCCGTGGAGTGAAGAATCTAAAACACTCATCATTGGTTATAATCCCAGCCTTGTATCAACAACTTTTCTATAAAATACCAAAGAATATCTTGGGTTGAGTTGAGTCGAGTACCGACATCACAGCACTCGGGATATTCCCATACATGCTCCGTCCTCATCTTCAACAATCAGCGAAGAGTCTCAATACGTGTAATAGATGCAGTCTGGTTATGTGTTCGTCTGGTCTTTCCTCGGACAACTGAGTGTCGGCCAGATCCTCTGGTCACTTCCTGCCGCACCATTCTCTCCAAACGTTATTGGTGCATATATTCTTCCACACAACACGTATGATCCAAGAGGACCTTGTGCATTTCTGCCTTATCATACACCCTCTGGTACAGACTCTCCTCTTTTCCCAACACCAACATACCCTGTGGAAAACATCCAGCGGACGACCCCTATCTTTGATTTTTAAATTGAAGAATGCCATTCTTCACGAAACTTCGCTGTCTTCATGACACCCATATCTAAATTGATACACCTCTTTAAACATTCATACATCTCTTATCATCATCATGCCGTATACCAGACAGCGCAGGCGACCACGTACCTCCACTAACCTCTGTCATCTGCGTCCTTAACATATTCTGTCGCTGATCGTCTTGCATGCCGCTCTGTCAATTCCTCCTTCTGTCCATCTTTGTCTCTATCGTCCTCGAGTTATCCGATTGCCACAACCTTCCCTAGCCCTTATCGCCTCATAACATAACCAACATGGCCGTTATCTTGTACTGATGTGTTTAGTCAAATCATCATCATTAAGTATCGTGCCCACTGGCGCAGACGATCATGTTTCTCACATCTTGCTATCTTCACCGGCATGTATCAGTTCGTGTGCTGACTCCCTTCCGTGCCATGAAACAAGACTGGCATAAACTGTCTGTCACTATCTTCTTCTATCTCTCTTTCCACAAATCATTCCGCTTGTCACATGTTCCAATTCTTGTCTCCTGATAATATGGCCAAAAAATAAAGACTGCCTCTTTTTGATGTTTGTTGTTAATCAAATACTTCTGTGAACTGGCCTCTTGGATATTGGTCTTCTTGACCGTCCATCGGATTCTCAGCTTTGCGCCGATAGATCACATCTCTGTGTCCACCAGTGTCTTTCTTATTTGCCTTATTCAGTATTCTTAAATCAAAGTCATGCAGTGGTCAGGGTTTTACTTACAACATGCTAAAACTGGTTTTCTAGTTTCCACAGACAGAAATACGTTACACTGAATGTTTGCCAAAAAGAAGATGGGTGCAGTTTGTGGCGGATGATCTCCAGATGGGTGTATCAGACGCGGGACATCTTGCTTATGATCGAGAGGTTTTCCGGAAGCTTGTTATGGGAGCGAGGTTCTGCAAACGACATGCTACTGAATGAATGAATGTTCTTTATGTGGTCAAATGCTGGATTTGCTTGGATAATTCTAATATGCTATCTCATCGGGTTTTTTTTTTCATCTGTTGTTAACAGTTACCCTATATAATTGAATTTCCTACTTATTTCAGTGTTATTCCATTTGATGTCACACTGTGCACTAAACTGCACATTCTTACATCTCTGAAACGATTTCACTGTATCCCAAGTTTCACTCTCCTTCATCACTAAAACACGCACAGTGTGCACTAGGCTTCACATTTCTACCTCTAGCTTCACATTTCTACCTCTAGCTTCACATTCCTACCTCTAGCTTCACATTTCTACCTCTAGCTTCACATTTCTACCTCTAGTTTCACATTCCTACCTCTAGCTTCACATTTCTACCTCTAGCTTCACATTTCTACCTCTAGCTTCACATTTCTACCTCTAGTTTCACATTCCTACCTATAGCTTCACATTTCTACCTTTTTCTTCACATTTCTACCACTAGCTTCACATTTCTACCTCTAGTTTCACATTCCTACCTCTAGCTTCACATTCCTACCTCTAGCTTCACATTTCTACCTCTAGCTACACATTCTTCTTCACACTCTAAACTCGCAGAGAACTCTTCAGCTGCACATTGGCAGCACGCCTGTAGAAAGTGTCACCGAGCACAAGACACTGGGTGTTATCATAGATCAAAATCTAACTTTTAACTCACATGTTCATGCTCTAGTTAAACAAATAGCCAAAAAAGTATACCAACTTGCCAAAATTAAAAATTTCCTTGACGAAAACACAAGAAAGATATTCTATACTTCTCATATACAAACACATATTGATTACTGCTCCACAGTCTGTGATGGATGCTCCAAATCAATAACAAAACGCCTATATTCACTCCAGAAAAGGGCAGTGCATTTAATTAATGGTGAAAAGCTTACCGACAATTCTAACCTATATAAACGTCTCCGGTTACTGCCACTCCACAAGCGCCTGCTTTTTAATAAGACCAAACTAATTCACAAAATCCTATTTCAAAATGCTCCAAGCTACCTTTGGCCATTGTTTAAATATAACGCTAGACATAGCGAACGACTAAATATACTTCATGTCCCTAAACCTAGGATAGACTTATATAAAACAAGCTTAGCATACTCTGCCGCTCAGTTGTGGAACAATCTTCCACAAGAAATCAAAGACACCACCAATCATGATACATACATTCACAACCTGTTTGAACACTACCTTAGTACAGACTACATGCCCCATAACAAACAACACAAAAAAGACAATAATGGTAACTTATCTCAAACGACAACTAGCCAAAAAACATTCCCTTATGTATGGCACGTTACACCCTCCTTAGGTATTTATAATGCCCATGTTAAACACTGCCTCAGTGAGTCATTTGTTATTGATTATTTTTCATGCGTTTTAATGTTCTTTTGTTGTCAAAAGTTGCTTCATAAGTGATGTTGAATGAAAGAATGTATGAGAGGAAATAGAGAAGAAGGGCAGAATGTCAGACGGGCCTGCGTGCCCAATTCTTAACCCTTTGAAAATAAAGACTTATTATTATTATTATTATTATTATTATTATTACCTCTAGCTTCACATTTCTACCTCTAGCTTCACATTTCTGCCTCTAGCTTCACATTCCTACCTCTAGCTTCACATTTCTACCTCTAGCTTCACATTTCTACCTCTAGCTTCACATTTCTACCTCTAGCTTCACATTTCTACCTCTAGCTTCACATTACTACATCAAATTTCACATTCACGCATCACTAAAACATTCACATACTTCACCAGGCTTCACTTTCCCTCATCACTAAAACACCCACATTACTACATCAAGCTTCACACTCCTACTTCACTAAAACACCCACATTTCTACACCAAACTTCACACACCTACATCTCTAAAGCACCCACATTCCGACAACAAGCTTCACTTTCCCTCATCACTAACACACCCACATTCATATATCAATCTTCACACACCTCCATTACTAAAACACCCACATTGTGCATCATGCTTCACACTTCTACATTACTAAAACATCCACATTCATACACCAAGCTTCACACACCTACATCACTAAAACACCCACATTGTGCATCATGCTTCACACTTCTACATTACTAAAACACCCACATTACTACATTAAGCTTCACACTCCTGCTTCACTAAAACACCCACATTTCTACACCAAACTTCGCACACCTACATCACTAAAACACCCACATTCCTACACGAAGCTTCACTTTCCCTCATCACTAGCACACCCACATTCCTATACCAACCTTCACACACCTACATCACTTAAACACCCACATTGTGCATCAACCTTCTCACACCTACATCACTAAAACATCCACATTGTGCACCACGCTTCGCACATCTACATCACTAAAACACCCACATTCGTACACCAAGCTTCACACACCTACATCACTAAAACATCCATATTCCAACACCAAGGTTCACACACCTATATCACTATAACACCCACATCGTGAATAAAGCTTCCTAAACCCACATCGCCATCGCCTGGACAGTTTTACCACAGCTGTTATCCAGCTCATTTCCACCAAGATCATCTTTCAGCTAGACATGCGCACTGGTGTGTATCGCCCTGTCTGGCAAGTTGTAATCACGCGATCAAATTACACCATTTGCAAACACAACAGAAAAGAGAGTCAAACAAAAACAATGTTTGTTTTGTCTGAGGCCAGAACGAAATTAACTTTAAAATGGATAGCTTTCCTGGCCCTCGTCTATGTGCTTGTCGTCATTGATTTGACGGTTTCTTTCAATAACAAGTTTTCTCTCTCTCCCCCCCCCCCCCACCCCCACACACCTCCCCCCACCCCACACACACACATATATATGTGTGTGTATAAATCAATCAATCATGTGCCATGCCGGAAAGCGTGACTCGCCATTTCACTCGATCACCAGTGTCGTGGATCAGCTCAGTGTTCCTGTCTCGTCCATGCCATGTGACCAAGCCATCCAGGTATTTTCCTCTCGGTCTTCCTCTTGGTCTGTTCCCTTCGATCTTGCCAGTTGTCACTAAGTTCTTCAATCCATGTCTTCTCATAACATGTCCAAATAGACTGTCTACGTCTAATTTCTCTAATCAGTTTACGATGTTCATTTGTCTCTTGTAGTACTTGGTCATTGGTTTTTCTGTCTGTCCATGGTATTCTTTGCATTTTCCTTAGAAACCACATTTCTGCAGCCATCAGATGCTTTTCAGCTTGACCGCTCATTGTCCAAGTTTCACATCCATACAAAAGAACAGGCTCTATGTATCCCCTCAACACTCTTTTTCTCGTTTCAATTGACATCTTTTTATTGGATTTTTTAAATTGGATATTCATTGGATTTAGGAGGCCTGGTGTTCCTTGCCAGTGAGAAGTCCTGATCGTTTCGGGTCCACATCGATTGACGGACGTCAGTCGCGGCGATTGGGCAATCTTGAGCATAGCCTACGATGGGTGACGTTGTAATATTCTGTTATGATAATTTGGCTGTGTGTCCAACGTGTGCCGCGTGGTTACACACCCGCTTCACACGCCAGTGATCCGGGGCTTGTTTCCGGATCCGGTCAGGGATATGCACTACTTACGAGCTCAAACGAGGGCGAAACTCGAGTATAGTGCTTCCATATTGACGTGGATAGGCCTTAGGTTCATACCAGAATACGATAAGCGTTGCCAGTAGTGGGTTGTGCTCAATATTTAAAATTCAAATCCCGAAATAACCAAATTAATCAATTTGATTATTGCTAATTGGATTTAGGAGGCCTGGTGTTCCTTGCCAGTGAGAAGTCCTGATCGTTTCGGGTCCACATCGATTGACGGACGTCAGTCGCGGCGATTGGGCAATCTTGAGCATAGCCTACGATGGGTGACGTTGTAATATTCTGTTATGATAATTTGGCTGTGTGTCCAACGTGTGCCGCGTGGTTACACACCCGCTTCACACGCCAGTGATCCGGGGCTTGTTTCCGGATCCGGTCAGGGATATGCACTACTGACGAGCTCAAACGAGGGCGAAACTCGAGTATAGTGCTTCCATATTGACGTGGATAGGCCTTAGGTTCTTACCAGAATACGATCTGCGTTGCCAGTAGTGGGTTGTGCTCAATATTTAAAATTCAAATCCCGAAATAACCAAATTAATCAATCTTTTTATTGGTCAGAATGTTTTTCATCTTGCTAAAGGCTACTTTCGCCATGGCGATTCTTGTTCTAATTTCTTCAAGGCATCTCCCATCAGATGTTATTACTGTTCCAAGATAATTGTACCGATTCACTTGTTGAAGAATATTTCCATTTACTTGTATATTACATTGTGGCACTTCTTTCTTCCTAGTGACGACCATAACCTGAGTCTTTTTACAATTTAATTATAACCCCAGTTACTCACTGTGTACACTGTGTATAAATGCGAATATATATATATATCCGAAGTACATGAGTACAAGTAATAACTGTCCGAGATTGTAGGAGTAAAAAGACGTTAACTGTGTTTTAGTCAAAACACGGTTAACTAATCAACGCTTAGTGAGTTGCGTGGTGCAGGAGAATCTAACGCTCACAACAATAATATTTCTCAAGTTTCCGTCTTTGTTTTGACATAGAGCAAACACATACTGGTGTCGAGTAACCCTGAATTAGAGTTTTCTTTCTCTTAATCTTTTATCAGCATATAGTGACACAGTTCAGCCCAGGGGCGTGACTGACAAACCACACAACTGAATATTTTAGCCCAGTGGTTCTCACAAGATCTGGCATCCAAAACAATGTTTTCCCGCAGTGAATTTTATTAACGAAGACACACAAACAATAGATTGCACTTTATTTATTGCCTGGCTGATTTCGCTGCATCTCTTCAGATTCATACTGCAGAAATCCCACAGCATAAACTAAAGTAATAAGATAAATCCCTCAAGCTGAAGTATCATTCATTCATTCATTCATTCATTCAGTAGTATGTCCTTTGCAGAACCTCACTCCCATAACAACCTTCCTGAAAACCTCTCGATCATAAGCAAGATGTCCCGCATCTGATACACCCATCAGGATATCCACCACATCCTGCACCCATCTTCTCTCTTCCTCTCTTCCCAGGCATAAACCCCTCCATTATTGTTCTCTCTAAACTTTCGTGACGTTTTAAGTGACCAAAATATTTCAATTTTACACATATTCACGTTAATCTGAATTGTCTAAATTTACTGTGATAGACAATTCAGATTGTTATGTGAATATGTGTTGCCCCAGGGTGACCTGCCGAAAGCGACGCACAAATCACGAACCCGGTAGCTCCAGCGACGACCCCCAGGAGTCTCCGAGAAAATTGCACCCGTGAACCGAATGACGTATTGCAGAATCGAACCCACACCCTTCGGAGCCGATGCAGGCGGCGAAACCACTTGGTCACGGAGACTCCCTGTTTAAGAGGATAGGACATAAACGAATTCACAATTATTGAGATCTCTTGGTAAGTTTACGTTCAGTAGTTTGCCATTGCTTTCTAAACGGCTGGCTCTCATACCATTTTATAAAAAGCAAGGCTTGGTGGTCTGTTGCCAAATTGCCCGTTGCTGTGTTTCGAATGCGGTATGTGGGATTATGAACTGCGTCCGTAGTCCCTTCGCCACACAGTATTGATTGATGCTCACAGAAGGAGAAGGAAGAAGAAGAAGTAGAGGACACACTAGGCCACGCAGACATTTATATTGCACTTTGGGAACAAGCCGCCGCCGAACGTGTTGTATGGAGGGCAAATCTCAGAAATGGAATAAAGACAAAGGAGAAAATATTGCAGATAGGTCACATACTGAACACGGGAGACGTAAGATGGTGCTTGATGGTGGAAAAGACTATGTGTTCACATACGAACATTTACAGCGCAAATTGGCCTGATCAATCACATTCGCTACCACCACGGGGTGTATTTATTATGCCTTTTTGAAGCACAATGTAACAAAATATCGGCTGTCAAAACAGCAAGGTGCCAATGAGAATGAGACCACACACAAAGAAATGAATTATTTCTTGTACTTTAATTATGACTCACCATTCGTACGGTGTCTAGTGTGTCCTCAAGAGATAAGCGTGGCCGTGAGGCCTCTCGCGTTGGTGCTCAAACTCCGTGTGCGGTGATGACGGGCTAGTGGGTTTATTCCACGCACCGGTCAGTTGGACTTTAAATGTTGACTTCTCGTTCAGAAAGCAATGGTAAACTTTTTTTTCGCATATCCTTTACAGGACATCGCTGTCAACACCAGCATTTTACCGCTGTTGTTGATTTCTTGGCAAGATTACGCTCAGTAGTTTGCCATTGGTTTCTGGGCGGCCGGCTCACATATCCCGCAAGTCACCAACGCGGCGAGAACCGCTATCAATTCTCGCGCGCTGCGTTACCCAACGTGGATAAACGGGATTAGGGAGAAAGTCGTTTAACCCCTAGGCCAGGGAGCCGGCAATGGTAAACTACGGAACGTAAATTTGTGTAGAAAATCAACACTGGGCTTGATCGCGACGTCCTGCAAAGGACATGTAACATTTTAAACGTGTCCTCTAATCTATTCTTCTGTCTTCTACTTCTATGAAGTGCCAGTCAATACTTGGTTATGTTTTGTTTACTCCGTGCGAGAAATATCCAGGCCGACCCTGCATGGACACTGAGTGTGAGAGACAGTCATACAATTGTCTTATTGAATTTAGCCAACCGCGGTTGCTCAGTGAGTAGCACACTTACCTGACCACCTGGTGGGCACGTGTTCGAATCTGTATCCACATTGTTTGTTTAACTGACTTGGACTTCCGGCCTGAAATGGATATCATGAACTATCGTGGGAAGTACAGGCTGACTGGTTTATAGCCATATCACCATCGGGTGCCGGTTAGTTTATACAAGTAAGGCCCTAGTCTCGTAAACCCATTGTGCCTCAAGATGTGGATATTGATCATTTACAATTTTACTTACTTCTTGAATGACATGCTATAAAGCCATTTCATAGATGCAGTGACCACCCCCGACTTCAATTCGCATGATAAATTCGTGCTGGAATTGATTCTTCTGTGAGCTGAGATGGTCGAAATTATGTGGTACAAACTACCGAGAATTATTGGTGAGCTCCTGAAGCTGCGAGAGCCACAGTTTGAGAATCCTTGTGTTATTTCTCGAGGGTGTGTGGCCAAATAGCTAAAGAATGTTGCGAAATAGGGGACCTGTTAATAAAATCCCTGGCAACCATTATGTCTGCTATAAGATTATAACACCCGGGTGACCAGACTGTTTTAACGTACACATTACCCTAATACGGGCGTTCAGTCTGACATAGACACCAGCAGGCAGACTTGTCTGAGTTCGTTAAAAAACAATTTTGTCATTAATTGCCTGAACGGTATTTCCACTTTTTAAGGCAGTTCGACAAGATTAAGGTCCCAAATCCCCACGCCATTATGGTAAATTTGGGATTCGATAACAAGTAAAGGACTCTTTTCCACGTCTCGATGCGTATTGGGTATTTGGTGCTCGCCCCATATTGTAATAGACCAATCGGCACTCGATGGATAATGTGGACAATGTCACGCCGGCCGCGTTTACTCTCTAGAACATTTCCCGGTACCCATTTTAGGATCGATGGATTATGGAGCACAGATCAGTGTGTGTGTGTGTGTGTGTGTGTGTGTGTGTGTGTGTGTGTGTGTGTGTGTGTGTGTGTGTGTGTTAATGCTTGTCTCAGTGGGAATTTGAATACAGGATCACAAGTTCGTCAGGCCAGCGTGGTATCCAATCTCTCTTGAGGAGAGTTGACCAATCAACGCTTGAGGAGGGTTGACCAATCAAAACTTGAGGAGAGTTGACCAATCAACACTTGGGGAGTGATTAGGGTAGTATATCACCAGCAGTCTGGACTCTTTATGTGTATCCTGTCAATAGTCTGGACTCTTTCTGTATATCCTGTCAACAGCCTGGACTCTTTCTGTGTATCCTGTCAACGTTCTGGACTCTTTCTGTGTATCCAGTCAACAGTCTGGACTCCTCCCGTGTATCCTGTCAACGTTCTGGACTCTTTCTGTATATCCTGTCAACAGTCCTGACTCTTTCTTTGTATCCTGTCAACAGCCTGGACTCTTTCTGTGTATCCTGTCAACGTTCTGGACTCTTTCTGTGTATCCTGTCAACAGTCTAGACTCTGTCTCTGTACCCTTCCAGCTGTCCTCGGTAAGGCGTGTTTTTTTTTCTGTCCGGAGCAAAACGAAATCTCTAACCTGCACAGTACACGGCGGCTGCACCAGCCATGCGGTCTTAATTCCTCAGACTCAAGAGCCCCCTGTCCTACACCTGCAGGGTACTATAGGCAGTAAATGACAATGACAGAACAAATCCCTTCTCATAGGAATGTGATGCTGGGTCGTCACTGGAGATACATGGTCACGACTTTTCATTATAGTAACCAACACTTTGCTGTGACTCATTGCTAGGTCGCTATAGAATATATGACTGCCACATGTCATCAGACAGGAGCAAGCGGAAAGCGAAGAGATCAATATATCCTGTGGCTTGACCAGATAGTCTAATCGGGACAAGAACACACTCTATGTCCAAGACTCTGGTGCTCGTGTGAGCTGGCGAATCATGATCTCCCACGCCTGGTGACACTGCAAAAGATGATGATATAGTTTCTTCTGCTGTGTATGTATATTGTTTGACGACGAGGAACGCGCTTATAAACACCCATGTCAACCGGTATCTTGTTGTCAGAAACACTATTTCATATAAAAGTTGTCATTGTTGCAAGTAAAGGACCATTGTATACCCCTTAAACCGCTTTGACCTTCCATCCATCCATCATGTGCCATGCCGATAAGCGTGGGCGGTCATATTTTGCTATCTCACTCGATCACCAGAGTTGTGTATCAGCTCCATGTACCTGTTTCGACCATGCCATGTGGCCAAGCCATCCAGGTATTTACTTCTCGGTCTTCCGCTTGGTCTCTTCCCTTCGATCTTGCTAGTTGTCACCAAGTTCTCCAATTCATTTTTTTTTCATAACATGCCCATAAAATGTTGCCTGTCTACGTTTAATGTCTATAATCAGTTTACTATCTTCATTTGTTTCTTGAAGGACTTGTTCATTGGTTTTTCTAGTCTGTCCATGGTATTCTTTGCATTTTCCTCAGAAACCACATTTCCACAGCCATCAGATGTTTTTCAGCTTGTCTGCTCATTGCCCACGCTTCACATCCATACATGGTTCTATAACATGCAGTTGTATTTGTCACGAGGTACTGTTGTATCTCTCTATATATCTCTCACTCTGTTCTGATATGATATGAGTTTAGGCGCTATAATGAGTTAACGTTCAGATAGTACCTCGAGATCTGTGTGGCTCTGGGGTATGATCCCTGATCAGCTGAATGGCATGCGCCAATATGACTGCACACACACGTACAGGACAGTATAACTGCAGTAACTCCAGAAACAACTCAGTAGACACGCTGATGGAGTGCACACTGATGTATTAAACCATTGATGATATCGGATGACGGCTATGAGCGTGTGTGCAGATCCAGGCTTCAGTCTTTCACTCACATCTTCCACTCCCGTTCCTTAATCATAAAACAACTCCCTCTCAGGTTAGAGTGTTGGGAACTAAGCTTTCTGCCTGCTACTCAGGTGTGATCATGAACTACGACTGCCTACCTTCAACAGAAGATTACCACGATCGAGCTCCAACGACCAATGTCGCCCACCTGACCATTACTGGACTCATGCGCATCGTTGTGAGAATAATACCTGTAGGTGACCGTGGCGTCAGTGAAGCTACGTGTATCAACTAACAATCGCTGGATGTAGACACTAGCGATCCCATGTGGAGACTGGTGAACTATGTGATGATAAAAGCTTGTAGTCTGCGTGTATGCTGGTGAAGGATAGCTCCGACATCCTAACACTATGTCAGCTGGCTCATAACTCCTCAACTTTCGGTTGAGTTGTCAAGCTACGCACTACAATGACGTGTCACTTGTTTATTACAAGTGCCACAACCTGCGACGTTTATGAATTCTTCTATTAATATATCTTGATGCACCAACTCATCAACTTAATTCTATGCTACTGTCATTTGCTATATGACAGCTTTGCCCCCTCCACGATGAAAATGTTTGTAAAACATTTTCCACTTTTACTATATTTCGACATGTACGCAAATGACGGACACGACGTAAATTACTGCCAGTCTAGATAAACAACGAATCTATCGACCACAGAACACAGTATGTCAGCACGAACCAATATAGATCGTGGGATATCGAACACCGAATTAAAACCCACAAGTCCCAATCACCGCCACCTCATACATTTTAAACAAAATGATCATCGAGATGTTCTCGCGTTATCATGATTGACTACTTGCAACTAAAGCAAGGATCAAACACCGCCGGTCACTATAATTCCAGTGCCGTTTACGCGTATAAATGCTGACCGCTTGAAAAACATTACCGCAGACCTCTGTAACCCCGAGTATCTTTGGTTAACTAAAAACATCATCATGTGTTATACACCCGACGACCTTATGAACCATACTAAACAAATGATCCTTATTGACGCAAGAAACGTACGTCAACCTCACTCCAAGCCGATATGGTCTTCTCTATCCATCATATCACTAGGGGGAAACTATTCTCTATATAACTGTGTCCTATACCTGTAATGTGTTGTTCATTTCTTATATGCCTATATATACTATAATCTATAATGTGTCAATGTGTGTATGCGTTTTTGTATCTATCCCTTCTCATTCATACCCTTCTCTACATTCATCCATCATGAAATGATACATATGATGTACAATTAGTTAACACCGAACATACTACTGATACTAAGAACCACACACATCAATGTACGGATAATTAAAATATAAATATCAACCATCATAATAATTATATAAAACACAATATAAACATAACATTAAAACAATAAACATGTTCATTTATAACCAACTAATATCATTTAAAATATAACTACTTACTTTCACCGGAAATCCACGAGTCATTTAACATGTTCATAGATTCTGTTACCCAGTTCGTGTATAATGTCGATAATTCCCATATAATGAATTTGTTAATTATTTTCCAAGAATAAATTACACAAACACAATTAAAATTATATTCACTAGGCAAACCAACAACGATACTACCACATTGGCTTGTCAAAGAATTAAGCCTCTTTAATTGTTCATGCCGCCTCCACAGTACACAAATCTAGTCACGTGAAACTTGTCACCTGTCTCTCTGCAATAATAATAACAACAAGTGACTAACTTACATCTATATTCTCTTTTTTTTTTTTTAAATATGTGGCATTTCAGAATGTAGCCACAGTCATCCTACTGTAATATTACATTTATATAATATCCTATCCTCACTTATCTTATTAACTCACACTAAATATATATATATATATATATATATATATATATATATATATATATATATATATATATATATATATATATATATATATAACATTTCCATAATCTGAGTAAATCAGGCAAATTATAGGAGAGCCATCTTTAAAGATTTTCAAAGGCATATTGTCTGAGATGACCAAGAACTTTCTTCCCAAAAGATATTTAGCAAATTTCTTAATTGCCTCTACCACAGACAAAGCTTCAAGTTCAGTAATAGAATACTGTCTCTGAGTTTGATTCAACTTTCGACTGGAATATAGAACTGGATGTAAAAACCCATTATACTCCTGAAGTAAAATAGCGGATATAGTATGTGAACTGGCATCTAGTCTGTACGACAAAGTCTTTCGACATGTCAGGAATTCTGAGAATTGGTGGAGAACCAAACAATGATTTTATTTCCTGCAGAATTTTCTCATGTTCTTCCGACCATTGAATTTTATTTGGCTGCTCTTTCTTAAGAAATTCTGACAATTTAGCAGTCATTTCAGCAAAATTCCTTATAAACTTCTGATAGTAATTGATAAGACCCAGCATTGTTCTGACCTCTTTTTTAGTTTTAGGCGAACTAATGTTGAGAATTTTCGTAACAATGTTAGGATCAGTGTACAGAAAACTTTTCGAAATTCTATATCCTAAGAATTGGATTTCTTGAAATGCGATTTCAGTTTTGCTAGGTTTTACAGTAAGACCAAACATCCGAATACGACAAAAACATTTGCCTAAGAATGTTTGCATGATGTACTGTCTCAGTAGTATGGACACACATGATGAAAGAGAATTCTGAAGACCAAAAGCAAGATATAGGAATTCATACAATCCTAGTGGTGTTGCCATAGGTAATAGTTATTATGCCTTTTTAAAGCACAAACCATCGTCTGTCAAAACGGTAAGGTGCCAATGATGAATGGTGTTGCAAATGCGGTGATGTGTATTGAATCTTCTGCCATTGGTATCTGGTATTTGTTATTTGGTATTGGCAAATATGATTTAGAAAACTACGTAGATATCGCCATGCCCGCTATTAACTAGTCTATTTGTGGCATAGATCAAGATATTCATTTATACCCATATACGCCAAAAAAAATTATGATCATGAATATGAACAAGACAATGAACACAGTAGACGACATAACATCTTATAAAAATATTCATGATGACAATACGACCACAACATCGTTACATGTTTTACGCAAGGTTAGCAAAATTCATTCAGCAGAAAATATAAACAAAATTCATTGAAACCATGCCTCACTGTATCAATACTGTAGTCGTGTGTCATTAACCCATACACACGCCAACAATAGAGTTCCACTGTTGCATGATCTCCATGCTGTTATCAGTTTTAAACTACTATTAATAACCACACCTTCCTACAACAAAATCTTGTTATGTGTCAATAACCCATACCCACAACAGCAACCAGTTGTCTTTTCTATCATATGTTCAACAATTCCCACAGGAAGACCTCCACCACATAACAATTACCCATGTCATATGCCAGAGGGCTGCCAAACACGATAAGAACATATTATGGGCAGCGACTTCGTCGCCACACGTTGCAATCCATATATCATTTTGCGACTTTCACTTCACCCGATGTTTACATACAGCTGTTAATTTTCTACTGAACAAATCCCGACCAATTCCAATGTAAAACCTTTTGAACAATACACATGTTTATATATCAATGGTAAGGATCAACAATGAGAACAGGGAGTTCTCTGGTGCGATGGTAAGGATCAACAATGAGAACAGGGAGTTCTCTGGTGCGATGGTAAGGATCAACAATGAGAACAGGGAGTTCTCTGGTGCGATGGTAAGGATCAACAATGAGAACAGGGAGTTCTCTGGTGCGATGGTAAGGATCAACAATGAGAACAGGGAGTTCTCTGGTGCGATGGTAAGGATCAACAATGAGAACAGGGAGTTCTCTGGTGCGATGGTAAGGATCAACAATGAGAACAGGGAGTTCTGTGGTGCGATGGTAAGGATCAACAATGAGAACAGGGAGTTCTCTGGTGCGATGGTAAGGATCAACAATGAGAACAGGGAGTTCTCTGGTGCGATGGTAAGGATCAACAATGAGAACAGGGGGTTCTCTGGTGCGATGGTAAGGATCAACAATGAGAACAGGGGGTTCTCTGGTGCGATGGTAAGGATCAACAATGAGAACAGGGAGTTCTCTGGTGCGATGGTAAGGATCAACAATGAGAACAGGGAGTTCTCTGGTGCGATGTAAGGATCAACAATGAGAACAGGGAGTTCTCTGGTGCGATGGTAAGGATCAACAATGAGAACAGGGAGTTCTCTGGTGCGATGGTAAGGATCAACAATGAGAACAGGGAGTTCTCTGGTGCGATGGTAAGGATCAACAATGAGAACAGGGAGTTCTCTGGTGCGATGGTAAGGATCAACAATGAGAACAGGGAGTTCTCTGGTGCGATGGTAAGGATCAACAATGAGAACAGGGAGTTCTCTGGTGCGATGGTAAGGATCAACAATGAGAACAGGGAGTTCTCTGGTGCGATGGTAAGGATCAACAATGAGAACATGGAGTTCTCTGGTGCGATGGTAAGGATCAACAATGAGAACACTGAGTTCTCTGGTGCGATGGTAAGGATCAACAATGAGAACACTGAGTTCTCTGGTGCGATGGTAAGGATCAACAATGAGAACAGGGAGTTCTCTGGTGCGATACTGTAAAATGATGCGATCACATTTCCATCCACGAGTACCAACGGATAACGATTGACAAAAAGACGACACAGGATGAAAAACATTATCCTCACAAACACAGATGTGTGTTGAGTGTATTTCTGCATAGTAGTCTGTACTCAAATCCTTATACTGAGTCTGTGACAGTTATAATGTCACTCAAGCTTATCTCAATGATACACGACAATTTGATAGTCATTCAGTACGTGTATCAACTAACAATCGCTGGATGTAGACACTAGCGATCCCATGTGGAGACTGGTGAACTATGTGATGATAAAAGCTTGTAGTCTGCGTGTATGCTGGTGAAGGATAGCTCCGACATCCTAACGCTGGCTCAGAACTCCTCAACTTTCGGTTGAGTTGTCATGCTACGCACTACAATGACGTGTCACTTGTTTATTACAAGTGCCACAACGTGCGACGTTTATGAATTCTTCTATTAATATATCTTGATGCACCAACTCATCAACTTACTTCTATGCTACTGTCATTTGCTATATGACAGTATTGACCAATGGGCAGTCGGCAAGTGATATGATCATTATCACACCGGCTTCTTTTACTACCCCTAAACATTGACCGGTATCCATTTTAGAGCGGGAGAAAAGGTCGGTTTTAAAAATCAAAAAATTTTAATTTACCCTGATGCGGATAGAACGCCTGACCATCTGACCCGGCACGCGAACGTCTAGGCACTAAGCCATTGTCAGCTAACAGAGTCCCCAACAATTCCTTTACCCGCCTTCATCTGGATGGAATATACGGTGCTATCTCCACATTTAAAGACCACTAGACACTCGACGGGAATATTGTCACAATCATGCGGCCGCTTTTATTTCCGGAACATTTCCAGGTACCCATTTCAGACTAGATCGGCCTAGAATCCCCGGTACATGTAAAAACTCCGCCTCCGTTGGAGTTGATAACTGGACGACTGCACTTAAAACCACGCCTGGCAATAATTGCTCACAAATGTTATTTCTTAACGCCTTGCACTCAGAAACAGCCCATTTATGATCTCCGGGCTATTCATTTAATGCTCAGACTCCTTTGGAAGATATTGATAGATTTTCTTTTTCTTTCCTCTACTTTTTACCATCCCTTTTTTGCCTTTCAGCGTCAGGTTAAAAAGCAACATCTGAAGCCGGCTTTCATGTCTGTAATGAACCAGCAATCAGAACACTGCAATCTTCTGCTTCTTCTTCTTCTTCTTCTTCTTCTTCTTCTTCTTCTTCTTCTTCTTCTTCTTCTTCTTCTTCTTCTTCTACCTTCTGTCGATATGAGTGCATCACTGCAAGTTAAGCACACCTCTAGCGCTCCACACGCCCTGCCCCAGGTCTTCTTCTTCTTCTTCTTTAGCATTCCGAGCCATTGAGGTTCTTTGCTGCAGATACATTCCGTCTCCATTCGTCTCTCTGGTTGACTTTCTCTTGCCAGTCACTGATTCCAAGTGCTTATAGATCTACATGTATATTATCTCTCCACCGTCTTTTTGGTCTACCTCGGGGTCTACGGTCATTTATTTCCTGAGTGTAAGCGAGTTTTGTTTCCCTATTATCTTCCATCATTTCTATATGTACCAGCCATTGCAGTCTATTAGTCCCAGGTCACTGTGTACTATTTCGGCTTGCATCTGTGTCAAGTTTATGTCCTCCAGACATATTCCATCCAAGATAACGGCGCTGTACTTCATGTGAGTAAGCTTTTTTCTGATAGTTTTGCCAAGGCAGTGGTACTACGACATACTCTTCGCTATTTCCTTCTGTCGTGGTATATTAAACCTATACAACATTCTCGCAGGACTTCATTTTGTGCCCTTATTGGAGAAGGCTAGGTGTTAGATCTAAACACACAGGTCATCAGTGAGCGCGTGGTATCATTAGAAACCAATGGTTCTTATAAGCATGTCCAGTACTATGCCAGGATTCGACCCCAGTAATTTCAGTAACTGCCACGTCTGGGAAACTGAAGTACTGTGGCCACAGTAAACATCGCAGTGGTTTAGATAGAGCATTAGTGTACGGCGTGATTCTTGGGAGAAGAGGCTGGGACACGACATCACAGACAGCCCGATCATGAAATAACATGGTACTGGGAACCGGCGACAGATTGAGAATCTTTCTGTCTGGCCGGGGTGGGAGCGATGTTGTGCACAGGTCCTCCTGCATGATGATAATTATCTGTTATCATCACCATCATCATCATGTGCCGTGTCGATAAGCGTGGGTGCTTATGTTTCGCCATCTCACACGATCACCAGAGTCGCTTGCCTTCAACCTACTTCTTCTTCTTCAGCATTCCGAGCCATTGAGGTTCTTTGCTGCAGATACAATCCGTCTCCATTGGTCTCTCTGGTTGACCTTCTCTTGCCAGTCACTGATTCCAAGTGCTTGTAGGTCTGTATGTATATTATCTCTCCACCGTCTTCTTGGTTTACCTCGGGGTCTACGGTCATTTATTTCTTGCGTGTAAGCGAGTTTTTTCTCAACCTTACCTATCAGTATTGTTTTTAATAAGGGTGTTATGTTAACGTGGCCGAAATATTTTACTCCACTTTTTCTTATTTTTTTCATCAACCCTCTTTTCATTCCCAGTTTTCCTAGAACCTCTGCATTTGATTATTTTTGTTTCCATGAAATACGACATATTCTTTTGTATATCCACATCTCCAAAGCCTCTGTTAGACTTTCTAATTGGTTGTTCATTGTCCAGACTTTCGCGCCATGTAGTTGATTATACTGACTGCATCACACACTGCGTGCCAATTAGTCTATACACCATATGCCCATACACCTTAAGATGTGTCAAAGGGTTCTTTTGCTAGCTTATTTTAAGTTATGCTTGCTTGCTTGCTTGTGTTCGTTGGCTTGAGCTCCAACGCGAAGTCCTGTATGTCGGATGAAGACATCCTGTTGTCCAACATCAGTGTGATGTCATACAGGACCTGAGGTTTGCGTGAGTATCCGTTGTCCCATGTCTGGCTTATTGGTGTGCAGACTGGTGGTTCCTCGCCGTACAGGCAGACACTCTCCGACTTCGGAGGAATTTTAAGTTATGAAAAGGGAAGGACATCGAAGGAAAGTATGGACCAGATGATATAGCGCAGAACGTTGGAGGCACATCGGGAGTCTAATGTGGCACCTCCAAGTGGCAGTGAATCCTGGATGAGGACATACATGTACTTCCGGATACGTTGAATCTCAGGCCGCCGTGTTCTACATTCAGGAGTACTTCTTGGTGCTCTCTCTCTCTCTCTCTCTCTCTCTCTCTCTCTCTCTCTCTCTCTCTGTATATATATATATATATATATATATATATATATATATATATATATATATATATATATATATATATATATATATATATATATATATATATAATCAAGTGTCATGTCGACTGGTGTAGGCGTTCTTGACTTTCCACAGATCTAGGTTTTCTAGATCAACTCTGCTGATGATATTCCCCTCCATGCCACCGTCCCAATCCATCCAGCGTCTTGTATCTTGGTCTACCTCAGCCTCTCTTCCCCTCGATCTTTCTAGTTGTCACGATGTTCTCCAATGCCTCTCTTTTCATCACATGACCAAAGAAAGATGTTTGTCTCTTTCTTATTGTTGTATATAATTTTCTAGTTTCATTAGCCTCTTTCAGACAATCGTTGTTAGTTACTTTGGAAGTCCAAGAAGTTCCCAACATTCGTCTCAGGAACACATCTCTGTTGCTTCCAAGCTCTTCCTAATTTATTCATTTACATTCCAAGATTCACTGCCATACAGCAAATCAGGTTCTATATAGCACTTCATCACTCTCTTTCTTACATTCAATGATAATGACTTATTGCATAGGATATTATTAATTTTCTGAAACATATCAATCAATCAATCATGTGCCATGCTGGAAAACGTGGGCGGTCATGACTCGTCATTTCACTCGATCACCAGAGTCGTGGATCAGCTCAGTGTTCCTGTCTCGTCCATGCCATGTGGCCAAGCCATCCAGGTATTTTCCTTTCGGTCTTCCTCTTGGTCTGTTTCCTTCGATCTTGCTAGTTGTCACTAAGTTCTCCAATCCATTTCTTCTCATAACATGTCCAAAAAATTTTGACTGTCTACGTCTAATTTCTCTAATCAATTTACGAGTTTCATTTGTCTCCTGTAGTACTTGGTCATTGGTTTTTCTATCTGTCCATGGTATTTTTTGCATTTTCCTCAGAAACCACATTTCTGCAGCCATCAGATGTTTTTCAGCTTGACTGCACATTGTCCAAGTTTCACATCCATACAAAAGAACAGGCTCTATGTATCCCCTCAACACTCTTTTTCTCGTTTCAATTGACATCTTTTTATTGGTCAGAATGTTTTTCATCTTGCTAAAGGCTACTTTCGCCATGGCGATTCTTGTTCTAATCTCTTCAAGGCATCTCCCATCAGATGTTATGACTGTTCCGAGATAATTGTATCGATTCATTTGTTGAAGAATATTCCCATTTACTTGTATATTACATTGTGATACTTCGTTCTTCCTAGTTACAACCATAACCTGTGTCTTTTTACAATTTAATTCCAACCCCAGCTGCTCACTGTGGACAACAACCGCATCTACTAATTGTTGCAGATCCTGCTCATTGTCTGCAATCAAAACTGTATCATCTGCATATCTAATGTTATTGATGTTTCGTCCTCCAATGCTGATTCCATTTATATCTTCTACATTTCTGAAAATATTTTCACTGTACAGGGAAAAAAGATCTGGAGACATTACACATCCCTGCCTAACACCTCTCTTAATAGGCTGATATTGTCCCACTTCATTATCAATCCTTATGGCAGCTTGTTGTTTCCAATATATGTTTTTTATAAGTCTAATGTCTTTCCCATCAATTTGTAGATCTGCAAGCATATCCACCATGTTGACATGTCTAACTCTATCAAAAGCTTTTGTGTAGTCAATAAAGCAAAGATGTATATCCTTGTTTACTTCTATAGCACGTTCAATAACTGTTCGCAGCATATACACAGCATTTACTGTACCCTTTCCTTCTACAAATCCACATTGTTCTTCCTCTATTTCAGGTTGTCATTTCTTCCTCACTCTTTGCATGATAATTCGTAGCAAAATCTTTGTGATGTGACTCATTATACTAATTGTTCTATGTTGATCACATTCCAAGGCTCCTGATTTCTTTGGGATTGCAATAAATACAGAGTTACATAATTCAGAAGGTATATCTCCAGTATCATATAATGTGTTCAGCAGTCTGGTGACTTGATCTAGTTCATATTCTTCTAAAGCTTTAATCATTTATGTTGTGATGTTATCTGCACTGGGGCCCTTGCCAGCTTTCATATGCTTAAGAATATTTCGAACCTCCATCTTCAAAATTGGTGGTCCTTCATTATTAAATCTAATATCATACTGTTCCTCTCTGTTATCCTCATAAAGGTTTTTCACATAATCTGTCCATACATGTATAATCTGATCTTTTTCTATTATTATTTTGCCATCTTTAGGTTTTAGACAACCTGTTGATGTACTTGTTCTATTATTAGTAAGTTCCTGAATTCTTTTGTGCACTAATTTTGTATTTTGACTGTTGTGTTGTTTTTCAATTTCTAAGCACTTTTCCTCAAGCCATGCTTCTTTTGCCTCCTTACATAATATTCTGACTTGTCTGTGGATTTCTTCATATTTGGCAGAATTATTTTTGTTGAGTCTTCTTGTTTCCATTAGGTGTAAAATTTCTTCAGTCATCCATTTCTTACGACCCACCTTCTTTAATTTTGGAATAGTTGATTCTGCAGCCAAACTGATTGAATTCTTCAACATTTCCCATTGATCATCCACATCCTGGAATAGGATCTCTAGATCAGACAATATATCAAATCTGTTCTGTACTTCTATGTTGAATTTGTTTTGTATTTCCTTGTCATTACTCAATGTACACAAATCATATTTAGTGTTTCCTGTTATATACTTGACTTTCTTCAACTTTATCCTCAATGTTCCTGTAAGTAATCTGTGGTCACTATAACAATCAGCACTGGGAACTGTTTTTGCTATTGTTAACGCGTTTCTAAATCTTCTGCTAATCAGAATATAGTCAATCTGGTTTCTAATCTTGCTATCAGGACTCCTCCATGTCCATAATCTTCTAGGGTGTTGCTTTAACCAGGTGTTTCCTACAATCATTTCCTGTTCTTTTGCCCACTCTACGAGTCTGTGTCCTCTTTCATTTCTCTCTCCTAAACCATAGTTTCCTACTTTGTATCTATCACCTTGATTTCCTACTTTTGCATTGAAGTCCCCTAATATGATGTTTATTTCTGAATTTTTACATTTCTTTAAGGCAGACTCTATGTCATTATAAAATTCCTCTACACTATCTTCACTGGATTCTCCTGTTGGGGCATATACTTGAATAACATTTATGTTAAAAGGTCTGCCACTTAATGTAACTAGTAGAACTCTGTCCGACACGGCCCAATATCCTTGAACAGATTTTGATGTTTTCCGGTCCAAAATAATTGCCATTCCCCTTTGTCGATCTTCACCTCCAGAATAAATAATCTTAAAATCTTCATCTATCTTGATGCCTGCTCCTATCCATCTCGTTTCGCACATCCCTAAAATATTAATTTTTTTCTCTTTCCAGTTCTTGTTTTATGTTCTCTAATTTGTCGTCGTCGTTTAACGTCCTAACATTCCATGTTGCTAATTTTAATGTCTCTGTCCTTGTCTTGCGATGATCAGTCTTTAGGCGAATCATAATGTACTAGGCACTTTTAAAGAGGTAGTTTGCCGTTGCTTTCCTCTATGGCAGTGACCATACTGGCCAGATGACCGCAACCATTGTCTCTCGAAAGAGATCCTCTGCCTGCCGTCGCGAAACTTGAGACCATAACCAACAAATATCTGTCGGCTGCCCTCAAAGTTTCATCCACCACCTGCCTTCCGTGGCTTCTTTTGAACACTTCCAATAAACGAATACGAAATGACACCACATAATCCACAGGAAAACACTAAACAGCGTAAAACACTAAACAGCGTAAAACACTAAACAGCGTCTCCGAAGAATAAACGCGTCACGTCGTCGCCATTTGTACCGGAAGCCCATAAATCCCTACAACAATATAAGAACAATCTACCAGAGCTTATCATCCAAGAAAATTGGCTCATAAGTATCACGTCTCGCATGCTGAAATGCTTTCTATTGGAAATGTCCCGGTGCCATGGACAGAATAGTGATTCCTGAAAGACAAGACAGGGGAAATGTCCCGGTGCCATGGACAGAATAGTGATTCCTGAAAGACAAGACAGGGGAAATTCCCCGGTACCATAGACAGAATAGTGACTCCTGAAAGACAAGACAGGGGAATGCCCCGGTGCCATGGACAGAATAGTGACTCCTGAAAGACAAGACAGGGGAAATGCCCCGGTGCCATGGACAGAATAGTGACTCCTGAAAGACAAGACAGGGGAAATGCCCCGGTGCCAAGGACAGAATAGTGACTCCTGGAAGACAAGACACAAGAAATGTCCCGGTGCCGTGGACAGAATAGTGACTCCTGAAAGAAAATACAGGGGAAATGTCCCGGTGCCATAGACAGAATAGTGACTTCTGAAAGAAAAGACAGGAAAATGTCCCGGTGTCATGGACAAAATAGTGACTTCTGAAAGAAAAGACAGGGGAAATGCCCCGGTGCCATGGACAGAATAGTGACACCTGGAAGACAAGACATGGGAAATGTCCCGATGCCATGGACAGAATAGTGACTCCTGACAGAAAAGACAGGGGAAATGTCCCGGTGGCATGGTCAAAATGGTGACTCCTGAAAGAAAAGACATGGGAAATGTCCCGGTACCATGGACAAAATAGTGACTTCTGAAAGAAAAGACAGAGGAAATTCCCGTTGCCATGAACAGACTAGTGACTTCTGAAAGAAAAGACAGGGGAAATGTCCCGGTGTCATGGACAGAATAGTGACGCCTGGAAGACAAGACAGGGGAAATGTCCCGGTGCCATGGACAGATTAGTGACTCCTGGAAGACAAGACAGGGGAAATGTCAGACAGACAGACAGATGCGAGGGCGAGTCAATAAGAAAGTCACACAGTTCTGTGGGATGGCAGGTCAATGTAGTTGGTGTTTTCTACAGGTGTCATTAGGTGACGGTAACTTCGAACTTTATATTCCCGTTCGTCAGGTAGCGCTACGTGTCTCATGCGCATGCGCAGCGCATAAACAAAATGGCGACTGTACTTACGGAGTGTACAGCCAAAGAGCAACGTGCTGTTGTGCGTTTTTTGTGGGCAAAAGGACTGCCTGCAAAGGACATTCATAAGGAAATGCTTCCTGTTTATGCTGACAAATGTTTGTCCCGTAAAGCGGTGCATAGCTGGGTAGAAAAATTTTCTCAAGGACGCTCTACAATTGTTGATGAAATCCGATCTGGTCGTCCTGTTGAGATTGCAACAGAAGCATCCGTGCAGCGGGTGGAGGAGATGATTAGAGGTGACAGGCGAGTAACGATAGACTCTGTAGCATCTGCAATAGGGTGCTCACATGGTTCAGCATACAGCATAATGCATGATCGATTGAAATTTAAGAAAGTGTGCTCAAGGTGGGTACCCAGACAATTGAAGGAGGAACACAAAATGAACCGATTTGGCCTGTCCTTGCATCATCTCTGTCGATACGAAGATGAAGGAGAAGACATGCTGAACAGGATTGTTACTGGGGACGAATCATGGGTGCATCACTACCAGCCCGAATCAAAGCGTGCTTCAATGCAATGGAAACATCCTTCTTCGCCTTGTGTCCGAAAATTCAAGGCTACGCCATCAGAAGGGAAGGTTATGCTGACAGTGTTCTGGGTTTGTCAAGGAGTGCTTTTAACTGATTTCAAGCAGAAAGGTGACAATGTGAATTCTGGATCGTACTGTGAAGTTCTATCGATGCTTCATGATGCAATTCGAAGAAAACGTCCAGGACTGCTGACTAGAGGTGTGTTGCTTCTTTATGACAATGCCAGACCACATACGGCTCGATTAACTCAGGAGAAAATTAAAACCAGCTAAGGTGGGAAGTTCTGGAACATCCACCTTACAGCCCCGACTTAGCCCCTAGCGATTTCCACCATTTTGGTCTACTGAAAACCCATCTTGGCGGGAGACATTTCGCGAATGACACCGAAGTTGAATGTGAAGTGAAAACGTGGTTTAGAAAACAGAGCACGCAGTTCTATGCAGCCTGTTTGGGTGGGGGGGGGGGGGAGAACTGATAAAACAATGGGATAAGTGCATCAATGTTGGTGGAAATTATTTTGATTGTGACTTACTTATTGACTTCCTCTCGTGTGTCTGTGTGTCTGTCTGTCTGTCTGTGCGTGCTTGTGTGTGTGTGTGTGTGTGTGTGTGTGTGTGTGTGTGTGTGTGTGTACAGCTTTCTCTGTAACCCCGAATACACTCGTGGTTGACGTGAGCGCTCGAGAATTTGAAGGGGTTCGAGTCTGGCCAGTAACTTACGAGAGTATGGAGCCGGTCGCTCAGAAAGTCGTGGCGTGCTGATGAGCACAATCTAGCCTAGGAATCAACATACAGCTGAAAGATACTGGTGTTGACCGCAATATCCTGAAACAGGATGGAAACGGGGGGGGGGGGGGGGGGGGAATATATATATATATATATATATATATATATATATATATATATATATATATATATATATATATATATATATATATATATATATATAGCCGGTCTCTGTGGCTAAGGGCTTGCGAACGCGGTTTGTGAGCCCGTATATCCGGGTTCGAAACACAGAGGTGCTGGTTTTTTCGAAAAAGGTATCAGAGCCGGTCGTTCAAAAATCAATGGCAAACTACTGAACGTAAAATTTGCCCAGGAATCACGAACAGCGAAAATGCTGGGGTTGACTGCTACGTCCTGTGAAGGACATGCAACTTAATTATATATATATATGGGCCAGGACTAGGTCTCACGCTGGACATAAACGCGGGGCACCTCTTGCGAAACAATTTTAGAGCGATGCTAACAGTGTATCAGTGTTGGTGGGATATATGTTGAGAACACGGGGAAATTATCTTGAGAAATATTGGAAATTATGTTTTGAAATAGTACTTGTAAATGCAATAATAAATAGACCTCCTGTTTTATATCTTCTTCTTCTTCTTCTTCTTCTTCTTCTTCTTCTTCTTCTTCTTCTTCTTCTTCTTCTTCTTCAGCGTTCCGAGCCATTAAGGTTCTTTGCTGCAGATACAATCCGTCTCCATTCGTCTCGTCTCTCTTGTTGACCTTCTCTTGCCAGTCGTATCTAGAGAAGAGATTAAATTAACAACGTCGTAAACATATTGGAGAAACCAGACAATGAATTTTTGAGTAGCATATATAGAAGAAGATTACCTCGGCTTTGTCACAAAATGAAATATAAAGGTCTATTACTAGAAATAGTGGAGGACAACATCCGGAGCACGAGCTAAAGAGTACATCCTATGAAAAGCTACATCCCACACTCGCGCAAGAGTACGTGGGAGCAGATGTATGTTGAAATGAAGAGAATTATGGGGAATTGGAGCTAGTGGCGGGAAATGATCAGACGACATCAACACCAGACTTCAATCCGTTGATTATCAAGAAATATCAGTTCGGGAAACCCTGGAGGTCACACAGACAGCTCATAGACAAATTCAAAGTATTGATTGGCGCTCATAGAAGTAGAAACGTTTGTGTGTTTGTTTATTTGACCTTTGCTGATTTGCAATAACATTCTGAGACCCGAGGCACCATGTCAATGGTTAGATACGAATTATGTTCACGTTAGTGGGTTCTGGTGGATGATAGACCTGGCTAATGACTAGTTAGTCATGCGTCGAAGTACACTTTTTTTCTGCAGTGAAGCGCTGTCATCATTTGGACGTGCCAGATTCTCATCCCCGTGGAATAACTGTAGCTTTTAATTTTTATGTTGTCTAGTCTGCCTCTCAGCTCAACTGTGTAATAATCTTCTATTATCTAGTGTATCCTCTCAGTTCATCTGTGTAACAATCTTCAATTGTCTAGTGTATCCTTCAACTCAACTGTGTAACAATTTTCTTTTGTCTAGTTTGTCCTCTCAGCTCAACTGAGTAACAATCGTCTTTTGTCTAGTGTATCTTCTTAGCAGAACTGTGTAACACTCATCTGTTATCTAGTGTATCCTCTCAGCTCAACTGTAATAATCTTGTTATCTAGTGTATCCTCTCAGCTCAACAGTGTAACACTCTTCTATTATCTAGTGTATCCTCTCAACTCAACTGTGTAACAATCTTCTTTAGTCTAGTGTGTCTTCTCAATTCAACTGTGTAACAATCTTCTGTTATCTAGTGTGTCCTCTCAGCTCAACTATGTAACAGTCTTCTGTTGTCTAGTGTACCCTCTCAGCTCAACTGTGTAATAATCTTCTATTATCTAGTCTGTCCTCTCAGCTCAACTGTGTAATAATCTTCTGTTATCTAGTGTATCCTCTCAGTTCATCTGTGTAACAATCTTCAATTGTCTAGTGTATCCTTCAACTCAACTGTGTAACAATTTTCTTTTGTCTAGTTTGTCCTCTCAGCTCAACTGAGCACCAATCGTCTTTTGTCTAGTGTATCCTCTTAGCAGAACTGTGTAACAATCTTCTGTTATCTAGTGTGTCCTCTCAGCTCAACTGTGTAACAGTCTTCTGTTGTCTAGTGTATCCTCTCAGCTCAACTGTGTAACAATCTTCTGTTGTATAGTGTGTCCTCTCAACTCAACTGTGTTATAATCTTCTATTATCTATTGTGTCCTCTCAGCTCAACTGTGTAACAATCTTCTGTTGCCTATAGTATCCTCTCAGCTCAACTGTGTAACAGTCTTCTGGTGACTATAGTATTCTCTCAGCTCAACTGTGTAACAATCTTCTGTTGACTGTAGTATTCTCTCAGCTCAACTGTGTAACAATCTTCTGTTGTCTAGTGTATCCTCTCAACTCAACAGTGTAACAATCTTCTGTTGTATAGTGTGTCCTCTCAACTCAACTGTGTAACAATCTTCTGTTATTTAGTGTATCCTCTTAGCTCAACTGTGTGTAGCATGATGGAACAGAATTCCCCATTCCCAGTCCGACACATTTCATAAAGATACTTTAAGTCTTAACGGGGACCATCCCAAATAGAAGGGCTATTATTAGATCGTATGTTCTAGAACGAGTTGGGGGAGGGCAGAGGTATGCGCTTGTTTTTCATTGGTTAATAAGTAATGAGCCCACGCTATTCCTGGGCCATATTTTAAAATCTCATTAGTTGAGCGGGGATTCCACCGAGAGCGGTCGCTAGTGTGATGTGATGACCCAACAATGCCCTTAAAGATTCGATAATATATTGTTCTCTGGACAACAGGTACCACTTTAAAACATACTTTAATGTTGTGGCTAGACCTAGTGAACGAAAGAGAAGAATATAAGAGTATTTTATGAATAAAATGTGAAAGTGGAAAACCTAACTTCTGTGCGCCAGTATTCTGGATACTGCTTCTTCCACCTTGACATGTCTTTCACGCTGTATACTCCAAATGCATATCAATCCCTTGATGTGACTGGTTGCGTATGCTTGATGAATGTATAGTACACTCATGCAAATTCGCAAACCCAAACCCCTTGTGCATTCTTCATGCCTAGGATGACTCATTCTTGAATCAACTGTACCTTTGCTCTCGCGAGTTAACATATGGCAGTCTGAATTGGAATGAGTGATGAAACATGTACACGTTCCTTTGTAAAACGCTGAGAATGATGGAGTGAGTGAGTTGGTGATTTAATAAATAGCCTCTCACATCTAGTGGAAGGAAAGATGCTTCAATATCCATATGTAAACAGGTTGTGTGTGGCACGCCAGAATTGCTAAGTCCATGTGATGCCTGGTGGCTATATGCTCAAGAGAATTAATACAATTTCTCTTTGAAGTATTACACTGTTACCTCTACTTGTTGGATGGTTCATATAAACTAGTTCCTAAGAGAACCATAGGTGTGTGAACCTGTGTCTTAGTTGGCTGAATATATTGTATGGCTCATGCAAATTTACAAGGACTAAACATGTTTTTCACATATGTGCTTTGGTGCATATGTGAACAGTTGTTATGCAATTGAGCTTCTGTTACCTACTGTAGTAGACATGAAAATTACTCAGTGGGGAAAGAGCACATGATGATGATAAAGATGATGTACCTGTGAGTCAGGTCTGTCTGAGAGAGGGGGTGAGGTCTGGCATTGCTGAGTGAGTGTATATGGAATAGGACATTCATGCACCAACATCACAGCCATAGGAATGGATGTCTGGTCTGCTAATTGGGTAAATGCCATTAGTTAATACATATTGCATATTGCAGTTGTAAATGCCTATTTTCCATTTCCCTTCACAATGCCTGTCCCATGTTGCTATGTCACAATGATTGCTGTACTGTGTCTGGTCCTCCTTGTGCCCAGGTCTACTGTGGTTCAAACATGGTGGAACTTAGACCACATAAATGCTTGTAATTATGTTAAGCTACCCCTGTCTCAACATATAGGCTTGTGATTACCACAGATAGGGGTGAATTGAACACATATCACCCACAGTACATCAGAGTGAAATACACTGCATCATCAAACAAGGAGAGGTGTGTTTGGACCACACCCATCCTTTTCCTCCCCATCTCCATCTGTGTATGCTAATGTATGATAACATCATCTTTTAACAAATGTAAAGAGATGTTGTGCCATTTTGTATATTGACAGAGAACAGGAGGATGGAGGAGAGGCTTCCATATATCATCTGGGACAACTAAACAGAAGTCCTAGATCCAGAAGTGACTCCCTATCAAAAGGCAGGAAAATCTAAGAAGACTTTTCTCTCAGCTCTTTAACAGCTGAATGCACAAATGGGAGCATAACACAATCTGAAGCACTACCAATGTGGTGAACTGGACAGTGATCATAATTATCAGAATCATCTGAGAATGAAAACAACAAGTCTGGTTGTTAACCCCATTCAAGACAACTTGTGAAATGACTGGTGCAATGGATTGTTTGGCTAGGACTTATCTTAGTTAATCTCCAGCCTGGTGCACACACAGTGTTTAAGAATGAAGACTTGAAGATAAGTGAGGTGGACTGGATATGTAAAGTCCCCAGTGACAATTTTCACAGAGTCTGGTCAACAGTGAGAGACATTACCGTATCATCGTCCCAAATTCAGTTCTCAAGAGGAATGAATCTGCCATGGAACTTATTACAGGAAGTCTGCAACCTGGAGCTTTCCCAACATCTATTGCTGATGATAACAGGGTGTCAACTGATCCAGAAAAGTAGTTCCTTCCTTGAGTTTCCCATGATAGGATTTTATCAACTTCCCAAGAGACAGGAATGGAAGACAGATACTGTAACTGAGTGGGGTAGTTAGATATTAGAGAGGAGGAGGAGGAGAGTTAGTTATTGGGTGGTGGAGTAAAGGGGGAGGTGGTGTATCTTGTTTATCAACATGCATGTGTGGCATATTTTATGCATTTTCTATGCAATAATTGAAGTGTTGACATGCCAGGAGATGAGGCAATGGTCACCACTCTACTCACCATCAGCTCAATAAATTGTGTATTTAATGAATCAGTTTTAAGTACATGTCTCAAGAGAATGTCTTGTACAGTTGCTGTCAAGTGTTGTCTCTGATGACTGTCTTAGGTACTGTGGTTGGTTATACATATTGTGAAAAGTCCTGTATAGATGTTGTCAAGTATCTCATGATGTATGTCTTGTACAATTGTGGTGTAAACAATTCTATGTAAATGTATGTCCCACTTTTGTCAAAAACCTGTCATGTAGATGTCTTGTCCAACAGATGTAATGTACAGTTATTGTTGAGTTTGCCTACAAATAATTGAGTTCTACAATCCCAGAGAAATGGGACAACCTGATATAGGTCACACTGACAAAATAAAGAAAGGAAATCTCATGTGACGGACGAATAGCACACTGGCAACATTATAATGAGAGAGATGGATCCTCAGTTGTACAGAGGCGAAGAGTCCAGATCTCCTTTGGGTCTTAGGGGAAACCTTTTTCTTCTTATATAAATTTCTGTGTGGATACATAGTGGTCTCACAGTGGGGGTTTGAGCCAAAAGAAAAGTGGTTCTCCAAAAAGGCTATTGCGGGAATGATTAGCTCATTTGAGTGACCTCTAGACAAAACGTGCTAAATCATATCCTTTATCTTGTTATTTATTATTCAAGATATATCTCCAGAGAACACTACTAACTAGGTCCTCTGTCAACTCAATCAAACATGTCACACTGTGTAACAATCTTCTGTTGTCTAGTGTGTCCTCTCAGCTCAACTGTGTAACAATCTTCTGTTATCTATTGTATCCTCTCAGCTCAACTGTGTAACAATCTTCTGTTAATTAGTGTATCCTCTTAGCTCAACATTGATGTGAAAGTAAACACAAACCCGCGATCACCATGGCAGGCCTCGCTGGCTTTGGCTCTGTAAAGTAATAAGCGCCCGAGGAGACGAGAGCAAGTGAAGTTACAAATTGGTTTTTAAACAATGAAATGATAATTTCATAATCAACAAATTCACAGGTATTGGTGCTTTTATATGTTAGTTAGTTGCACCCTTTACAGGACGTCACAGTCAACACCAGCATTTTTTGCTGTTGTGATCTCTGGCATGTTTACATTCAGTAGTTTGCCTTTGCTTTCCGAACGACGCAGCTGTGTTTTGAACGCGGGTATACGGGATTACGAACTGCGTCCGTAAACTCTTCGCCACGGATCAGGCTGTCTTTTATATGTATCTGTGCTTTTATATGTATCTAGTGCTTTTATATGTATCTATGCTTTTATATGTATCTGTGCTTTTATGTGTATCTGTGCTTTTATAGGTATCTGTGCTTTTATGTGTATCTGTGCTTATATATATATATCTGTGCTTTTATATGTATCTGTGCTTTTATATGTATCTGTGCTTTTACATGTGTCTGAGTTTTCACACGTAACTGAACTTTTAAATGTGTCTAAACTTTTACATGTGTCTGAGCTTTTACATGTGTCAAGAGTTTTCACACGTAACTGAACTTTTAAATGTGTCTAAACTTTTACATGTGTCTGAGCTTTAACATGTGTCAAGAGTTTTCACACGTAACTGAACTTTTAAATGTGTCTGAGCTTTTACATGTGTCAAGAGTTTTCACACGTAACTGAACTTTTAAATGTGTCTAAACTTTTACATGTGTCTGAGCTTTTACATGTGTCAAGAGTTTTCACACGTAACTGAACTTTTAAATGTGTCTAAACTTTTACATGTGTCTGAGCTTTTACATCGGTACCAATTGGCGCTCATAGAATTAGAAGAAGGAAATAGAGACTAAACCGAAGGAACGAACTTTATTTTCAAAGGGTTAAGAATTCGATACGCAGGCCTGTTTAATATTCTGCCCTTTTTTATCGCTCTGCCCTCGTGCATTATTTCATCACTTATGAAGCTAATCTTGGACAACAACGACAACCACGGAAACAATAATCATTATACACGCATGGAAAATGTGCAATAATCAATAATAAATGTAATACATGACTCACTAAAAGACAACAGAAGATTGTTCCACAGTTGAGGTGAGAAGACACACTAGACAACAGAAGATTGTTCCACAGTTAAGAAGATATTCTAGACTACAGAAGATTGTTCCACATCTGACTTAAGAGGATACACTAGACAAAATAAGATTGTTCCACAGCTGATTTAAGAGGATACACTAGACAAAAGAAGATTGTTCCACAGCTGAGTTTAGAGGACACAGTAGACAAACTGTGGGCGACTTGGCAGCAGATCGCCTTACGTTGTTTTTATTTATAGTTAGTTAGTTAGTTAGTCGACAGATCATCCTCGTTGCACATCGGACCATTCAGTCCATGAGTGCTCGGATCCCCTCCTCAGCAAATCCCGCAGCGTGTAGCGGCTAACGACGCCAGTTCTGTGTTGGTTTATCAATCTTCTTTGGCTTCCTGCGTAGTGTTCTTGTTTGGCCACCCCTCTTTTAATTTGCTGCTCTCGCAGTCTGGCCATTGTTGTAGATTCACAGTCATCACTTGGTTCTTGCAAAAGTCTCACTTCTCGTAGAGCATTCAGAATGTCAGCCTGGTCCATGGCGCGTCCGCCCTCCACAGTAGCCTCACCTGCGAGCTTGTCAGCCCGCTCATTTCCTTGTACTCCCGCATGCCCTGGCACGAAGATGAAACTAATCTTTGCCAGCCGAGACCGCTTCAGAGGCAGCAACCATTCTCTTCGGATCGAAATGGTAAGGGTACCGGTCGTTCAGAAAGCAATGGCAAACTACTGAAAGTAAACTTTTCCAGCAATCACGAACAGCCAAAAGATGCTGGGGTTGACTGCTAAGTCCTGTAAAGGGTATGCAACTAACTAACATATAAAAGCACCAATACCTGTGAATTTGTTGATTATGAAATTATCATTTCATTGTTTAAAAACCAATTTGTAACTTCACTTGCTCTCGTCTCCTCGGGCGCTTATTACTTTACAGAGCCAAAGCCAACGAGACCTGCCATGGTGATCGCGGTTTTGTGTTTACTTTCACAGCAATGGGTGGTTGTGCTACTATTCGCAGGCGAAACCCTCTGCCATACAAGAGATTATCATGGCCGCTATTGAACTTCCGGTGCGCTGATGCTGAGGTAGCAGGTTCAACTCCTACGCCGGTCAGTTGGACTAGAATGTTGACTTCTTGTCCTTGACTTGGGAACGTAAATTGCATGCACCTACTTCAAAAGTCGGAGTGGCGATGGACACTTGCAATAGGGAAAGCTAATCCACAAGCAAAAATCAATACACTAAAAGTAGTAACACGTGCATGGACTACGCATGAGTTCAAAGTGGGTCCGGGGGGGGGGGGGGGGGGGTCTGCAAAAGACAGCATGGATGAGTTTCAACTCAACTGACGCCATAACGGACTACTTTCACACCCGCCCAGATCACACCGCTGCTATTTTTCATTTTTAAATTGTGGTTTCTACCAAATTCGAAATAAAGTGAGAGAAAAGAGATAGCAAAGGTGATAGCTGAACACGGCCATTATCGCTAATTTCCCTGATAATTGAGGAAAGGCAAAAAATTAACGTGGAATTAGAGACCAAGAAATACATAATTTTTATAAATGTTATTATCTCCGCGCGCAATTAGATGAAATGCAAAAAGAATGTTTAGAATCCCCAGTGTGACTACGCTCGTGTGAACTGAGAGAAACAAGAAAGCTCATTGAAAACTAATTAAACCTAGAAAATTTAACTTGCAGGACAATGAGCTAATCAACCAACACAGCGGAGGTCAGTATGGCCGAATGGATAAGAACGCACGTTCTTAAACATCCCGTGTGCTGATACCAAGGTATAGGGTGGTAAAGGCAAATGATGATGAGGTGTGGGGTTGAACCCTAAAATGTTGACTTCTCGTCTTGACTTGGGGACGTAAATAACAAGTACCTCAGTCGGAGTGGGTTCGCCTGATGGCGAGGGACACTGGTAAAATGGAAAGCAAATCCATACACCAAAATTCAGTGCTAGCGCACTAGAAGTTGCGCTTGAGTTCAAAACCGGAGAGCATAAAAAACAAAAAAAACAAAACAACAAACAGAAAATTAAAAATACGGAAAGTGGAACTGGCCAGCTTAACATGTAACAACAACAACAACAGTTGGCGTTGTGGTTTAAAAAAAAAAAAAACTTTCGTCAGCATGGAAAAACAAAAAAGACACTGATACAACCTCGATTTAAAAAAAAAAAAAAAAAACTACAAAAAAGCCACTTTGTTAGGATCGTGGAGACGTCTCAATCATAGGGTAAAAAATGGAAGTGTGTTATTTCATTTTATAAAAAGAAGACTCCATTTAATCAAACAACACACTACTAAATCGATACGCTGTGTATCACCACTTACACAGGACAACATTAACAGGCAGGCACTGAAAGGCTGCTCGGTTGGGGACAGGTGCCCGGCCATGACTTCTTTCATACATAAAGTCCTTCATAGGACAACTGAAGGCAAATGGAGATAAGGAAGTCAAAGAAAATTATGCATTGACAACAAGAAAGAATGGACTTACCTTATTGCTAATTTCTGGGCTTTTACACATTAGTATACTGCGGTTTTACTTGTGATTCCCGTTTTACATGTCTTAGCTTTTACATGTAACTGCGGTTTTACATGTGTCTCAGCTTTTGCACGTGACTGCGGTTTTACATGTGGCTAAGCTTTTACGTATGACTGCGGTTTTACATGTGTCTAAGCTTTTACGTATGACTGCAGTATGACTGCAGTTTTACATGTGTCTCAGCTTTTACATGTGTCTCAGCTTTTACATGTGACCGGTTTTCATTGTGTATCAGCTTTTACATGTGACTGCAGTTTTTGTTGTGTCTCAGCGTTTTACATGTGACTGCGGTTTTCGTTGTGTCTCAGCTTTTACATGTGAATGCTTTATCATTGTGTCTGAGCTTTTTTTTTTTTTTTTTTACATATGAATGCTTTTTCATTGTGTCTGAGCTTTTACATGTGACTGCGGTTGTCATTGTGTCTGAGCTTTTACATGTGACTGATCTGTTACATGTGACTGAGCTGTTATATGTGACTGAGCTTTTATGTATGACTGAGCTTTCACGTGACCGATCTTTCAAGTGAATGAGCTCTTACGTGTGACTGCGGTTGTCATTGTGTCTGAGCTTTTACATGTGACTGCGGTTGTCATTGTGTCTGAGCTCTTACATGTGACTGAGCTGTTATATGTGACTGAGCTTTTATATATGACTGAGCTTTCACGTGACTGATCTTTCAAGTGAATGAGCTCTTACGTATGACTGGGCTTATACATAGAACCGAGCAAGTAAAAAGCCGCATGTCAAAAAATTGTGAATATCTTATGCAATAAGTCACAATTATTGAATGTAAGAAACAGAGTACTGAAGTGCTATATAGAACCTGTTTTGCTATATGGCAGTGAATCGTGGAATGTAATTGAATAAATTAGGAAGAGCTTGAAAGCAACAGAGATGTGGGTCCTGAAACGAATATTGCTAATTCCTTGGACTGCCTAAGTAACTAACAACGACGGCCTGAAAGAGGCTAATGAAACTAGAACATTATATACAATAATAAGAAATGAGACAAGCAGCTTTCTTTGGTCATATGACAAGAAGAGAGGCGTTGGGTAACATCGTGACGACTGGAAAGATCGAGGGGAAGAGAAGCAGAGGCGGACCAATATAAATGATGCTGGATGGATTTAGATGGGGCATGGAGGAATATCATCAGCAGAGTTGATCCAGTAAACCAAAGACGGAGATCTGTGGCGAGTCATGAACGCCTTCGCCAGCCGGTATGACACTTGATGATGATGATGATGATGATGATGATGATGATGATGATGATGATACTGCCCCTACTAACACTACTACACGAACGAAACAAGCGACCATTACAATAACATTATTATCAACAACAACTACTACTACTACCACTACTACTACTACTACTACTACCACTACTACTACTACTACCACCACCACCACCACCACCATTACTACTACTAGTAATAATAATAATAATAATAATACTGTTGCGGCTGCTACTGCTGCTGCTACTACTATTACTACGATTGCTGCTGCTGCTACTACTATTACTACGATTGCTGCTGCTGCTACTACTATTACTACGATTGCTGCTGCTGCTAAATGAAGACGAAGAAGCGAAAGACATAGAAGAGGAAGGAGGAGGAATAAGAATACTATAACAAAGCAGAAATTTATATTACTCAACAATCGAAACCACACAAACATAGATTACAATAATTCATTAATAAAATACAAAAGCACACGTTACCAACGCAGAGACGATGGATTAGTGTGCTGCCAAATTCAATCCATCTTGAGAAACAAAATGCCTGATTAACAGAGAGACAAAGAACGACAAACAACTAAAGACAACAGCCTCAGATAACACAAGGAACTAATTAACAATCGGAATTTTAAACAGAAAGAAGCATTCATATTCATAAAAATATGGAAAGGCTTTGTCTTCTACACGTAAAATGGAAGGGTAGAATTACATAAAACTATCGACTCGAAAGGAGAGAAAAAAAGCATCTTGCTACCGAAATATAAGGTAAAGTAGTCGACATAAAATGATTACAACTGTGTTGTTATTTCACTTTAGGCATGCTAAAGACAAAATTAAAAGGTAGAGCTGGTGAAAGGAGAGCTTACAGCAAGTGACATTTACAATCAATTTAGGTTTTCGAAAACTAACATTGCATGTATATGTGTCTAGTAATTTCACGCCAAGCTGGCAATGCACCATTTGTTCCAGTGTTCCGTGCTCGGGTTCTAATGGACGTATGAAGGTGTTTATAGAATTTGTGTAACCGTCTGGCCTTTGGAGTTTGTCAATTATCTGAGTATTCTTGGTGCAATTAATGAGAAGTGGTGACGTTGTTAATGGGTGTTGTAGAGCGACCCTAACCCAGTAACTTAATAATGAACTAATTCTGGGGAACTGCAGACACACAGTGTGAGGAAACAGTAAATCTATGCCGCAGAACGAAGCTGTCTGTCTATCTATCTATCTATCTATCTATCTATCTATCTATCTATCTATCTATCTGTCTGTCTGTTTGTCTGTCTGTCTGTCTGTCTGTCTGTCTGTCTGTCTGTCTGTCTGTCTGTCTGTCTGTCTGTCTGTCTGTCTGTCTGTCTGTCTGTCTGTCTGTCTGTCTGTCTGTCTGTCTGTCCTGTGTCCTGTCTGTCTGTCTGTCGTCTGTCTGTCCGTCCGTCCGTCCGTCCGTCCGTCTGTCTGTCTGTCTGTCTGTCTGTCTGTCTGTGGATGGGTGGAGAGATGTGTGTAGGTGGGGGGATGTGTGGGGTGGGAACATGTGTGCCTGGGGGTGTGTGTGAGGGATGTGTGACGGGTGGGGGATGTGTGGTGGGTGAGGGTTGTGTCTCATAACATGGTAATATGCACTGTTTGCGTTTACAACATTCATTTGACAATGTTTTTTTTTTCCTATGTGAATGTATCATGCACTATTGATGAACGAAAGATGAGTGATTGGAAGGGCCGAAATAAGACGAGCCTGTATGCCCAATTTGTTACCCTTTGAAAATAAAGTTTATTCGTTCGTTCGTTCGCTCGTTCTGTCTGTCTGTCTGTCTGTCTGTCTGTCTAATCTATCTGTCTGTTTATATGTCTATCTTTTGTACTTGTATGTGTGTACATCTTGAGTAGTATGTCTGTCCATCCGTCCCTGTCCGTCCAGCATCCATGCATTCGTCAGCCTGTCTGCCTGGTTGTCTGCCCGTTTGTCTGCCCTTTTGTCTGTCTGTCTGCATGTCTGTCTGTCAATCTGTGTATATGGGTTTTGTGCGGGCCCCATACCTTCAAGCCACCCATTTCCACGTTTTGGTCGTTTTCTTGCTGTGGAATTCTGAATTCTCTCGTTTTTGTCTACACTTTCTGCCAGTGCAGCGATATTCCATCCAATATAACGCCACCAGGAATTTACCACTGTCCTCCCTTGCCTCGCTGTACAACTTATTGTAAAGACTGCCAAGTCATTGTCTCCTCCGCCTGACACCATCATCATCATCAAGTGCCCTTCCAGCTGGCATAGGCGTTCATACCTCGCCACAGACCTCGGGCCTTGGTGTTCTGGGTCAACTCGACTGCTGCTACTCCTCAATGCCACTGTCTTAGTCTACCCATCATAATTTCTCTTGGCC